>JAYXIM010038768.1:0-250131 GCA_037575425.1 Anastrepha fraterculus | reverse complement strand
GGTTACTGTATTTTTGCTGATATTTCAAGAAAAAAATGTATGTTCAGTTGCACATAAATAGCAGATCTCTATTTCGAAATTCTGATTCTGAGTATTGTATAAATTCCTATTACTATCGATATGAATACGAGTATGTGTGTTTATCCAACATTTCCCTTGAATGCTACTCTACGCAGTTTTTGCACAAAGAGTGAGTGGCGGCGTTTCTGATTCTTTTATTGCACCTTTTTTTTGTTTTTTTTTTTTGTCGGGACAACTAGCAAGTGCAGCACGCAGACATTAATTAAGTCCATTGTACTACACTTGGATTTCCTTTTAATTTTCTTTAAATCTACCCGATCTCCGAAGATATCTGAGTAGATCTTGTGGTGCCAAGGAGCCAAGATGGTCACTTCGTAACACATCAGTGCCAAGGACCTCAAACCTGATTCGACGCACAGGAAGTGGTCCGCCGGCCCATCCTCCTCTTTACAAGCTAAGCAGAGTACACTGCCTGAGATGCCCAACCTTTCCATGTGCTTCGCCCACAGAAAGTGGCCCGCCATCACTCAAACCAGCCGTCTGCACTCCTCTCTGCTTACTGACAGAAGGGTTTGCGACAGTCGATCGGACATGAGAGGTAACATCAGATGCAGATGGACTAGCCTCTCTCAGCCGGCCAAGCTCGTTTGTGGCTGATAGTTACCCATTTGCTAACCCTGGCTGTGATGGTTGCAGAAGGGAGTGGCAAAACGGGCTCTGGGCCAAAGAAGTTGGCCTCAAAGTCCATCTTAGCTAAGGAGTCAGATGTTTTCTTACCCGCGATACCCACGTGTCCCGGGACCCATGTTAGCATCAGACTATTATTTCTTCCAACATAGTTCAGCCTGGATTTACAGGACTTGACTACCCCTGATGTGGTGGGGGGGGATGTCTAAGCCCATAAGTGCAGCTTGGCTGTCGCTGCAGATACATAGATCTGTCTCTCAATATGTTTTGCACTACAAAGTTCATCGCTTCTTGAACAGCATACACCTCCGCCTGAAACACAGATGCATGCATTCCAAGAGTAAAGTGCAGTTTTGTCCCGCTGGATTCCACGTGGACCCCAGGACCTCTGGCAGCACTACACTGTATCTCTTTTCAAGTACGACTCTTGATGGCATGGAGTCAAGTGGCATGGAGAGAATCGTTGGATCAACGTCCATGCCTTCTCTGTTTTCCAATGCCGTAGAGGGGCCGTACCAGTTCCCATTGTGTTTCAGCCTGCAGATGGCCTTCAAGGCCTCACCTTGGATGAAAGCAGCAAGTGGTGGCAAACCAATCAGAGCATCTAATGCCGGGCCTGAAGTAGTCGGAAAAGCTCCGGTGCAACAGATGGCCACAGTGTGTTGAAGTCTCGACAAGGTTCTCCTCCTATTGCAGCTACTCTGCGCTCTCTTTTGTGACCAAGTCATTTGTATCTCTTTGCTGTTTTTTCACAATTTTTGTATGCATTGCCAGAGCCAATAATCGGAATCAGTTCCGCAGGAATCATGAATTGGATCAGCGATTATGTAGGCAATCTACATAAAGAGCGATGGTCCGGTCTGGAACGCTGCAGAACTGCAAAGTGTTTTGTGACAAGTCCGAACAGAAAACTGTCAAACTTTCTACTAAAACTTGGAGGAAATCAAATCGGTTGATAGTCGGTATTACTACAGGATACAACTCATGAGCTCAACATATGACCACCATTGAAATCATTGAGGACCCAATGTGCCCGTCATGCTTGGAAGAGGCGCATAGCACAAAGCACTTTCTCTGTGAGTCTCTTGCCTTTGCTAGAGCACGACTACGAGGCTTGGGTTCCGATGTCGTGAGAATAAGTAATATTCGTTCTCTAAAAGTGGAGGATATTTACAGATTTGCCAAAGAGTCTGAAAAATTCTCACAGGACTAGCTATCTCTACCTCTGTCTCTATTCTTTCCTATCTCTTTCTCTGATACTTTTCTCCTTCCCTCCTTGACTATCTACCTCTTTTCCAGAGTTTTAAATACAATGGGACTTTTAGCCTGAGTGTTTTAGGAGCCACCAAATCTCCTGGTGTTCCTTGGCTCGACCTTTTCAAATTTCAATTTCTATATTCGCACACTCCAAAGCTTTGGAATGAATTGATTTCTTAGCACTACGATTGGCGCAAAGTGATGTAATAAAGTAAGTGAAAAGTGTACTCTTTAAACAGTTCATGTGTACCACCTATTGCCTAAATTCCGCGTACACTTCTAATAGGTATTTGGCCGAGTCGCTCCCTGTTTTTTCCATTAATGGAGGGATCTACCGACTCCGAACGGCAGGTACTTTTATGAGAAGCTTTTTCTTGGCAGAAATACACTCGGAGGTTTGCCATTGCTGGCCGAGAGCCGACCGCTATTAGAAACTACTGTTTCTTAATCTTGAGATTTCACGGAGATGCTTCCCTTCATTGAGGAACATTGCGCACCAGAATTTCAGCAATTCAACAAAACTTGCGTAACAGGTGAAACAATAGAGCCAAAATTTACGTCTCTTTAGAATCTCTCAGCAATGCCAAGGACCAGTACCGGACCACATGAGAGTAGTGCTGATAAGCTAAGTTAACTTAACTTAGCTATTTAATTATTACTATTTTTTTTTTATTAAATTGCAGTTCATACTGCCCCAAAAATCATGTAACTGAAAGTTTCCAACTTTGCACGCAAATTTAAAAACACCAAAAAAATTTCATCAAAATTTCAAACTTTTTACTAAGAATTGAAAAAAAAAAAAAAATGGGTATGCAATTTTGTAGTTCACTCAATTTTGTTACAATATCGTGCAAGTTTAAAGTGAATCAAATATGTCGTCGATTTTTTGGGTTTTTTTTTGTTTGCGGTCTTCTATAGGGAAAATATTTTTTATGTGGAAGAAAACACTCAACCCTCTCAATACCTAAGCAGGCTCCTGGAGTATATTCTCTAACCGAGTTGGATTTTTCAATAGTACCCCCAAGTGAGTGCTGGGCAGTATCGGTTGACCTACCCTTTATCTAACACTGTAGACTTCCCGAGAAGTTAACTAGTAACTACCCGTACTAGCAACCTTGTGGAGATCAATTAAACCTGCTAGAGTTTTTAGAAGGAACGATAACAAGCTGATTAGTCTAAAGCCCTTCGGGAAGAGCCTGCGAAATATTCCCTACTTTGGGAATAAAAACCGGATTGTCATGCTATCAATTATTTGCTGAAGCTATGCTGGAGCTATACCGTCAGGGCTTCGTGATTTATAAGGTCTGAAACTACTAGCCGTTCATAGAATATTGGGTTCAGAAACGATTTTGTAAAAGTTTCTATTTAATGTTCATTATTATACTATTCATTACTATGTAACGATGGGATGGCAGATCCAGTAAGGACACCTGAACTGTCGGTAAAGTGAGTATCTAATAAGAGATCCATATTGCTGACATTTTTTTGTGATAGTCTAGGCGCGATTAAGACTCTGACGATGCCATGGTGCAGATCCAAAGTAGCCAACCTCTATAGGGAGGAGATCAAATTTCTTGGGTGTGTAGGTAACATTTCTCCGATCCGGGTTCCAAAACATAGGAACAAAGGGAGAAATGAAGTGGCTATTGAGCTTGCCAGAAAGGCGACTGAATGGGTCTCAGAGAGCTCCTATCGCTGATTGACATTCCCCTGACTGTTGCTTAAGGGGAATTGCACAACTTATTACTCAGGAAGGCACGGAAAATATGGAGATCCATTTCTTCCCGTGCCATTTTACAAAACACTTGGGCCCCAGTACAATAGTAGGAGGGCCCACAAAGTATGAGTCCCCAATACTTAAATTAAATTAAATTAAATTTCCTAAGTCATAGCTGTAGCGATAATTGGACGATCGGCACACACGCGGAAAAGCTAGATTTTCCATTTAATCACCGATGCCGAAACTGTGGAGGCCTTTCAGAGAAGGAGTGTGTTGAGCACTTTCTCAGTCTGGGACAGTGCTCTAACCTAAATATTATCAATCTTCTCCATTATTTCAACAGCTCTAGCTAGCTGTAGATATCTGCCTGTTGGAGGTCTCATAATGGTATCAAAACGGCGCTTTAGTGCTATTTGGGAAGAGCCAGAGTGATACTTCCATCATCTCATCTATCTACCTAGGAGATCCAGAGACTCTTTACTAGACGTGGTCCACGAATTGTTCGGTCCTTTTACAAAACCTGGGGACAAAGGTGTCGACGTAGATGTTTTGCGAAGCCTATAAGTATCCGAAGTTCCATCAACTGAGCTACAAAAAGTTCACCACGAACTACGTTTTGCTCAGTTAAGGGCATTTGTAGAGCTTTTGCGGCTATCTTGAGGACGTTCCCAATCGTCTACCAGACCAATGGCTTTAGCCCGATTTAACTATCTATTAGAGCCATTCCTAAGTTTATTTAATTAAAGGTGGTTTTTGTTTCCCTCTATTCCTGATTAAGGGGTAAGCAGCACTAAGTGCTTTGTTCTCGCTCCTGTTGAGATTTTCTACTACTTGAGTACCAGTCTGCTTGTATCGACACTTTACATAGGCAGCTGTTTCATAAAGATAGTTCTGGATAAGACGCAATTGGTCTTCCGAATATTTCTTTCAAACATCGGCGCTGGTAGGGAATCTGAATGATTAAACTCAATATACCTAAGATACTTATTTATTCCTTCCTCGTCTCTATAACTCTTGCAGCATTCATGGGAAAATATTGCTAGCCTCGAAGAGTGGCCTACCTAACAGCCAATGGCCGGTGACACAGCCACTACCTTTGAGATGTTCTCTCTTGAGAGGTTGAGCGATTCTCCTGACATTTTCTTATCTATTTGGGGCTAAATTAGCTTCGCTGTAATACAAGTAATTTCTTTTCTCCATGATCGATTGGCCCTATCCATTATTTTATGTTCCTTAAGCAAGACAATTCCTTACTGCTTATGCCACGTTTATCCTCAATTTTGCCTTGCATATGCGGATTTCGACGCTTTGCGGTTATTATAAGCTCTCCTTCCTTACTGAGTTCAAGAAAAGTTCTGCGTTGCAAATCTTTTGTGTCCAAGTTAGTTGTACCACTCTTCGATAGTACCACATTTGAAAAGCCTCCAACTTCATAGATGTAGCTTTCAGTGCCCAAGACAGACCAAATATAGCATTTAAGATACCGCAGCCGCAACTTTAAATTTAAGTTCTTGTTACGGAAAACCTTCCTGTAGTTGAACAAGGCTGTTCTAACTACTTCTATTCGAAGGCGAATTTCTGTATCGCTTTGCTAGCTATCGTTAAGCCAACATCCCAAGTATTTGAGACATGCCACACTTTGAATAGAGCTACCATATATGCGTATTAGGCCGGGTCGATTTGTGGGGACGCAAAAAAATCGCCCATTGCTCTGTGAAAATCATATTCTAGGGATCAAAATAAGAAACTTTGCCGAAGGAACCATACCTCTAAAACGAATTCTGATGTCCCCCAAATTGGGTCGAACTTTTTAGTTTCTTTTAAATGGTGATATTTTGAAATGATTGTATGAGGAACCCCCCAGGGGAGTTCCAGGGAGTGTGCCACTGGCATGGGTGGATCGGCCGTCCAAAGTTAGTGGGGGTCGGTCATACATTTGGACTCGATTGGAGCACTCTAAATGGGTCAAAGTGATATTTTTCAAAATTTGTCCCTACCCAAAAGTTCGACCCAAATTGGGTTGTTTGGGAATTCGTTTTAGAGGTATGGTTCCTTCGGCAAAGTTTCTTATTTTGATCCCTAGAATACGATTTTCACAGAGCAATGAGCGATTTTTAAATCGACCCGCCCTAGTGCGTATGTTTGTATTGAGTTGTTGATGATTTTTAGAGACAACCATATTTTGCCTTTTGAGTATTAAAGCGTTGGCCATATTGAAGACTTATTTCACTGACAGCTTGTACTAGAGTTTGAAGAAGAGCTATGTTAGGTTATGTATAGTGGTACCATCAGCAAATCTTGAAGAGAAGAGCCTTGGAGACAAAATGCATCGCTGTTGGACTCTTTAAACGATAGTCATCACATTTGCTCCTTTTCGGCTGTTTGGTATAGGCACAAAGCTTAGTTGTAGTCATTCTTATGGATATCTGTCTAAATCATAAATCAATGTTACGAGTGCTCCTTTCATTTTTTATGAGCTTGAAAAATACAACGGGAATTTCATCTGACCCCACAGATTTCTTGTTTTTTATGGAGTTTACTGATTTAAAAAAATCAAAATATATATTATTATAAATTAAAAAGAAAAATCAAAAGTTTTAAAACATGGAAGCAAAAATTATGAATTCCGGGTTTTTAATTTCTGAGGCCACTAAAACAATTTAAGCCATATATTATAAATATAAACAAAACTTCAACGAAAAACGATATTATTTGCACAAAAGAAAAAAAGTAGTTAATAAAGTTTTAAGATCGAAAAAATTATAGTTAAAAGGAAACAATAAAATTTAGGTATAAAAACAAAAAAAGTTACATTATTACTTACAAAAGTAACCATTGCAAAAACGTTCCAAGGAGTAGGAGCAGGAATAGTTGGCCCTGAAGCACACAAATCCCTAACACTAAGTACAGCTACCACGATTTGCCATGCGGAGCTCTTCGCCATAATGGAAACAGTGGAAATCATATCCAAAAGGGGTTTCGAGAAAGTAAAAATGAAAATACTTTCGGACATCCAATCGGTGCTCACATTCAAGTCAAAAGTCCTAATAGAGTGTAACAATGCCCTCAACCATCTGCCCACTTATAATCAGATCTCACTGATTTGGTAACAGGACATAAGGGACACGAAAAAAACGAGAAAGCAGACTTTTACGCCAAAAAAGGGGCAGAAGTGCTATTTATTGAACCAACTCCATTTTTCGGCTTTAACAAAAATAATGTAAAACAGGAAACCAAAACATGGATCCAAACTAAAATCAGGGAGCACTGCAACGGCACAAGCGGCCTTAATCACACAAAAAAGTTTTTGAGCTTAAATTGCCAACAGAGCAAAATCTGATCTAACCCTAGATAAAAAGAGCCTCAGTTTACTCTGTGGAGCACTTGCAAGGTAGTTTTGCCCATGATAAACACTTTAACACAATAGGGTTGTCTAGTTCAAGACAGATCATCCAGGTTCTGCTGTGATGAAGAGGAGTCTATGGAGCACTTAATACCCAAGTGTGAGGTATTAGACCACATGAGATGCAGAATACTGGGCTCGTACCAACTAGAGGAGAAATACCTACAATTGCACCCTCCTAGAGAGCTGATTTGCGTCCTCGGTATATTAAATAAATATAATTAAGTAATTTGGGGCGCACAATAGATCAATCTGGTCGCAGTGCAGAAATGCCATAGCCTAAACCATACAACCATTACCATTACCACTGCAAAAAAACCTGCTAACTTCCACTAAATTTATTGTTAAAGTACATAATTGAGTACAAAACAAAAGTTCAATAAATTGAGAAAAGTTTAATAGAGTTTAATGAAGTGGCTTTGAAGCAAAAGTGAAAAGTTAAAAGTTAAGTTCGGCAACTTTGTTGAAATCACTTTTTCAAATCTATTTTGTTTCTATTTTGTTGCACTTTATTTTTAATTACAATCAAGGACTTCGGCCATGCACTTTTTCGTGTGCATGTGTGCGTGCAAATAAAAATATTTTTGCACTTCGATGTCATTATTTTGTTGCTGTAAACGCAACCAGCTTCCTTTCCGTTTACTTTCACTCAGAGCCGATAATGCACGCAAATATTACTTTGTTGCAAACAACTTTGGCGCGCACACACGCACACACACACACCTATGAAAGTGATGCAACTATGTGGGTGTACATGTAGATGTGTATATGTGTATGGGTATGTAGATGCATGTATGTGTGTAGATGTGCGGTGGTATGCATGTATCAGTGGCATTATTATTATCGCACACTTACAAAATGCAACTTTGCGTACTTTTTGCGCTTCGCATTTTTTGCCCGCCACACCTTTAGCCATTTCAATGCCCGCTTGAATGTATCGAACACGTTTAGTGAAATTTTCTGGCGCCTGGGCAAGTTACAGCAATAAAACGCGAGTACTGTGCTAAGTCACAGAGAATGTTGCAGGTGCGCATGAAGGCGGATGAAGCACGAATGTATGTGTGTATGTATGTAAATATGCATTAGTAATAGTGACTCAATTATAATGCACAGGCACTTACATTTTTTCTTTTTGATATTTTTTTTCATTTTCAAAAACTGCTTTGTACGAACGTTGCTTTGTAGCTGCTATCACACAAACAAATACACACTCATACACTACACACACGCGCACATACTTACCCACTTCCGCCTATCCTTTGCACCGAAATGTCAAGGATATCTCCATACCTATGGTACATTTAGGCGCTCTCGAGCCATTCAAGGTAATATTGGCGTGGGCAAAGTAACATTGCCCCAGCTTTAAAGTTGCATGCCGCATACAAAAAGCGCATAGCTATGTAGATCGCACCGGGTATGTACTTGTATTTCTGAAGAGATACTTGTGTACTTAGTGAAAAGTGCATTAGTAAATAGGTATTACTTACCTGTGTGCGCTGCTCACCCCCAGCTAGATGCCGTTGTTGTTATTGCCACTTGAAGTATTTGCACAAATTGGATTATATGCTGCTACTCGCATACATAAGCACCTTTGATGCACCTACATGCACACATCTACATATATATAAATTTTCATAAAATGAGTGGAGAGAAAGGAATTTCAAAAAGTAGCACGAAAAAATTTTAAAAATCTAGTGCTGACATTGCAGTTTTAGTATTGATGCTGCCAGCAGAGACTTTGCTATCTCTGAAGTACTTAATTTTAATTTGCTTTGCTCATTTACCGAAAAAATCGTAACTTTTAGAGGTGCTGCAAGTTTTTTTGGCGTATGAGAATTGCTGCCAAGTGATTGTATGCACACACACACACTCGTACATAACTGCATAGTTAGTTTGTCGTTAGATGGGCTCAAAAGAGAAGGTGCGCGTGGCAGTGAAAGGTCGCATTCTAGTTCATGCAGCTGCGTTAAGGGGACGGATACCTGTAAACGGCCATATTTTCTCTGATTTTCATTAAAATTATTTAAGTCAATATATTTTTTTCAAAATTGGCATACAGTTTATTTATACATTAAAATAATATAAAAATTTTTTTTTTTTTTTAATCACTTGAAATGGCGGATGTACACTCAATTCTTGCAGGGAGGTCGCAGCGGGGCTTCTCAATCGGCGGGCATTGTAGCATCGGCGTCAGTGACCTGAATACAAAAAACCAAAAATTTTTTTGTTTATTAATATCAAAATGAATGAAAAAAAAATCGCGGAATAAAATACTTAAAAAATATATGAATTTTGGGCCCAATTTTTCAACTATTTTTGCTTCGAAAAAAGTTTTTTTTCTAAATTTTTTTTGACATATTTTTAAAAGATTATATTAACATTTTATGAAAACAAGTTATTTTCGAAATTTTACAGGTATCTGTCCCCTTAAATGGCAGTAGTCGTTCTAGTTCGTTTTTGACTACAATTGAACCAATTGCAAAGTGGCCAATTGAAACAGCATTTGAATTTGTAAAGGGTGGTTAAGTTTCAAGGGCCGGTGTTGATTTTGAATAAAATACAATTTTTTTCGGAAATTATTATCATTTCACTTTATTATGATAATACTGGTATGTCTCAATTATGCATGAAACAAAATATCGGCCAAACAACCGCCGCGGTCTCGGCCGCACACCTCCATCCCATCATCCAAATTTTCGATGACGCTGAGGCATAATTGAGGTTCTATGCCGTTAATGTGCCGAATTACCTCATTTTTTAGCTCTTGAATTATTGCTGGCTTATCGACGTACACCTCTTCTTTCAAATAACCGCAAAGAAAGAAGTCCAACGGTGTCAAATCACATGATCTTGGCGGCCAATTAACATCGCCGCGACGTGAGATTATACGGTCATCAAATTTTTCGCGTAATACGGCCATTGTTTCGTTAGCTGTGTGACAAGTGGCACCGTCCTGTTGAAACCACATATCGTCCACGTCTATATTTTCCAGTTCGGGTCATAAAAAGTTCTCACGATAGCGAACACTGTTCACAGTAACTGCCTGACCGGCCTCATTTTGGAAAAAATACGGCCCATAAACCGCACCAAAGAGTCACTCTTTGTGGGCGCATTGGTTTTGCGGCAGTCACTCTTGGATTATCATTCGCCCGAATGCGGAAATTCTGCTTATTGATGAATCCACTGAGGTAAAAATGGGCCTCATCACCGAAGATGATTTTCTTCGAAAATTGGTCATTCACTGTTGCCATTTCCTGCCACCATTCTGACCATTGACGACGCTTGAAATGGTCAAGAGGCTTTAGTTCTTGAGTCAATTGCACCTTGTAAGCGTGTAAATGCAAGTCTTTATGTATAATGTTCATCAACGACGAGCGTGAGAGGTGCAATTGTTGGGCACGACGATGAGTTGAGGTGGACGGCTCTTCAACCACACTATCGCGAACAGCAGCAACATTTTCTGTAGTACGAGCTGTACGAGCATGCATTGGTGATTTCACATCTCCTACAGACCCGGTTTGCTCAAACTTTTGCACAATTTTTCCGATTGTACGCACATTTGGACGATTAAATTGACCGAAATAATCACGAAGTGCGCAATATGCATTTTGAGTTAAACGCCCGTTTTCATAATAAGCCTGAGTAACTTTAAAGCGTTGCTCGATTGTCTGTTTTTCCATGGTTCAAATTGAATTAGTCTGAAATTGAAAAATGTCAAATGGAATGTAGAAAAAAACTTGACTTTTAGGTGTGCTTTACATTCAAAATCGGCCCTTGAAATTTAACCATCCTTTATATAACCTGCAATAATTGATCTATCTATTTCATTTAACGATAAACTTATGAAATATATTTTCAGTTTTACCACTCGTGAGCATCCGATACGTAACTGATGTAAATGCTTGTAAGGGTAGCAAAAGCTTGGTGCCAGGTCTCTACCTAGTCCTAGTGTCAGCCTCTCAACCAAATTTTTACATTTCTGTTCAATCTCATGTTTCAATATGGTCGGCTATTAAGAGCAGATGTTCGAATTTAGTATTTGGATCGAGAGGAAGAAAGAGGGTGTTCTTTTCCACCAATCACACTGCGAAACCTTTTTTGTCGTTAATCTGGGTTCTGCAATCATTTGGGTCGACTCACAACAATTTCGACGGTCACGAGCGCGATATAATTGAAACGAGCGTTGTGGGAGAGATTAAGTACATCCATGTAATGGGGTTTCCAATAACAGGTGTTATTGGTGAATAGATTGCACTATCGAGAGATGATTAACGTTTTCTTATGGCCGGAATTGGATGGTTTTGATCTGGTCAACGTTTATTTTCAACAAGACGGCGCTAAGTGCCACACAAGCAACGAAACTATTGATCTTTTACGGGAAAAGTTTCCGCAGCGTGTTATCTCTCGAAGAAGTGATCACAATTGGCTACCGAGATTTTGTGATTTAACACTTTGTGACTTTTTCCTTGGAGCCACGTGAAAGAGAAGGTCTACCCTAACAGCCCAGGGTCGATTCAAGACCTCAAAGATGGAATTCGTGAGGCTACCGAGGACATAGGGCAGCCACTTTGCAATTCGGTTATGGAAAATTTCATGAAAAGGATATTGTCCTGTAAGCGTAGTCTTCGTGGTCATTTGGCTGATGTTATTTTCCACTATTAACGGCATAATGAAATAAACATCCGATCATTTATTTGAAAAAATAGCATTTTTCTTTGAATATCAAAATAACAACTCTTATAAGTGACGACTAGATGTGTCGAAATGAAAAATGTCGTGAATTTGTTATTTGGAGGAAATGCGTGAAGGAAAAAAATCACAAAAAATCAGGCGGATTTTTCAGCTACTTCAAACTTGTACTTTTTTAATTCTAATTTATTCTAAATTTTAATGAGCTGTGAAACTGCATACCTCAAATCATTCTAGAAATTTTAATTAAGGGGGGAGCCTGCTTTAGTGGCTTCAAAAAATCGATTTTTTCGTGGATTTTTTTGGGAAGGAAAGAAATATTCGATTAAAACGAAACTTTCAGGTTTTATTGTTATATATTTCAACAGTCTACTCAAATTTTTCCACTAAACCATATGTCATGTTATGCTTTCTACAAGCATTTTGCCGAGGCGCCTCGAGTGTGCATGTGTCGTGCGGCGGGAAAGATCCAAGTCGTAATTTTCATCCGAAACCAAAAAACCCAAACAAAATTTTATTTTAGTGTAGTATAGCTTCTAATAAAACCAAGAAAATTAAGCGAAAAGTGAGAAATTCAACAATTTTTCGTTAATTAAAAAAAAAAATCACATCTCAAATTCACTTTAGATTGTTTAACAAGTGGGTTAATCATAACTTTCTTAAGGCTTTTTATGTTCAACTAGAAAAGAACTTAATTCCAAATGCAATCAATGTTATCTCGTTTCGATAGGACGTTTCGCTATCTTTCCCGCCAATTAAGAAAAATCGTAAAAATAAAAAACAGAGAAATCGCATTTCGGGCGATCCGGCCGCTCGTATACCTACTCGACGCTTACTCACAATTTCTTCTGTAACTCCGAACCTATTTTGAATTTGCTTCTGAAATTTTGAGGACACATTCTTGGATAGTTTGGGAAGACATTTATGCAAAAAAAGGAAAATCGATTTTTTGAAGCCTCTAAAGCAGGCTCCCCCCTTAAAAACCGTGAAATTCGTGTTTGCTTAGTAAAGTTCATTTTAATGTTTCCTCACATATTTTCCGTTGTAATGCATTATTGACGTGATAACGTCTTATAATTCGATTTAATAGGCTGCACGCACGAAAAAATGTGTCCTTACCTTGCTCATTAGTGTTACCTTGCTCATTTGTCGTTACCTTGCTCATTTGTCGTTACCTTGCTCATTGCCGTTACCTTGAATGAACTCCAAGCAAAAGCGCGGAACGAACAAAGCAAACGAACGGCAACGTTCGACATCTTGCTCTCTCCTACTTAAGTGAGCGTTTATATGTATGTATATGCGCATATGTACATATATAGATTCACATACTTGTATTTGCATATGCCTTCTTCCTGTGTGCATGGTAATGAACCATTTCTCTGTTGAGAATAGGACGATGATAGAAAAACTAGAAAATGAAAGGGAGTGTTTCGAGTGTAAAGTGTCTCAAAAAAGGCAAATCGATTATGGTGCCTCTTAGTGTTGTTGACTTATTAACGTCTGATGCACAATCGAAATTGAAGATATCTTTCATGAATTTGATAAATGTTTCGTCTCTATATCCATACAAAATATCTATCAAACAAATAAAATTAAAATTTTGTTTTGAAAATTGCAACCATTCCATCAATATTTTCTTATGACGCTGTCACGTTAAACTATCGTCAGTAAACCGACTTTACAGACAACCTCTTTTTTTTTTTGGGGTATTGCTAGGACTGTTTATCGGATGAATGTTCTTTTGAGGGGGATGCTAGCTGAATTTAATGCTTGTTCTTCTACTTTAGACTTTGATATTTTTTACTCTAAGTCTACTTTTCATGAGAAAAGAAACTAAAAAATTCGACCCAAATTTGGGGACATCAGAATTCGTTTTAGAGGTATGGTTCCTTCGGCAAAGTTTCTCATTTTGATCCCTAGAATATGAGTTTCACAGAGCAATGGGCAATTTTTTGCCTCCCCACAAATCGACCCGGCCTAATGCATACCCTACCTAAGGGAAAATTCAAACACAAATATTTTTTTTCCATTATATCATTCAAATTTCGATTAACTTATTAATTTACTTATAATATAGTAACATTATAAAAACACGAATCAAAATATTTCAATTCCAAAACAAAATATTATTTTTTTTTTTTTTGTTTATAAATGCCCAGAAACTTGTAGCGACAAAATTTTTACCTTTGTACCCTACTTGTATCTAATAGTAAAAGTAATAACGCTATGCAAATGACTCAATACTTAGTGTTGCCGCCTTTTGCGTTAATTACAGCCAAAAGGCGGCGTGGCATACTGTGAACTAATCTCTTAGCTCTTCAGGTATTTTAATCAAGGTCTCTTGCAGTTTCTGAAAAAATTCTGCTTTCTTTGAGCGGCAACTTGATCGATCGATTTTTTCGTCTAAATATTGCCATAAGTGCTCGCGATAGGATTTAAGTCGGGCCCTTGAGCGGGCCATTCTAAAAGCTCTATTGAGTTTTTTCTAAAGTATTCCTTTGCTACGCGACTGGTATGTTTGGGATCGTTGTCTTGTTGTTAGATTAAATTGTGTTCAAGACCCATTCTTCGTGCCGAGGGCTCTAGGAATGTGCTTAGCATATTGACGTAGGACTTCCCAGACATTTTTCTTTCAATAAGTACCAGATCTGATATACCGCTCTAGGAAAAATAGCCCCAGATAAGCACACTTCCCCCGCCAAACTTATTTGTGATATGCACGCACTTTGATTGGAGCCTCTCATTACTTTTTCGCCACACTTTTTCTCTTCTTTTTGCATTTTTAAACTCAAACTTACTTTCATCGCTCCATATAACCCTCTTCCAGAAACTCAATGGCATATTGAAGTACTTTTTGGCAAATGCTACTCGCGCTTTCATGTTTTTATTGCTGATGAAAGGTTTCCTGATCTTGCAATGACTAGAAAACCCCTCTTCACGGCTTCTCCGCTGAATTGTTCGCTCGCTTACATTAATTTGAAGACTTTCTTTCTTAAATAAACATTGCCGAAGTTGTCGGGTCTTTCTTAATTTCCCTTATTATTTGCGTGTCATCGCGAGAATTGGTTACCCTCTTGGCCGACCTGTTCTTGGAGCGCTCGCAAAGCCGCCGAAGCACAACAAACGCGGATATTTTTGTGGTATGCACACTTTTGTTGAAACCGAAAAGCAACTGAGACGCAATTAGTGAAAATTGTTCTGCCATGGGAAAAGATAACGGCACATTTTTAACGCCGCTGCACAATGGTCCGGCGGCCGGACAAAATTCAATTTTTCAACATTTTTGAAATAAAAATTTGATAATGCAGATGTTTTCTTAAATATTCGAGGCAGATTTTCTGAAAGTATTACTTAATTAAAAAAATTTTTCATTGTAGCTTTTTGACTTTAAACATGAAATTGTATGCAAATCGTACTTCATACAGGAGTTTCATTTTCATGTCTGCAAATAAATATTACCATTTATTGTTAACCAAATATTGAAAAAAATATGAATATATTAACGGAAACAGTAATAATTCTCTTAAGTTGTGGTACAAAATCCAATTTTTTTTTTTTTTAAATTTCAAAATTTTTCGAAATTTTTTTTTTAAAGATCATTTTTTCGAGTGGTCCACACCGGTCCACTTGAAATCAACATGAGTGATGATGCCACATATTTCAGCTATGATCTCAAACTGAAACCTGTTGCGCAAAGTTGCGCAAATTAAAAATAATGTAGCTTTTGTGCATTTACCCACAGGCAAAAAGTTACATATGGCTTATGCAATTTTGTGTAAAAGACAGAAAAAGACATCACAGACCCCATCAGCATTAAGAGACAACTAAAAAAAAAAATTAAAAATTAAAAATAAAAAAAAAATTAAAAATTAAAAATAAATAAAAATTTAAAAAATTAAAAAAAAAGAAATAAAAAATAAAAAAAGTCTAAAAGCAAAAACAAAAATGAGGAGAGAATAACCTTACCGTAAACATCCACGTGGTACTATCTGGGGTCGTGAAAAGTGTAAAAATGAATTCACCAGCTAATTACGGAAGTAAAAATGCATTTATTTATAATATTCAATGAATTTAAAATTTGCTAAAACTAAGGTCAGATTCGTCATCACTGATCCCTAAAACCCCTAAATATATATTTTCAGCTTAATTAAATGAGTTTTTGAATTTTGTCCGCCAACGCCTTCTGGTCGGACCACTGTGCGCTGGTTTGCTAGCTCACACTTAGAAAAATAATGTGTACAATCTTAAATTCGAGGAGCAGCTTACGGACTTATTTCCATAACAAAATATTTCTTCAAGGGGTATTCATAGTTATGTCGGCCACTGTATTTGCTCTTTTCCAAAATCCACTAAAATTTTGTAAACTTTTTAAACACAATTAGAATTTTAATATGACTCTCATTATAATCAACTTTTTATGCATTTTACGATATCCTAATAAAAAAATTTTTTTTTTAATGAAACTGCCAAATATTCGTTGTCCCATAAAAGTAAGTAAGTAGCCACCACACGCGCTTTAGCGGCTTGTTAAAGCGCCCAACAGTCGATTGCCAAGTAATTTTGTTTCGAAAGTTGGTAAAAAATGTGTGCATATAAAATAAAAATATAAAAATGATATTATTTTACAACGTCAATAAACAGGAATTCAGTGCGGAAATGCAAGAAAAATGCGAAAGTTAAAATTGCTTCACGGAGGTTGGTTATAAATTTTATGGCAACCTATTTTAGCTCACTCCAAACCATATTTGGACAATATTAAAAGATTTGCAATATAACAAAATTGCTATACATTGCAAATACAATGCAAAAGCCATGTCAGGTTAAGGCCGAGTTTTCCCACTCACTTCAGAGCGTGCATATGCGCCTTAATGCCTTTTACCCAAAGTGAAAGTTTATGCATTTTTATATGAACTCCGATTGGCAGATGGATTTTATGCGAACCTTTTTCCAAGACAAAAATACGCGAGGTGGCTCGACACTGCCTGGCAGAGCAGTTGTTGTGAGTAAAAATAATTTCTTGCCAGCTTTTTTAAGCAATCGGCCAACAGCCGATATCTTCTTTTAACTGACAAACTTCCTCGTCTTCTTCTTTCACGTTGTGTTTTTATTTTTGCTTTATTAAATATCACGTCAATTTTTGGTAGTGTTGAAGGCTAACAGATCCCACTGCTGCAATGTACATATGTATGTGTGTATTTGTGTAGGGATTTTGTGGTATTTTTGGCAGCACTTAGCAGCACTTGTCACTGCTGACATCAAAAAATTGTTTCGCAAAAAAAAACGTAGAAAACATTTAACATTTAGATGGCAAGGGGAGGCGAGTAGGAAGTGAATAGGAAATATTGTGCCAGCGCTAGAAAGATAAAAAAGTCCTCATAAAATCCTTTTCTATTTACTTTACCTACACTACGGCAATGCGCTGCGGGCACGTACGTCTTTTTGTTTTTTTTTTTTGTTTTTTGGTGAACTAAAATTTTATTTGTTCTCTGCGATTTAGCGAATTTTAGTATGAGTTTGCTTGCCGCTTTAACTAGTCATAGTTTAAGGCGAACGCACCAGTAGAAGTGGTGGCAAGAAAGTGGGATTTAAAATATGCCACATACTCCTACACTCACATACACACTAAAGTAGTAGATCAAAAGCTAACTTCGTTGTGTGGCAGAAAAGTATTTTCAAATCTCACCAAATCCCTTCCAGCCACATTTCTCTTTCACTTCTACCAACGACTTTGAGCGCAGCTGGGCGTTATTTACTACTATTGCATTTGTAGATAGGACACATACATACACACATACACATACATACATACATACATACATAGACACATACCATACATACATACATACACACATACATACTTCCATCCATACACACACACACACACCCATATGTACGTGCTTGCGGCAGTGCCGCTGATGCGCCAGTCAATATCGCTGTTATCCTCATAAGCGCTGAGGCTCCGTCTTGTTGGTATGTGGCGGCTTTAGCGGCGCTCCAATGACAAATGTCTCAATTGTATGCCGAGCACGTCGTAAGTAAATTATTTTTGCGCATTTTAAATGTGTGGCACAAATGCTCTGCGGATTCTAGTTTATGACGCTATCATTATGATGGGAATCGCTGCATCATTTTTACTTTCTCGTTTGTAACTTCGTTAGTTAGCAGAGGGTGGGGTTTTTAGTGATAAGTTGTAGGGATGTCACTACTTTAGTAACTGATTTATGTGGCGTTGGCGTGCACGTTTTTATATGTGGCACCTCTTAGTGAATGAAATATTTCGTGAGATTTGAGAGATTTTAAAATTTATAAGTTACGAAGTACCGGATCGGGTTTTCCTGTTTTCCAAGTATTCGTTTGGAGTTTATGTTTTGAAGTACTGGAATGTGGTTGGAGACTTTAGGATTCTAGACGCGATGCACTGTTCTGCGCACTATGCACTTGACTCTCCATCTAGTTCTTGTGTTCATTATGGCCTGATGCTATTTCTGAGTACTGAGTTATTAGTAGACCGAGGCTCTTTTGGTAAAGTCGCAGACCCGACAGTACAGTGGTCGCCAAATACAATCATATTACAGGAAATGGGGCAGCAGACAAGACGGGAGGAACTTGCGTAATCGAGTCCCAAGCCAGAAACTCTTGAGGACTTTCATTTTTCACATCTCGAAATGACGGCAAGAACTGTTACAGAAGGCTACACAGTAGCTATACTAAGTAATCCAAACATTTGCTGGGCAACGCGTTTTATTTCGCGACCAATGGATGAATGAAAAACGCCAAATTTAATAAAGCTCTTCACTGAGTATGCAGTTTCTTAGCTTCTTTGAAATAGGGGACACTGGTTAGCACAGGTTAGGTTGAATAGTTACTCGGAGAGAAGCCCTACTTGAGCGCAGAAATCAAACTCGTCCTTTGTGAACGAAACCATTGCAGAAGAGCGGTGAGAGTGCAGAGAGGGCAGGAGGACCGAAGAATGATTGAAGTAGGGTTGCGTTAATCGCTTTAACTACTACTAATGAAACCAAACAGGTGTCTAATATCTAAAACATAGGAAGTGCGGCTTTCGAGGGAATGCATACAGTATGGGCGAGTTCGCTCTAAACGGCTCATGTGTGAAGTCAGTATTTTTGTATAGAAGTGAAACATAGCTGGTCTCTAACTTCATCACACAGAGGCTACTGCAATCTTTCGTCAACAAATGTCTTCTCATTATCTGTAGAATATTCTGGCGAAACATCATCAGTGATGACGCGCTGTGGAGATCTATGAATGAAGAATCCATCCTATCGAAAATCAAAAGTATAAAGTGGCGATTGATAAGTCACACGCTTAGAAAACCACCAGACAGCATCGCGAGAATGACACTGAACTGGAATCTGGAAAGGAGCAGAGCCCGCGGTCGGCCAAAGATCACTAGGCGAAGGTCGATGTTGCACGAACTAGGAGATGCTGGTATCACATGGGACGGCGCAAAAAAAAGGCACAGAACCGTGTACAAAGGAAAGGTCTTTGCTTCGGCCTCATGCTCCCGCGCGGAGTGAACAAGAAAAAAAATCTGATATAGCAAAAGAAGTGCGAGTTACGAAGCCTAAATCCTAGCAATGCGAGTGCAGAATTGGTAAGGAGAAGCTACTGAGCTGATTCTACCTCAACCGTTATGGTCGCAAAAACGCACTCTTCGAACTAATGTCTAGCATCACTGCATGCATGCCTCGCTGCTCAAAAGCTGATACTTTGTTAAACTTTGATGCTTTCTTGATCACATCCAAGTCTCGAGTGATCAGAAGAATCTCACGCCTCGTCGTTAAGTACCAAGCCGTGCTCTTTCTGCGTGAGTTAGATTAGAATATATTTATTGGAGGTTTGCACTTTGACCTCATGGTCTTTAGTAGCTTGTACTCATAATAGTACCTCACTGAACTGGGAACTGCTCACGGAACTGGGTATTTGTTATTAAACTGAGGATAGAGCTGAGTTGAACTGAGTATATGTGCCTTTTTTCTTTTGGCTGTAAATGGCCGAGATATCTGATCTTTTTTTCTGTGCTATTGCAGTGCGAAGGACTCTCCTGGGATTGGTCCCAGAAACGACAAGAATCAGTGGACCATATACCGATCATGTGCAGATGACTACGCAGTCTGCTATGGACTGTGATAATGCACGTGAGCTTTCTCAGTTTTTCCATCGGGATAGTTATGGGTTTTTAAACCTACTTTGGTTGTTTATAACTTTTGTTATAATTATTGGAGAATTCTGCACATTTTATGTAATGTAGGGACCACCCCAACCCAACCTTCACTTTTCGAGCTCAGGAAATTTCCCAGGTTGGGAAGTGGTTTTAGACGTTACTTTATGTACAAATAATAACTCCCAAATAATTAAAAACTGGAGGGTATCCGACAAGAAATCCTTTTTGGACCATAGTTGCACTCTCTTCGATATTCGGCACATATTCCGTAGTGTAACCCAGTCTAAACTTCAACACATAAATAAAACCATAACGTCAAGTAAAAACCTAGATGAGAAGGTAAGAGCTTTCGAAGCTTCGTTGACGTCCTGCCACATATGGCAAAACAACTTATCCCACCTGGTGCAATGAAGATTTAAGTCAAGTCAGAAAAATAACAAGAGAAATCTTCAACACAAGTACTTCAAACTCTACAAAGATTGGCTTAGGGAATACAAGAAAGCAATCAAAGAAGATCAGACAGAAACTTCGAGAGATTTTTCTAGTTTCATGGAACCAACCAAAAATACGGCCAGACTAGGTAGCTTCTATCCAAAAAACACTCCTGTCCTTCTTTCTTGAGGAAAGATAACGGGGATTGGACAAAATCTCCGGCTTGAAATTACTCTGATATGGATGCCACGTCATAGGAACATACGAGGTAATGAGATAGCGGATGCGCTAGCAAGAAAAGTTTCGACACTAGACGTAGCAGAGGCGGTGGCACTCACTACTCCATTCAATACAATAAAAGCATCCATTGCTTCACACTACTATGCTTTAGCCGACAGAAGATGGAAGCAATTAACTACATGCATTACAACAAAACACACATGGTCGACGTACAAAGGACGTACTACCTGTTAGGATGCTCTCGACCAAACATTTCACGCCGAACTGCAATCCTTACCGGTCATTGGAAGGTAGGATCGAACTGCCACGTGGCAAATCGCTATTTTGCTAAATTTCTATACCATTTGTTCCGGAAATGTCTATACCATTTGCAATGGAAATTTTACTATAAAAAAACATGGAAATTTTAATATAAAAAAAGGCAAGAAATTTTACCCGAATTATACCTGGCATATGGTCCAATATTGAAAAAATATACAGGGTTCTGTTGTATTATGTAATTTTTCGTAGTTTATGGGAGAAACTAATAAGATTATTGAGTCATATCCTTTTCTTAAGAAATTTCCAAAATATTGGGTAGTCGAAAAAGTCTTTTCGTATTTCTAATCAAACTTCAACTCATTTCTTTTTATATTTATAATGAACTTTATTAAACGAAATATGTACCATTTTGGTCGACCACCTTTTGCCATTTTTCTTCTAGAGACATTATTCCATCAGTGTAAAACTTTTGTGGTTTCTCGGCAAAAAACTGCGACAAGCAATTTTCACAGGCTTCTCTTGAATCCAACTTTACTCCATTAAGCGAGTTCTGCATTGACCGGAACAAATGGTAGTCCGATGGTGCAGGGTCAGGGCTATATGGTGGATGCATCAAAACTTCCCGGCCAAGCTCTCCCAGTTTTTGCCGAGTCATCAAAGATGTGTGTGGCCTAGCGTTGTCTTGATGGAAGACGACGCCCTTTCTGCTGATCAGCTCTGGCCATTTTTTTCGATTGCTTGCTTCAATCTCATCAGTTGTTGACAGTAAAGTGTAGAATCAATCGTTCGAGCAGGCTGGATCAGCTCATAGTGGATGATTCCTTTCCAATCCCACCAAACACACAGCATAACCTTTCGAGGCGTCAATCCTGGCTTTGCGACCATTTGTTGAGCTTCACCACCCTTGCAACATGATCTTTTTCACACATTATTGTCGTATTTGATCCACTTTTCGTCTCCTGTTACCATTCGCTTCAGAAATGGTTCGATTTCATTTCGTTTCAGCAAAGAATCGCAGATGTTAATTCAGTCCATTAAATTTTTCACAGACATTTCATGTGGTACCCAAACATCGAGCTTCTTTTTGAAAGTGTTCAAAACCGTTTGATGATGAATGTTTAGTGCCTTGGCGATGTGATGGTAGCTTATGTGACGGTCCTGGTCAATCTTTTCCATAATTTCATCGACTTTTTCAACGATAGGTCGACCGGAGCGAGGTTCATCTTTCACATCGAAATTTCCAGAACGGAAGCGAGCGAACCATTGCTGTGCTACACGAACTGATACAGCATCGTCTCGGTAAACTTCACAAATTTCATTGGTGGCTTGCGTGGCATTCTTCCCTTTTTTATACAAAAATTTCAAAATATAGCGAATTTCTTCATTATTTTCACTCATTTTTGAACAGCTATAACTTTTTTTCAACTTCTCCGAATTTAATTTAATTTTTTTTTTGTTAAATGAATCTTAAAATGTCACCTTTCTAACACCATATGATATGACACAATGAGATTGGTAGCACTGGAGATAGATGACTCCAACGACATCTATTGACAAAATACGAAAAGACTTTTTCGACTACCAATATTTTAGACAATCGGTACCAAAATCTTAAATATCGAAGTGCTCTTTAACCAATACCAACTGACAGTAAAAAATAATTAACAATTAATTTAGTTATCCTGGCAGAGACATTAGTAAATATTTTCAAATATAGAAAATTTCTTTCTCATGAATTTTCATGACTGTGCCGTTGCTATCTACTGGTTTAAGTGCTATTCAGTCACGCAACATTGTTTGTTATTGTCTAAGATTTTATTAATTTTTACGATCTCTTTGTCGTAAGTAGTAATTACTCGTAAATGGTGAATTTTAGATATATCAAATAATTACTACTACGAATTATTTTCTGGTTGGGTAGTAGAAAATAATGGTGTTCACGCACGAAACGACTGCTAAAGAGGTAAACATTTAGATGATTAATAATTGATATCGAATGTAATGGAATTTATGGGTTAATTATCACTTTACATAATGGTAGTAAACATTTTTTTTTTCGAAATGGTCTCAGGAATGGCCAAAGCTCACACAATTAGATTGCTTGATTTCATAAAATGCTGAGCAAACGGAAAGAGTAAGCAGCTTACGTGCCATTAGCAAAGAGTGATGCTAACAGACAGTTTCTACTGTAAGGGAAAATCGTGAATGGCGAATTGGAGATTTTTTGAGTTATATATAAAAAAATAGTATGAAATGTAAAGAAATTAAAAGAGAAAATAAAGTTTAGAAAGTCATATTTCCCAACTTAGATATTGAGTTAAAAGCGTACGTTTCAAAAGGGTAACTTAGGAAAGTCAAAAGTGCTGAACTTTACTCTTTAATATCTACAGTAATATCGCATATCCCACCATGTATGTGTGCAATATATTGCATTAGGTGATACTATACGACGACTTATCCACGACGACTGTCCCAGCTCTGTAATTAGGAAAAGCGGGACTTTGTTACAACTTGCGAAATGGGTGCAAAAACACAGAAAGGTGAAAAAATTGTTCTGTAGTGCTACGACTAAGTTGAAAAGGCAGATTTGGAGAGCACAAAAATTTAACCCATTTGTAGACCCAATAAAGCATAGAATAAAAGAGCAAAGCAGTGGCTTCAGTCATTTCGTTCTTGGCAAATGGGCGACGAAAGTCGATCATATTCTAGGATTGGTTCGTGACTACCATTCGGGATTGCGTACATACGAATATCCATGCGCGAAGCACCAGAATGATAGAAACAAGCATTTAAAGTATTTCTAAACCTTCAAATGTACTTCTGCCATGAAAAAGCTGCTCATAAAAACCATTTGCCTGCCTTAAACCTGTAGGTCACTACATTTGCGGAAAAACATCCAAACGTGCCACAAATAAGAGGAGGAGCTAGGCTTAATTTTTTGAATCAGCGAAAATTTCTTTGAAATCGTGGCATGTAGGCGCTTATTCCATTTCCCAGTATGTACAGAAAGAAGGGCTATAATAACATTAAACTGGGGAGGGGTGCATAGGACTGCACGGTGATGCCGGATCATGTAAAACTTGCCCCAGTGCTGCGCTGAATGTCCTTTTGCACTTAGTTTCCATCGACTTTTCCGTCATTTCCATCGCAACTGAAAGTGCAATCAGGTTAAAGGAAATTGGCCTCTAGAGGGACAATCTCTCAAGGGACATGGTAGCATTTTCGGGAAGTTAACACCGCATTTCTCCGAACTGCGAACAGATCTCTCTATCCACAAACTAGAGTTTTAAGGTCGTGCCAAGGCAATCTTCCCAAATAGGCAGGATTGGATCGAGGAGAAAATCTGCACCGAAGCTTGCACTTCAAATGCTTAGGGACGTGGGAGCGAAAGAGATATTAACATTTATTCCGATATCAAGCCGCGATGAAGGCTCTGGCGACGCTGCAGAACCAAACTAGTGACTTCCTGTAAGGAGGAGATAAAATCTCTTGAGTGCGCATTTCTCAAATCTGGGTTCCAGATCATAGGAACATAGTGGGAAATGAAATTGCCGATGAGCTAGCCAGGAAGGGGGCTAAATTGGTCTCGGAGTCGTCTTACCCGGTCATCAACATGCCCCTGACAGTAGTTAAAGGCAAACTGCACAAATTATTTCTCAGGAAAGGGCGGAGCTCCATTTCTTCATGTGCTATTTCGAAAACCTTTTGGCCCCAATACGATATACGAATCACTCAGAAAGTCCTTTGGATTCCATTTCCACACTCTTAGCTGTGGCCATTCCATTTTCACACTCTTAGCTGTGGTTACCGGTCACTGGACGATCGGCACACACGCGAAAAAGCTCAGGTTACCATTTAACCTCCACTGCAGAAGCTATGGGGACCTTTCAGAGAAGGAGACTGTAGAGCATTTTCTCTATAAATGTCCGGCTTTGGCAGTTAGACCACTAAGGTCACTGGGCGCTCCTTTTTTCGACAGCCTAGGGCAGTGCGCCAACTTAAATCCCATTAATCTTTTCCATTATATCAAGAGCTCTGGTTGGCTGTAGATATCTGCCTGTTGGAGGTCTCATAATGGTATCAAAACGCCGCTTTAGTGCTACTTGAGGAGTGCAGACAGCCCTTCCAAAGGAAATTAAGTACGAGAACATTAAAATGTATTCTTTCCGAAAGGGACTGACAGTCATAAACTCCTTGTAAAATGCAAAAAAACCAATGCGAGAAACGCCATGAATGCACGCGCTCTATCCTACAGGTATCAACGTGGAACTGGTGGAAAAGGCGCCAGATTATTGCAGCAGTAAAATTCTGTGCTATAACGTCGCACAAAACCAAACACCTTTGAAATAGGAAAATTAACGTTTCTGATGAATGAAAATTTAATATCAGATATAACGTCAAGATCCTAGAATTCTTGAAGCGATTGCAAGTTACTTCCAGCGAAGCTGTACTGAGTTTTTAATAAACTGCGTGACTTTGAAAAAGAAACATGGGGGGATTTGTTAATATTTATGGAAAGATGTGATCTCGTCGGCGTATAATAGAAAGTTGGCGAATGAAAAGCAAAAACCAATGACATTTATAAACAAAATAAACAGCAATGGATCCACAAAGCTACCTTATGGTAGGTCAGAGATTGCAAAAATAGGTTCAAATTGAACATTATCGGTTGTGAAAACGCACCGTCACCGATTTAAATAGTATTTAAGCTATTGCCGAAAAGTAGAATGGAAATAAACGCTCCAGCTCTGAAAGTGTACTATCAAAGGAAGAGGTAGGCTTCCTGGAAGTCGGGAAATATCAGGTGGAGAAGGAGCTGACTTCACTTCTTCTTTATTCATAGCGTTACAACGCGGGGTGCGTCAAAACTTTCTTCAAAATGCTATGAAGAATGTGTTTTTGCCGAAAGCGACTACATCATTTTTTTTTCAATCGGTGATTTACTCAATTGTTGTTGAGTATTTGCATGCTGAGATGAGGTTACTAGCCTGAAGCTCAGCTCCCTTTTGGATATTCTCACCCTAGTATCTTTTGTTCCCCTTCATTCCACTGAAATTTCGCTTTCTCTTTAGTGGTATTCAATCTCCGCTCGGGTTTAGCAGCATTACCACGCGCAGGCGAAACTAGGATGATGGTGAGTGATCGGTGAGAGACTTCATTTCGTTAGATCTGTCATCGAGTTACACTTCGCTCCCCTTTGTGATGGCACAATCAGGTACATCAAAGCGCAAAGGATTCGTTGGGTGATAGAAGAAGAAGAAGTCGGCGAGAAAACGATGAAGATATAACATTGAAGGTGATTTTGTAGCTATGAACATATCTGATATCGAACGAAAAGTTGATGGCCGAGTGACGTGGAGGCGAATTGTAACGGGAGCAGTGAATCACGCCGAACTGTGGTGTTATGTTGACGATGAAGATGACTCAATTGCCTTTGAACTAGAGTAAAGTTATCGCATTAGTTAAAATGTAAGACGCTTTGCGCTTTGATCTAAATTACATAGTTCGTGTTATGTAAATTTCATTGTCAAACTTTATCCTTATCCTTCACCTTGTTTTGTCGCACTTTACTTACCTATTTGTTGATGCGCTTTGGTGGAAGTGAAGCGCCAACAATTCAGCCTCACATTTGTTTCAATTATATAAATACCACAAATTACATAAAATCGAGAGATTAATAAACAGTAGCCAATATTATTGAAAGCAATTACAACTTCGCATTGAGTCGGCTTAATTCAAGTAGTTGCATAATTATTTTAATTAAACCCAATCAGCATAGTAATTTCTCAATAAATGTCAACATGCACAACAAGAGAAGCGCAAACAAGCAAAAACAAAACATGTAAAAAATCGAATTTAAGCCACTACTGTGACCTCACTGCATTATTGTTATGGCAATGTTGTTGGTGGCGCTGCTAACTAGCGTTGCCTGTTTTCGCTTTTCCGCGCTAATTGCATTATTCGCAGCGCAATTACGCACTACCCCACAGCGGTGCAATTTAAAATGGGGAAAACCGCAACAACAAACAAAGTATTACACCGTGCGGCAGGAAAAGTGATGCAGGAAAATTTTGCATATGCATGTGAAACTATGGATTTTATAGAGAAATTCTGCATACTCAGTTTTTTGTTTTCTCATCAGGTTGGGTTTTAAAGGAAGTCAAAGTTTTAGAAAACTAAATTAAAAAAAAATAGTTTTAAATATTTATACTCAATTGGCGATATTAATATGGATATCGAAAAAGTGGATAAATCCAGATTTTGAAGGATAATTTCGTTTACTTTTCACCAAAACAAATATCGTCATCAGCATTCAAATTCCCACAGTTCCAGTGTGGGAAATAGGGCCATAACGAATTTCTTTCATTCGTGTCTGTTTTGCGCCAATCTTTTAACTTCATTCCCGCTAAGCTGCATGGCGCGGTTTTCTGACACCAGCAGTCGTCTTCAGGTATTCGCTGGTCTTCCGCGTCTGGGTCCCCCATTCTCTTTCAGATCTCTAATAGTATTGGCTTCTGCTGGGTTCTGGCCTATAATTTAGCATTCGAGATAATATTTGGCCACAATAATTTGAGAATTTTTCGAGGGCACAAAAACTTGTAATGAGCTTGTGTCAGCTGACGGTGCATTCCACGTTTCACAACTTTAAAGTAAAGTCGACTTTAAGTTGAAGTTAAAAATTCGCAGTTTTGTGCGCCTTGAAATGTTTGATGCGTTCCAAACGAGAGCCTTCGTTAAAATCTAAGTTTTTAATAAACAAAAATAGCTTGTTTTGGGTTTCATTCTACTTTACTGCAATAGACAAACTATTATTTGTGTAATAGACGTTGTATTGTAACGATTAATGGCATTGGTTCTTGTTTTTTTTTTTTGGTGCGGCAGGGTTGAAAATGTCTTTGCACTTACAGAGACCTTCGTCTAATGCGTTGAGCTTTCACGCATTTTCCCCCATTCTGCCCTGCCGGGCAGGAAATTGATTAGCCTTCTTTTACTCTAGGTAAGTCCAACGATGTTTGCCATTAGTCTGCTCAGCATTCTCATGATCTTCACTGCTTTAGTAGTAGCCACGTGCCGTATTTGGGTTCAGAACGTATGCCTGCAATCGAGTTGAATGCCTAGGTATTTCAGCGCTTTTTGAGTTACTTGGGACGTGGCGTCTAGTTGCATTCTGATCTTGAGTAGCATGTGGCCTCGTGTCAACAGAATTACTTCGGTCTTATGTTTAGTTATCTCTAGGCCATGGTCCCCAAGTCAAAATTGGTTCTTTAGGATGGCTTGGTTCAGCTTCCTCCTGGCATCCTCGATATCTCGCGCTGATAAAGTAGCTGTTATATCGTTCGCGTCTTTCTCGAGATATGTGTCTTCCGGCAATCCATTTTACAGAAATTATGACTCTCGCTGAACTTGTCCAAGTGCTTTCACATGTCTTACTCAAAAATATCGAACATTGTGCGTATTAAGAACAGAATCTGGACTTGTGTGTGAGATCAAAGACTTCAATGCGTTAGTGAGTTTAAGGGCCCATGTGTAGTCTTTTATGAAAAATTTCCTTTTAGTAATTATACCACACCAATATAGTATTGCGACGAAATCAGTGTACCTTGGGGCTGCCTCTGGAATAACGATAAGATTTCCCTTTGGCGCACGACTTGGGGACAGCCTGTTTCTATTGCTTCGGATTCGTTATAGGATGCCCGCGATCTTGTCAGCACAAAAGCTTTCTCCTTTCCTTCTATGTTTCTATGACCAGGTACCCAGATGAGAATGATATCTGTTGGGTGCGCCAATGTATTAAGTTCTTCTTTGCATTGTCTGACGATTTCTGAATTGGTTGTAGGTGACTGTAAAGCTAAGATGGCTGCTTGACTATCTGAAAAAATGCATACTTCGATAGTTGTTGCGGAAGGTTTTGAACTATCTTGCAAGTTTCTCTTATCCCGAGAAGCTACAGTACAAAGCGCAGCTGTATTCACTTTGACTACTGAATTCAAATCCCATTCCTTTGGCGTGGGGAACTTTTCCTTAAACTCTATTCTGAAGCCTAGGGTAGCGGTAGTAAAATCTGATGAGTTACAAGTAGGCCTTTGGCTGTTTAAGATACCACTATGACCAAACGTTGCAGCAGTCCAAAAATCACCAGGTGATGTTATAGCAAACCTGCAACAGCTTCCTTGTGGTATGACACGCAAAGGAGCTCAGATACATTCGAATAAGTGGAAATTATATTTATTTCGGCGATAAGTCAACAAAAACTTTTTGAAGTGAAACTTCTTAGGCGTCGATGGATGAGCGCGAATGGAGAGTAAAATTTCAAGGTCATGCAACGTTTTGGGCATTTTCGTTCCGCGAGAGAGAAAAAAGATATAACGTAGAGGAAAAGGAGAGAGAGAGCTACACTTCATATATATCTTAGATACACTTTAGGCTATTTTTCCTGAGTTTTTTCTTGTTGTTGCTAATTTCTAGTCAGAAATAACACTGCCTACTTTTTGGCGCTTATTTCTTGGAGAAAACTTGTTGGAAATATATTTTTGATGCCTACTTTTTGGCGTTATATTTCCTTGGTGCCTACTGTTTGGGGCGTTTCGCTTTCGGTTGATATTCAAATTAGTATCATCAGGAGAGAACAAAATTTTTATTACTACTTTTTTTTTAATTATTCTTTTGAGACTTTGTGAAGTTCTTAAAAAAATTAAGTTGATGAGAAAATAAGACATTGCTGCATTTCCCTTTAAAATTTATAATTCCACGTACATTTGAAATTTTTGCTATGCCACAAAAAAAGTTGATTTTTGTCGCACAGTGCTAAACTACCCGTTTATCAAACTGTAATTAAAATGAAGAGTTTTCAGTTTGAATGCTTTAAATTTTCACATTTTTCCAACGCACTTGATTGGATCCTTTTACAAGTAAATTAATATACGAATTGTGGGAAATTGATAAAGAATGGAAATGGAAGGTGTTGGGCGGTTAGTGGAACCGCAAGTGGCAATGCGGGCGGGCAAGCGGGGGTAATGGCGTGAATGGGATGCGAGAGAAATTTAATTAAGTTTTGTGGTATGTGAAATATAAAATTTGCGTAGGAATGCAGCAACGATCAAATGTGGGAGAGTCAGTGTAGTGATTAAAAAAGAAAGGGGCGAGTAGACAGGCACACGAGGGTGATTAGAATGTAAGCAACGACGAGCAAGTCGAGATGACACTGCGGCAACAAAAATAAGAGCAAACAAAAACAGGAACAAATAATAAAAAAAAAAAAAAAACAAGAGCAAATAACACAAAAATAAAGAGAAAAAAAAACAAAGCCACAACGGGCAAATCATGCAAGCAACCACAACCACTTCACGCGCTGCGATTTGGTGTATTGTTGTCTTAGTTGATGACAGCCGCTGAAGTAGTGGGGCCAACGAGGATGCGCTTAAACTATTTCTCATATTCATATAACACAAAGTCATATTTCTCGATGATGAAAGTATTTTTAATTCAAATAAATGATTGTAATGCCAGTCAAGGGATATGAGACACCCACGCACACACACATATACGCACATGTATGCGTATTTGTAGAAGTATGCGGATATAACGCCGTTTGCCGTTTGCCGTTTGCCTTTTTTCCGCTTGAAATGCTTGCGCCAAAGAAATGCATGTGGTTGTGCCGCATTACTACATTTTTCAGCACTTCGTTAATAATTCCAAGCATTTTCACGCCACACACACACACACACACGCGCTTGCTTCATAATGTGTGTGAATGTGTGCACATGCATGCAAACGTAGTGTGACTTTAGGCGCCATGGGAGTAACCGCAACTAAAGCAGCGCCCCAGCTATGGTTAAAAGGTGAAAATGTGTGTATGTCTGAGTGCCTAAATTCTCTTCCCACGCATTTGCACAAATGCTTGTATATGTACGTATTTTTTATATAAGTTTTATTTGAATATTTTGCAGTTTACCACTGCAGAGTGAATGCAGAATGCCAATTGGTGGGGTTGGGCTGTGCCAGTGTCTAAGTTTTGTGTAAAACATCACGTTCTTCGCATTGAATGCATTACTTCAAAACGTGACTTTTGTGCACTCTGATTATGAACGATCCAAGGCGTAGTAGAGTACAGCGTAGTGCAGTACAACAACAAAACCAAATTGCCAGCAATTCGCCACGCCACAAAGTCCACCACCACACCAACTTCTGTGGCTGACCATGTCGTACAATCATCATTGTCTGCTGCAGTGTGTGCCCACAGTTATGATTATGATTAAAGATTTGTTTGCAATTGCACGTGTGTGTGTGTGGGTTTTTTTTCTTAATTTTTTTGTTATTTGGAACCTTTTTTGTTATTTGGAACCTTTCTTGCTGTAGCCGGCACTATTCAACTTTTGCCATTTATCTTTTCAGCACAACATTCGATTCACTTAGGCTTAGCAATGACACCCACCACGTCGGCCTAACTGTCAGCCACACTTCCTACACTGGCAAAAGTGTGGGAGTATTTGAACTAAAATCTCTCATAAACTCACTTTCTTACTCCCTTGCGATTTCCCTCTCCTAATCGCGCACTCTCTCCCTGCCTGTTCTCGCTGGCGTTCTTCTAAAATGGAATGCCTTCTTAATCCGCTTTATTACTGTCAAATGCTAAAATATATTTGCACTTCTAAGAATTGTGCGCCGCATATTATTAACAAACATACATACACACATACATACATACAGCCATGGACAGAGAAATAGCACACAAGACTAACTTCTCCTCTAACTTCATTTTCTTCATTATAGAACATAAAAATAACATTTTAAATGCGAAAACAATCAATTTATTTATAACATAAAATTTAATTTCAAAAAACAAATATTTGTCCGTCCGCTTATTCCTTTCTAATCATTATTGTTGCAATGCCACTAAATCCGCTGGACACCGAAATAGTACACGCTGTAATTATATTGAAATTTTAATTAAAAAGTTTATAGAATCGCATCAGATTCATAAGCTACCTCAATATTTAGTTAATTGGCCACAACTTTTTATAATTGCATCACATCTTCGGAACATACTCTCCACTAATGTCCTGCATCTGCTTACCGGTGTCGAATTCCACTCTTTTTTGCGAAAGGTTACCTTGGCAACCCATTTCGCATTTTTCACCTCTCTGTTCTTCTCATTCGCCAATCAACAACTGTCAAAGAGAAGCAAGCTTTCTTTTCGATTCTAGACTTTGGTGAAAGCGCATGGACGCGCGTATAAACGATTGTAAGGAACATGTAACATAAAATATTTTCACATATCAATTGTAAACTTATTAATAAATAAAATAAAGTTTTCAGCCTTTCCAAACAGTAAATAAACGATTCCTTATTTACTGCACCAGAGCTAGATAAAAGGGAATTCAGCCGCGTCGCACAGCCGTCGTCAACACTTCCCATAATTCATCGGCATTTTTGAAATTTTTTCCCCCGATCTTAACCTTTACATCATTCCAAAGGTTTTCTGTAGGATTAAGATCGGGGTTTTGAGCCGGCCAACTCAAAACTTCTACAAGTTCTTTATTGACCCACTCTTTCACCACCATTGATGAATGTTTAGGATCATTATCCTGCATGAGTATCCAATTTACAGGCATACTTTCAAAAACAAATGGCTCCATTGTACTTTTAAGTATATCTAAATAAATATTTTTGTCCATTTTGCTATTAATTCGCACCAATGGATCAAAGCCATACCACGAAAACGCACCCCAAGCCATAGCACTTCCTCCACCATGCTTAACTGTTTTCTTAGTGTACCTTGAGTTGTACGCTTAGTGTTTTGGGCTATGCACGAATGATTTTCCATCAGGTCTGATCCTATTAATCTTAGTTTCATCGCTCCGTAGTACTCTTTTCCAAAAATTTACATCCTTACTTTGATGCAGCTTTGCAAATGTCAACCGCGCTTTGATATTTTTGTTTTGTAAGAAGCGATTTCTTCCTGCTAGTTCTTCCATACGAATTGGCTTCATTCAAACGTCTTCTAACCAGTCTACTGGATGCATCAAAGTTGTGCTCTTCATCATGGCATTCGTCATTATGACATTTGAGTACTTAAAAGGATCGGCCTTACATTTCCGTACAATAATTTTATATAATCTTGGTTTTACGTGGTGGAGGCTTCAATAGCACTATGCACCATTTTTCTAGAACAATCTAGTAATTTGGCAATTTTCGATTTGTGGGTGCCTTTTTCAAAAAGATTCCAAATAAGTTTTATTTTTTCAAGAGTGCAATGTACTCCTCGACCCATATTTAAAAAATATTGTTTTTTTTTATCACTTGCACAAAACACAAAATACTTCAACAAATTGACTGATTAATATTTGATTTAAGAATGAATGCAGAAACAAAACTGAAAATGTGCTATTTCTTTGTCCACAAAAACCGTGATTAAAAAAAAGAGACGAATCGTTAACGGTAAATTTCGAACGGGATCAAGAGAGTATTGATATGACTAACAACACATGACAGAAAAATAATTGATCTACGCCTGTGTATAAAAACATTACAGTAATAAACATTTTAAAATTAGAAGTGTGCTATTTCTCTGTCCATGGCTGTATATACATACATACATACATAGCACTTTAATATAAATCATTTCCATAAATACAATAGTTCTGTATTTACAAATATAGCAGCAGCATTCAAATGTGCCAGCTTCTCATGGCATTTTGCCGTCTATCAAAATCTCCAGTGTGTGCTTTGTGGTTTTGCTTCGGTTCGCCTCCTGCCTTGCCGCTCCTAAGTGCTCTGCTTTTGTCATTTAACTAAGATGAATTGCTAAAATGTGTGACATTGGTTTTTCCCTTTAAAGCTCTCCAACAACAAACAGCAGGCACAAAACTATGCTTGCCACTGATATGCAATTGAAGGTGGTTGAAGTTTTGAAGAGGCCGCAATTAGCTGATAAAGACCTTCTCATTGTTTCGTCGAAATTGTGCCACAAATTATGATGAAATGGATTTGCTTTATCAAAATTTAGATGCTTGCACTATTAATCAACTGGTTTTTTGACTTCAGATTTATAGAATATTACACAGTGGGGCGGTAAAGTTATTTAGTCTTACAAAAATGTAAGTGACAAAAACTAAACAAAATCTGTAGCTTCATTTCTCATTGACATTTTCTTTTATTTAAGTCTATACAGGGTGCGCCTATACAGTGTAACCTATTCAAAACACCATAACTTTTTTGCGTGAAATTAGCTGTTATTGATTTCAAACACAAAATTGTTCAAAAATGATTACAATTTTAACTTATATTCACTTTAGCTCGATATGACCACCTTTCGCCTTGACTATAGCCTCCAAACGGTCAAAAAATGAGTTGCATGCTGCACGAATGAGATCTTGAGGTATTTTGACCCATTCTCGCATAATCGCTTTTTTCAGCGCATCCATACTGGCATATTTTTCAGTCCTTACCTTGCTCTCCAAAATGGACCAGATGGAATAGTCCATCGGACTTGCGTGCATAAAGTTTGGAACATGATCTTTTAACCATTCTTGGTTTACACGAGCTTTATGAGACGATGCCGAGACCTGTTGGAACGTCCATGGTCTACGGCCGAAATGTTTGCATGTCCACGGCTCTAAAGCAGCTTCTAAAACATTTTTCCGATAATAAGTCGCATTCACTTTGACACCAGGCAGGATAAAAACGATTGGAGAGCGGCCATCAGCGGTCACTGCGGCCCAAACCATTGCTTTGAATGTTTATGAACTGTTCAATTGGGAAATTTTTTTCATCCACACAATGTTAGGAAATTCGCCACGTTCGTGCAAGCGCACCAGCTCCTTTGCTCTTTCGCACCGAACTTTTTTTTGGCTGGGGTGAAAGATCGTGTGCTTCTTGAAACTTGTAAGCCTGTGAAGTTGGTAACACTTTATATCGTTCAACCTGTAATTATAAGATTTTTTTTAATCCTCAACACATGAGGGACATGAAGATCATAGATCCTGAACCTTTCTGCGGGGAAATAAAATCTTCAAAAGTGCCTTTCTGCATGAGCAGGAACAACGAGGCCTAATCGATTACTAGAAAACCTAATCGGGCATACGGCAAACGAAAAGACTCATAGATCCAGAACGTATAAAGGCAGAATCAATGCTTAACCTAAGCAGAAAGGATATAAAACTTTTCACTGAACTACTAACAGGACACTGTAAAGTTAATTATCACATGAAAAAGATAGGTGCAATAGAAAACGATTCCCTTAGACTCTGCGAAGAGGCACAAAACAGCAGAACACATTCTATGCGAGTGCCCAGCAGTGGCACGTTGCAGACTAAATTACCTGGGAAATGGGGCTATGGATCCAAACCTCCTGGTAGAAATTAAGCCTACAGCAGTTTTAGGATTTATTAACAGCGTAAAACTGTTTGAGTAGGCTACATGGCTGCACAATAGATCTCTTCAGGTCGCAGTGCAGAAAACAGCTAATCAATAATAATAATAATAACAATAATTAAAAGACCCTTTCATACTTCTTCTTCCTCTTGATTGGCCCGACAACCGCTTAAGCGATTTTGGTCGAGTTGAACAAAGCGCTAATTTAGAGAAAATCTTCTATCTTTCTCCCTTAAACTGCCGAATACGCTAGTGTTTTTCAACTAGAAGTCTTTACGATGCTGCACGCATGCAAAATGCTTAGGGAACGTGGGAGCGAGGGCGATATTAACATTTTCTCCGATAGTCAAGCCGCGATTAAGGCTCTGACGACGCCATGGCGCAGAACAAAATTAGTAAACTCCAGTAAGGAGGAGATCAAATCCCTTGGGTGTGCAGGTAACATTTCTCTGATCTGGGTTCCAGGACATAGGAACATAGAGGGAAATAAAATTGCTGATGAGCTTGTCAGGAATGGGACTGAATTGACCTCAGAGACCTCCTGCCCGGGCATCGGCATCCCCCCTGACAGTTTTCAAAGAGAAACTACACAAATTATTTTTCAGAAAAGCGCAGAAAAGATGGAGCTCCATTTCTTCTTGTACTATTTCGAAAACCCTTTGGCCTCAATGCGATATAGGAAGGACCCAGAAAGTCTTTTGGAGTCTTCGCCATTCAATTTCCAAACTAGTAGCTGTGTTTACCGGTCACTGAACGATCGGTACACACGCAGAAAAGCTAGGGTTACCATTTAAGTCCCATTGCAGAAGCTGTGGGGACCTTTCAGAGAAGGAGACTGTTGAGCACTTTTTCTGTAAATGTCCGGGCTTGGCAGCTAGACAACTAAGGTCACTGGGCGCTCCTTTCTTGGACAGCCTGGAGCAGTTCGCGAACCTAAATCGAATCAATCTCTTTCATTATATCAACAGCTCTGGCTGTAGATATCTGCCTTTTGGAGGTCTACCTGCCTACCAAACAAAGCCCGCCAGTCGTTTCTTTCTCGTGCCAAGTCCTTGAAGCCAAGCCCTTCTCCACTTGATCTTTCTAATGCAGAGGACGCCTTCCTCTTTCTCTGCTACCACCAGCTGGCACCGCATCGAATACTTTCAGAGCCGGGACGTTTGTATCCATTCGCACGACAAAACCCAGCTAAAGAAGCCACAGGATCTTTATTCACTGCGCTGTGCCCATCTATGGTAATTACAAGGTAAAGTCCAAAATAAACAAGACTGGCGTCATAGAAATGTTTTTGATGGCGCCGTCTTTTTAATGAGCTTGTCCGTTGAAAGTTACATCACTAGCGGACTTTCTGTGAAAGCTTGCGGACATTCGGTTCAGTGGAAGCGAAGTTATTGCGTCTAAAGTGTCGCACAAAGAGTTAATATCAAATTTTGTTTTTAAATCGTAAGATGTTTACCGAAACATTTGAATTGATGAAAAAAGTTTATGGCGATGATTGTTTGACTCGTGCGAGAGTTCATGAGTGGTTTACAAGTGTCAGAGATGGTTGTGAGGACATAAATGACAATGAACATACGGGCCGCCTAAAATCAGAAACCACCGAAAACTAAATCGAAATTGTTTGTAAATTTATCAAAAGGGAATTTATTCATGGAATTGAAGTTGAATATCTCCAAAACATAGATTTATCGCGTTTTTACTGATAATTTGGGCTTACGAAAGGTCTGTGCACATTTCAATCCGCACAAGTTAAGTGAGAACCAAAAATTGTTCGAAAGATCTCATTAAGGAGGCGAGAAAAACCAAGAACTTCCTTTACAACATTGTAACTGGTAATGAAACGCGGTTTTTCCAACATGAATCTGAAACTAAGCGTCACTGTGCCGAATGGAAGGACCCAGACGAGCCACCACCCAAAAAATCGCATTTGGAGAAGTCAAAAATCAAGTCTATGCTCATTTGTTTTTACGATTCCAAGGGAATTGTCCACAAAGAGTTCATGCCAATGGGACAAACCATCAATGCAATTTTCTATATTGGCGTTTTGAAGTGTTTGATGCGTCGTATTCGTCGAATTCGCCTTGAATACTGCGAGGGAGTAAGCTAGCGCTTATTGTATGATAAGGCACCATCTCATCGATCTACTCTTGAGACTGATTTTTTGACTAGAAATCGCATTTTGACCATCAGACACTCACCGTATTCGCCTCATATGGCTCCCTGTAACTTCTACTTATTCGGAAAATTGCATTTGACCATGAAAGAAAAGAGGCCATCCAAAAAGTTTGTTCCGACATCCTGGAGGACATTCCGGATTCCGGTTAATGATTCGAAACACTCTTTCGAAAAGCTTTTAGATCACGCAAAATTGTGTATCGAGGCCAGAGGAGACTATTGTGAATAAATAAACTCGAGGTTATCAGAACAAAGCGCCTGTCGTTTCTATTTTAGCTCAGTCTGGTTTATTTTAGACTTCACCTTGTATTATTTATTCCAAAAACATTCGCACATAGTGTGCAAAACATTTCCACATTATCTTGCTTTAAATAATACTTGCCTGTATTTATTCCTCATCTGTTCTCAAACGTTTGGCTAAGAAAGTTATTGCACGTAAAGGAGAGTATCGGTGCAATGTTAAATAAAAAGCATTTTGCTAATTTACGTTTGCACTACTTAAAAAAATGTCTTCTTCTTTATTCGCAAAGTAATCGCTTAAGCGAACTTGGCTGATTTCATCGGACCTCTTGAACGTCATTTCTTCTTTCCGTCTAACTGACTCTAATTAGAGTAGTGAATGCAAATCCTTCTCCGCTTGACTTTTCAAACACAGTTGGTTCTTGGAGAGAGAGCTACTCAGAGCAACAGATGCGAGTTGGAACATTTACATATATCCATTCTCAGAGCATAACTTAGGCAGCGAAGTCTGGATGGCGCTTGATTTTTCTTAACTGAAGTTTTCCAAATGTCGCTATAGAGCTCACAAGGCCATATCGCTGCATCGAGAAATGGCTCATACAAATACCAACCAAAAAAGCGCTAAATGCCGAACACAGGCGCAAATGTATACATGCGTCAGCGTGTAAGTAAAAATAATGCGAGGCAGTTTAATGAGGATTAGATTTGAAATTATGCCACACGTGCGGCGCCTGCAGATGCCGCTAAAAAGGGAGGAAGGAATGGCATATTGAGCATTTGAGGTTGTTGAAAGGGAAGTCAGCAACGGGCTTATATGTTTTTGCTCTTAAATAATACATAAACGCACATTTACTCGTACAGGTATAGCCACACACGTGGTATATATAAGTAAATGGCTATTTAAGAGAAAAATATGACTCACTCTCGAAGTTCTTTTTGGCAACCATATACGATGCGAGCGTATTTCAAAAGATGCGCCTAGGTGCGCCATATAAAAATTTAGATTATTTCAGGTTTCACTAATTTTGTTCGAAATACGGATCTTAAAAATTATATGTAAAAATGAGTGCATGGAATTTCCTTTTATTTTAAGCATCTGAACGGAGTAGTCCATCAAATCAAAACAAAAAGTTAGTTTTCGTTCGAATTGGTCACCACTTGCTTTTACATCAGCCTTCAAACGATTAGGCCTTTCAGCTATTCCAGCACGCACTATTTCTATTGATGTTAACGTCGCTGCTCGGAGCAAAGATTATTTGAGACTCTCCAAATTTCTGTGAGATTGTAAAATCTAATTATTTTTGGTTTTTTCTTACAAATTTTACTTTCCGTTCAAAAAAAGGCATGCAATAACTTCTTCTATTCATTATCTTAACATTACAGTCCGGGAGGATCATTGTCTCCTCTACAATACGCCTCCATTCTTCTCGAAAGTCCGCTTTCGTTCTACAGGTATGTAGTGAGATTCTCATCTTTCGTCCGGCCTCTCCTTCTTGCTCCTTAGGGATTTGCTTCAACCTCTTTTTCGCTCTTTCGCTGCTCATTCTTAGAACGTGTCCATACCACCCTAACTTTTGGGACTTTGTAAACCGCATTACATTTCCTCCCGCGACTAAAACACTGAGCTCGCGATTATACCCCATACGGTATGTATCGTCTTCTAATCGTATAGGACCGAATATTCTTCTAAGAATGAGGGCCCATGAGGGCCTTAGGTGAGAACCGGTCCTATTATAGTTTTGTACATCTGTAGTTTTTGTTCCTTTGATATCAATGAAGTCTTCATAAGTTTGATATGGCCAAAGTATGCTTTGTTAGCTGCCTGAATACAGTCTGCCTGAATATACGGGCATATCCTTATTTATATTGAACACTACGCACAAGTATTTAAACTCTTGCCTGAACTCAAACTTTATATGGTCTTGTAGCTTGCACTACGCGCATGAAAACGTTCTGAACAGCCTCCCTATTTCTCGCTAGAATCACAATGTCGTCAGCATATGCGCATATTGTGTCGATTTATAAAATATTGTACCACCTTGAGCTATTTCGTTTATTGCTGAATGCAGTGTAAAAATAAATTAAAGCGTTGATAGTGAGTCACTTTGCCTCACGCCAGATTCCATTTCGAATTCGTCAGATGTTTCGCCATTCATTACTGCTTTAGCGTTTGAGTGTATAAGAGTCATATTGATCAAATTTATGTATTTTTCTGGTATACCCGGTACTTTTGGGGGATGGTCGGTTTATTTGCTGTTGAGTTTATCAGTGTAGATCAATGTTGAACTCATAACATTTTTCGTATATCTGCGACATGATAAAGCATTGATGTGTTGTCGAGTGTCCGATTCTAAAACTGCATTGATAATCTCCCACGATGTCTTTTGCATACACATTTAGTTTCTCATGCAATATATTTCATAGAATTTTCTAGCTCACGTTGAGAGGAGCTATCCTTCTATAATTTACAAAATTTAATTTGTCCTCTATTTTATAAATTTGGACTATTAGGCTTGTATACCATTCTTCAGGCATGCTTTCTGTTCTCCAAATATGAAGTATTATTTCATGTATAGGGTCCGCCATATAACTTTACGGAATTAAAAATGCTATAAAAAAGACACTACTCAATATTTTTCCAAACTGTTTTCTTTATTTTGAAGTACATTCCTTCCGGTTAATGATGGAATACAACTTCATTCATATGGCTGCCTCGGCTAGCCATGCACCATCCCATACGATCGGTCCAATTTTTCAACACATTTTCGATTGTATGCGGCTGTATTTCAGCTATGACATCGCGTATGTTGGTCTTCAGTGCATCAATTGTTGCTGGTTTGTTGGCATAACACTGGCCTTTGACGGCACCCCAAAGATAATAGTCCAACGGCGTCAAATCGCAGCTCCAAAGCGGCCAAACGATATCAGGTTTTCCCAGCATTCTTTGAGCGTATACACAACCATTTTCGTTCAGCGGAAGAATAAAACTAATTTTCTGTCAAATCAGATGACAGCTAAGTGTTACCATTCTTCAAATAATACCTAGTTCAAATCCGTAACGATAGATTGCATCAAAAATTGTTATGAAAAATAATAAATTATAAATTACTTGTATGAAAAAATTGCCAAGTGCAAGTTTGTGTTAAAAATTCATTCATAAAACTTTAGCAAAAATCTGTGAAGTTTAATTTGATAATAAAAGTGATAATTTCTTTTAAAATTTGGAGGCTCGAAATTGTACTAGAGCTATGCTCTAGTGGACTTTGCTTCCTAGAATGTTTTTTTTTTTGAGTCCGAAGCTATTGGGAATGATATAAAAAATAAAAAATTAAAAATTTGCCTGGCTTAATGTACATATACAAGCATTTGCGGTGATGGTTTGCACTCATTTATCAGCAGCAGTTTGGCTGATTTGGCTGGTCACTAATGGCGACTAGAACAGATGTCTGAATTCCGGCACTAGCGCTTTATTGCTTATAGTCATAGATATTCTGGGAGGGTAGGGCTTTGCATAAGGCTACATTTATTACTTATTTTATGCTGATTTTTCTCTAGCCGAGTATATCCATATAGGCATGTAAGCCTATTGAAATGTAATTACTTGCCTCCTAAGCACAAGGTTTTCTCAACCAATTTCAATTTTATTTTTTTCTCTCTCTCTTCTCCTTCCTTCCGCAAAACTCAGCCTTCAACAAATAAAGTGCACCTCCCCCTATACTAATAACTATATTTGCAGAACATAGTAGTCAAGGAGAAAGTTAATCCTTAGTCGGATTAAGCGCCATGCTTAGCATAAAACTCGGAAAGCAGGGCAAAAGTAAATAAATAAGTAGAATAATTTGTAGTTTGTGGCATTTGCAACGCAAGCTTTTGCATCACCTCCAGCTACTATCATTTCGCCACACATTCTTCATCTTTTTCCTGACAGCGGACACATTTTTTGCTTTCAATTTCCAATTATAATGATATGGTTTTTTTTCCTTTTTCTTCTTTTTTGGGGGTATGCGAGTGCAGGTGTCTCTGTGCTGTCCTGCTTTATTGCTGATTTCTGAAGTTTGCAGAATTTCCATGCATATGCATTAACCCTCATCTAAGAAGCTGCCTTCACTGGCCTCTACACACTTACTTACAATACAAAAACCCACTAAATCGTTTTTGTTGTTGCTGTTGCTGTATAAGTCAGCAAAAAGGTTGATGGCAAAGATGAAATTAAGGGACTCCCTTTGCCATTAGCGCTGGCTGTCGCTGAGCTGAGAAGCTTATGGTTGGTCGCCAAACCAATGAAAAGGCCTATGGATGATTGTCCGCATTTTCTTAACAAATTTTTTTCCGGATTGTCTTTTACTCCATGGAATTTATTTCTGTTGTGCGAATTTATTCTTCTTACTTTGTGCGTGTATACGTATACGTTTATGTGCGTGCGTGTGTGTGTATGCGCCAAGAAAGGATTGCTTGTGGGCAGGGAGATGGTTTGGTTGTAAGCCTGTATTTCATATTGCTGTGAGTGTAAAAATTGTGTGCTTATGCATGTATTTACACACACACATACATATATAAGAATTTTCGTAGATCTCCTTAGCGCTAGTCGCATTATCGTAGTTGGAATAAAGTTGGGAAGTGTTTAGGAATTAAATAACCTCATCAACATCATGACACGCAGCAAATGTTCAAATGACTTACACAAATAACAGCAACAAATAAATGAGATGCAATAATTACACAATCAACTATGTATTAAATAGATTCTAGTTCTGAACTACCCTGCGCAGCTGCACTTCTTCGCCTCCCGTTCTTCTCTTCGATGTTAGCAACTGGTATTATTGACACTGCGATGTGCTGCGAAATGTCAATTGTCTGCAGCAGCGTACCATTTAACGAATTAACATGGTCAAGCAACAATTTTTGTACCACTTACCGAACTAGTTCATAACAGGTAAAAAAGGACTAGTCCAACTAGGGACTAAAATCACCAGTTTTGGATGAGTTGAAGAAGTAAATTGAGCGAACTAGGAACTTTCAAGCATCATTTGTATACTACTTACCGAACTAGTTCATAACAGGTAAAATAAGACTAGTCCAACTTGGGACTAAAATCACCAGTTTTGGATGGGTTGAAGAAGTAAATTGAGCGAACTGGGAACTTTAAAGCATCATTTGTATACCACTTACCGAACTAGTTAATAATAGACAGAAAAACAACTGGTCCGATTTGTGGCTAAACTCACAAGTTTTGGATGTGTTGAAGAAGTAAATTGAGCGAACTAGAATTCCCAGGCATTCATTTTATACCACTTACCGAACTAGTTGATAACAGAGCAAAAAGAAAACTAGTCCAATTTGTGGCCAAACTCACCAGTTTTGGTTGAGTTCAAGAAGTAAATTGAGCGAACTGGGAACTTTAAAGCATCATTTGTATACCACTTACCGAACTAGTCCATAACAGACCAAAAACAACTAGTCCGACTTGTGGCCAAACTCACCAGTGTTGGTTGAGTTGAAGAAATAAATTGAGCGAACTAGGAAGCCCAAGCAATACTTTTATACCACTTACCGAACTAGTTGATAACAGAGCAAAAAAAAACTAGTCCAGCTTGGGACTAAAATCACCAGTTTAGGATGAGTTGAAGAAGTAAATTGAGCGAACTGGGAACTTTAAAGCATCATTTATATACTACTTACCGAACTAGTTAATAACAGACCGAAAAAAAACTAGTCCGATTTGTGGCTAAACTCACCAGTTTTGGCTGGGTTGAAGAAGTAAATTAAGTAAATTAACTGGAAACCTTAAACCATCATTTGTATACCACTTACCCAACTAGTCCATAACAGGACTAAAATCACCAGTTTTGGATGGGTTGAAGAAGTAAATTGAGCGAACTAGGAACTTTAAAGCATCGTTTTATATATTTCTAGGGAATAGTTGGAGTGTTGTAAGAAGTAGCGACGGAGTTTCTTGGTTTTCCAATGTTTAAGTAAATTTTTGAAGACTTTTGGTAAGCGTTTTGCGTATAAAATTTAGCAGTTTCTGCCTGAGAAGATTTTAACGGAATAGCAGCAACTAATTTTGTTCTAGTGAAGTAAACCGAGACCATCACTGTTGTTGCTAACATTTGCTGCCTGACTTTCACAGGTGGATTTGCTTCTTTCAGGACCCATACAATGGACTTTTATTTAGTTTACGAGTCATACTTAAACAACCAAACTTCGTCACCTACTGCGATCGTGCGGAAGTTGCTAGACTCTCTGCTTTCGAATTTTCCTAAAAAATATTGAGCAGAATTTGCCACAGCTACTTTTTGGATCTAATTCAGAATTCATAGAACTCATCATTCATAGCTTTAAAATCCAATTCTCTACATATCATTTCCTGTGTCATTCGTGGGTCTCCGCCAATATTTCGTTCCACCAGGGCCGCTTTTATTTTGTCGGTTGCCGAATTTGGGGATCCTTCTCGATGCTCGCCCTCCACAGAAAAATATTCAATGTGGAATCTTTAATGCAAGAGAGATGGAGGGTCCGTTTTATATGCAGCTGGAAACTCATTAAGAATTTTCGCAGGTTTGAGTTGACGTCAAAAGCCGAAAATATTGGGCATCGAATCCCCTGCTGCTCCGGTGGCGGAGTTTCTACTGAAAGTGCATCACTTATTTTACGTTTTTTCGCCTCTATATAAACCGATTTTTCTGAAATTCTTTGTGTTTTAAAATGTTCAGAACAAAAAAAAAATAAAAATAAAAAATACCCAGTCGATGGTACAAACTTTTGTTAGCCCCTCGTATGTGTTTTTTTTTTTCATTTTTTCATTTTTTATCCTTCCCACACAGTTTTGCTAGAAATAATAGTAACACAGTTTTCAACGTGCAAATTTACTCCAACTCAATTGGAATTCTTGAGTTTTGCGCATTTGAGTTATTCCGTAAATGCAAATAACTGTAAAACTCATTCATTTTGTCTTGAGAAGAAAACTCATGAAAATGAATTCTTCACTTTACTCAAATCGAGCCCGACATACGAGAGACTCACGCCATACTTATATACAGCGTTTGCGCCTAAAAGCACACTCAATTCGTATTGAGGCAGTTCAGTTGTTGGTAGCACGTGCGCGCACTTAAAAGCACTCGCTCACACACAGTTTCAGGCGAATTGCGAATGGTAGCGTCAACTTTCTGAGAGTGCGCCGAAGCTGAGCGTGAAGCTGGCGACATTGCAGCGACAGCGAACGTTGACGTTGGCATCGTTGGTCGACGTTGACTTAGATGTCCAATTCGAGCGCTGCTATTGATAGTCACTTTTCAACAGCTATCTCACTTACGCGCATCGTCAATGTTCACAAGTGCCGAGGCGATACGATTGTGACAAAAGCACCAGCACACGCGGTGTGCCGTGTAAAATGCCCAGCCGACCATGTGACCGATGCGCACCAACCGAGCCAAAGACCCCACCTACCGCCACCAAATCGTTTACAAGCATACACTCTCTTCTTCGCTCTATTTCTCGCTCTTGCGCTGTAATTGCGCATACTCTCACGTAATTTAGCACCGCTAATACGTCGCTCGCTCACTTACACTTGTGCTCGTACACATTTGGCTGCGACTGTGATTGTTCGAATTTTAGTCACCCACTACCGAGCAGATTCTGAACTGCGCAGTTACAGCGCACGACCTCCTCTTTTCCACGCTCCCTTGCACTACCCTTCTTACCGCCTTCGTTTGCCCGTGACGGCCGCCTGTCATCATCACATCGTTATCACTCGTATTATCAGCGCACGAACGGCAGTGCTGTGAACGAGACTTGCTTCCGTGACACACGACGAAAAACCTACTGTTGGCGGCAACAGCAGCGTCCGTCTGCGTCAACAGCAGTAGCACACGACTCCACCGCAGCGCTGCGTTGCTTTGCGCTGTGCTTTGCCACAGACTCCGGATACAGGGACACATAACTTCGGCAGGGTTGCGAAATAAGCGTGAGAAGTCAAAAGGCACCCAAAGCGTTAGCACACACAGCTCGCATTGAACAGTTGAAGTTTGAAGTTTAACGCAATCAGTACAAAACACTCCAGCAGTCCAAAAGTATACAACACTTGTAGTGTGAAAAGGCTTCGCAGAGTGATACAGCGCCTAAAAGGGTACTACATTAACAGTTGTATATTTAAGTTGTACATTTAAGTCAGCGTACTAAAAACCAAACATAAGTTGCCTGCCACAAAACGACGACCACCGCACTCTCCACCAGCTACCAACCGTGCCAAGAGTTATTTTTTTCCTTTTTTTCTTCATTAAATTTAAACGTTCAGTCGGTCGCTCGGTCAGCAAGTCGTTAAGTCACCAGAGTAGCAGTGTCGTTGAAACGGTCGACTATCGGCTCGGCAGTGTAGCAAGTGTTCGGTCGGTTGTTCGCTTCCTGTTACGCTCATTTGGGCTCATACTTCGTTGCTTATGCTCACCGCTTCGACCTACTCCGACCTTCGGTTGCTGTGGCTTCGGTCGCTGATCAACAGCAGCATACCAGCGATACTTCGTAGATGCGACTTCAAAAACCAGTCACAGCAGTCGTTGGGCATTCTTCTGGGTCGGCAGTTGACAGCCAGTGCCATGGCCGTCATCAGTTCAGTGCACAAAGTGCGTCAGTCCAAGTTGTACCTGGTGGCAGCAGTTGCCAACACCAACCCCAGCACTTACACTGGTAGCTGTGGAAGCTACAGCAACAGCAACAGTAACAGCAACAGCAACAGCAACAGCAACAGTAATAACCAAACTAATACAACAATAATACGAAATAGTGACACACTGCTGCTTGGCAAAGCGCACATCGGAGTGGTCAAAAACAACGAAGGTGAAAAATACGAAGATTTCGGCTGAAGGCTGTGAGGCGTGACAGTCGCAGTGCAAACGACGACAACGACAAAACTCAGTGGCCTTATTGACAGACAGTCAGACGGGTGGACGGCACGGCACAGCATAGCATAGCATAGCATTGCATTGCAGTTAAGCAATAGTGCATAATTTGATTGTGTGCGCCTAAAAGTAGGCCTACAAAGCGAAACGCAAAGCGGCACAACGTAACGCATACAAGACGTACAAAACGGGCCCAGCGACGAGATAGTATTTAGTGAAAGCGCCAAGGAATCATGAATTTCATTGGTATGATAGAAAATCTTTCCAAATGGTGTTACAGCGTTTCAAGTTGTCAGTGTTGAAAAGAAAAAAAGAAAATTTTCGGCAAATTACTAAAATTCGGTGCTTATTTTGTGAATGAATTTTTTCATTTCACACTTTTGTGGAAAGCCAAAAAGTTTCAAGTAAATTTAGTTAAACCGGGTATGTGTTGGAATAGTAATGGAATTTCTAACAAATTTTAAATAAAAACGAGATTTCAATGAAATTAAAATAATTTTTTATAATATTTGAAAATTTTTAAAACTAGTAAGAACTAGTAGCGAATTTCACCAAAGAAATTTGCTTGCCTAAAAAGTTATCTAGCTCCATATAATTTGAATAAAACCAACTTCGAAGGCTCCTCAACTAGTTTTCTTACGCTGCCACAGAAACGCTTTTAGGCGTTTAATACTTTTTAGTACAAAAAATGTATTCCACTCGCCTCCAAAAGGTACTCTACCGCATAACTTTTGCACTTTTCCGCCGCTATGGCACTATTTCTCGTTGCAATTGGTTTTTCGCTTGAAATCGAAATTAATTTTCTACACTGTCAACAACTTTCTTCGGTTACTTGGCCACTTTCTGCTATTAAAACAAAAAACTACTCTACTTCAAATTTCACTGCTTCTTCTACAACAACTTTGCTGCTTCTACTACTTTACTTCCTACCAAACAACCACACCTACCAACATCGTTAAACGCCAACAATGCAAAATGTAAGTGCTAAGCTTAAGTGATTTTCTTACACTCAAAAACTAAGTATAATTTGAAAAAAAATAGTGCCTGAAAGTAGGCAGCCGTAGGCCGTATAAACTCTGCCATATGTTACGTTCTGTAGAAAATTATCGGATTTTTTCTTCTTGCGCTACAAAACAAAGTTACTCTTCGTGTGTGAAAAAAAAGTGGAATTTATAGCTGCGCTCTTTCAACTAAATAGTAATTTTCAACAAATTTGTTTAAAATTCCTCATAGGCGCTTTCGCATACTTTTAGGCGCCGTAAATGCGCAAGCGAATTTTGAATATTTGTTCGCAGCTGATTAAAGTCGCTTTAAGCTGAGTTAAATAATAAAAAGTCACAAATATGTTTTATACAATGCAGCAAGAAACAAGCACTTACGCTGCGGCCTGCTCACACACACACACACACACGCGCGCGGAGGCATACACAAGTAAATAAGCATTGCCGCAACCATGTGACCGTTTGCACTCATTTCATTTTATTGATTTTTTCTTGGCACAAATTTGCGCCTGACAGCCATCACAGTGTGTGCCGTCCATGTAAGGGTGTATGTGTGTGTGTGTACGAGTGTGTGTGAGTGCGTGTTTTGTGCTTTGTGTGCAGTTTTGCTTGTCGTGTCGCTATGTATTTGAATGTAAAGCAAGACGTGGCAACTTAACTCTCAGCAGCAGTAAGACAAAAGCGCCACAGCAAAGGTTCAAGGTTTGTGTGGCAAAAGTTTAGTTCCCCAAAGTCTTGGCGCCAGCCGGGCTAACTTTTATTCTGCACGTCTATTGTTGCGCTGTGCGCTGTTACTTTATATTCCTTTTTTTCTTATTACTTCTCTCTGGTTTTGTCTTCTACGCTCAATTCTAATTTTTCAACTTTCAAAGAATAAATGAAAAAATGCATAACTGAGCAAGAAAACAAAAGCATGGCAAAAGTTTAAGCAAACAGCCATAAGGTATTACAGAAATTACAGAAAAGTACGAATGCAAAGTATGCAAAAGAATGGGGGGAAACAAGAAAGCCCTCCATGTGGAAAAAATTCACTTTTTTTTCGTGCGCAGCATAAATGGCAGTTTGAGGTAGCATAGTTTTAGGCTGCATAGTTTGAGGCAGCATAGTTTGAGGCGCACAAGCTGACGTACTACATATAAAAAATATTTGCTTGTACTTACTTTCTTGCTAATCGCAAATGCAAAGTGTTGAGCATAATTTCCATTATCCATCCGCACTCAGGCAAAAATCCGCGCATTCACTCGAAATGCTTTAGTGCTTGAATATGCAGCCAACTAAGTATTCATTTAGAAATATTTGTGTGTATGTATGTGTGCATGTATGTATGCATGTTGGTATGCAGGCAGCCCATAAAATTTGGCCAAATGCCAAAAAATTTGCTCTTCCAAAATTTCAGGCAGCTGCGGCCACAATGACCGTCGTCAATGTCGTGTGCAGAGTTAGAGCAAACAATTTTTTTCTTCCCTTTTGTGTTTTATGTTTATAGCCTTGTGCTACTTTAATAATTTATGCAGGCAGCAAAACTTTCGCAGATTTACTTAGATGGGGATGCAACTTTTGTTATGCTCACAGCGACAAAGCAAGTGCAGGGACAGCAAGCGCATCGATATTTTGGGTTGGAAGAGGAAATCCCTTATTTCCTCGGTAAATGGCTGTAGTGATCGATATCTCTTAAAGTATCGATCAAACAAGTTAAAGTTAATGCGCGTTGCCAAGCTGATATTTCGCACTAAAAAATTATTTAATTTTTTTTGTATATTTCATTCAATTGCGCGTTACGGGGTGTTAACAATGGAAGTCAACTAAGAGAGCTTTTACAGTTTTTACTTGTTAAAGGCGAAAATGAAGGCCAGTCCACTGAAATTGTGAGTGGCGTTTATGGCGCCGATACTACAACAGCTAATTACGTGCAAATTGGTTTCGCTGATTCCGTTTAGGCTTTTTGGCAGTTAAAGAAAATGTCGATAATGTTAAAAGTTTCAATAAAATTACAGAAATAATCGAAGTGGACCGTCATTTTAGTAGTTAAAGCAACGCCCAGGTGCAAAAAAAGACATTAAAAATAAGAAAATTTTCGGCGAAAAAAAAATGTCTTTTCTTCTTTCTAAAATTCGGTGGCGATTTTGCGAATGAATTTTTTCATTCAGGCGCCAAAAAACGACCATAAAAAAAGAAAATTTTCGACGAAAAAAAATATTTTCTTCTTCTTACTAAAATTCGGTGGCGATTTTGTGAATGAATTTTTCATTTCACACTTTTGTAGAAAGCCAAAAAGTTTCAAGTAAATTTAGTTAAACCGGGAATGTCTTAGAATAGTAATGGAATTTCTAACAAGTTTTAAATAAAAACGAGACTGCAATGAAATTAAAATAATTTTTATAGAATTTTTATAGAGAAAATTTTTAAAACTACTAAGAACTATGTAGTAGCGAATTTCACCAAAGAAATTTGTTTGCCTAAAAAGTTTTCTAGCTCAATATAATTTGAAAAAAAACGCAACTTCGAAGGCTCCTCAACTAGTTTTCTTACGCTTCCACAGAAAATCTAAAGAAGCGCTTAGCTGTTTAATACTTTTAAGTACAAAAAATTGATTCATCTCGCCACTGAAAGGTACTCTAGGCGCTGCAAAACGACCCTAAAACCATTTTAAACCATTTACATGAAATAAAAAATATAAATAATTGATTTCCTTTTCCGCAAGCTAATATTTAATGTAACTATGTTTTATTAGCATTTGCCAGCTTATCAAGTAGTAATTTTTTTATAAAAAAAAAAATTCAATAAAATCCCATAAATAATAACAGAGTTAATTTCAAAAACTTAGCACACATGAAGCCATGTTTATATGCAACTGAGGACTAAATTAATATTTATATTCAGGAATGAAATATATATTAAAAATTTCTGGTGTGCGGGTAATTGAAAGATAGAAAGCTGAAAATGTTGACCACCAATTTTTCGAATTATAATTAAATTATTTCCGAATTCAAATCTTCCAAAACATTTAAACAGAATCTATGAGTGGACAGTTACTTGGCGTACTAACTAAATTAAACCAAATCCGTTCATATTGATTTCACGTACAATAAAATAAGATATCTTCCACTATATATAAATGGAGTGCAAGTCCCGTATTATAACACGGCTAAATACCTGGGTACGACTCTTGACACTAAACTGAGATGGAGTTCTCACGTAAAGAAGAAAAGAGAAGAACTCGATATTAAATTCAGAAACATGTATTGGCTTAGGGGTAAAAGATCTGCTTTATCCATGTACAATAAAGTACTTCTCTACAAGCAAATACTATAACAAATTTGGACGTATGGGATACAACTATGGGGTTGCTCAAGCTCCAGCAACATACTTCAAATCCAAAGGTTCCAGAATAAAATTTTGCGATGCGCTACTAACGCGCCCTGGTATGTACGCATCAGCGATCTCGAACGCGATCTCGGCATAGAACCAGTTGCCGTCGTAATTAAAAAAAATGCCCTATCTCATATAAATAGGCTATCTCATCATGTCAACAGCGAAGCCTCAGCCCTCACTGACCAACATAAATGGTTTGTAAGGCTGAAACGCAAAAAGCCGCACCACCTCGTGCAGTAATCAACTCCTTTGCAAGTTTTGTGCAAATCACCATCATATTAATTGTATTATACAAAAACCGAAGAAAATTGTTCGTTAGTTTATTTTTGTTAACTAGTTACAATAAAAATTAACACAAAAATAAAAAAATTCCGAATTTAGCTAAAAAAAACAAAATTCTGGCAAAAATACTTGTAATACCTTTTTTCGAGCAAGAATAGATCGGGGTATGAGCCACAGTCAATTGAGACGTTGGCCCGACCACCTAAAACAAGGGAAGACATCAGAAATGCCATCAAAATGTCGAAGCACAACAAAGCAGTAGGACCCGATGAATTGCCAACTGAAATATTAAAGCTTATTGATGTTGCCAATATAGAAATTCATGAAATAATATTCAATTATATGAACGATACGGGAAAATATTCCCCAGATTGGCTTAAATCTACTTTTATTGCCCTCAAAAAAAGACTTCTGCAAAAAGAATTGCTGTGATTACCGATTGATAATTCTAAAGAGTCAATCATTAAAAATATTTTTAAAAATTATTCACAACAGAATATAAATGGTTGTCCACTAAGAGGTGTTATTCCCGTAAAATATCAATGGTTTCATTGCTTGTGTGGCACGTACCGCCTGGTCTTGTTGAAAATAAACGCTGTCCAGATCAATACCATCAAATTCCGGCCATAAAAAATCGTTAATCATTTCTCGTTAGCGCAGTCCATTCCATTCATTATCACCTGTTATTGGAAAACCCTTTACAACATGTCAATACTAATATGAAGCTACATAATTTTGGATTTCATTAATATAAATCTGGAGTTAGTTGCTTTTCCCATACGTTACCAGGCCCTAACATACATTCAAATATTAGTCCCACCTCAAGGGGGCCTGCAATATTAAGAGCATACAAAGGGAAATAATTAAATTGCAAATTTCTATCTACCTCTAAGAAATCTATTTTTACACTGTCCGAAAAAGGTTTTGATATTTATTTGCATTTTCAAATTTGAGTCCCTTTATATCATCGAAAATTCACATCCAAGCATAAGTTGCATAAAAACTATAAAAACTGGAAAATTTGTATCCACTTTCATGTGTATATAAGTGTTTTGATAAGTGTTAAATATAGATGTAAATGAAATTCACCTCCTAGTTTCTCCATATAACGAATGCTCGACAACTAACACCCTCAGAAAAAAAATTGTGAAAAGTCAATGCGGTTTGTAAACTACTAAAAGCCTGCACTTTATTGTACCAAAATTTTCAACAAATCCCTTAGACTTGATTGTCACTTGAAGCCTGCACTTTATTATACCAATGAATTGAAAATTCGCCGAAGTTCATTCACTAATTTGGTTTTAGAAAACATCATCCAACGCTCGAACGAGATCACAAAGTCGTATTCTACTTAAAAAGCTGGGTCCATTTGGTCTTCCTCCTACCTTACTTAAGTGGTTTGCATCTTATCTCACAGACAGAACTCAATTCGTTCGCATAAGCAATCAAAGAAGTAATGGCAGCAAAGTTGCCTCAGGTGTACTTCAAGGCCCATCTCGGGCCACTATTGCTCTTAATATTTTCTAATGATATTCCGGACGTTTTTGTGCGTTGTCTGATGTATGCATTTGAGCTGAAAATTTACCGTCACATAGAATACGTAACTGATGGTATAAGACTTCAGGAGGTCTTAACAAGATTGGAAGCTTGGTGTGATGATAACTCCTCAACTCTTTATGCTGGTAAATGCCAGTACTTGTCATTCAGTAGACGCAAAGTTACGATTGATTTCGATGTGTCACTAGATTTGCCATGCATTCATTCTCGTCGTTCGTCTTTCAGTTTGTCTGCGTATAAGTAGATGATTTTTGTTAGCATTACCAACATTGGAAATGCGAATTAAATTTTCATCGGTACGGCTTAAAAGGGGCATAACCACGAATTATATCAATTACCACTACTTACTGGAGCTAATATCATACTTTTCAATTGTCCTACATATGACTTTAGACTTAGTAAATTTCATTCACCTTATCGCACAACTAAACTAAATCGAATAATAAAAATAAAATTGGAAGAAAATTTATTATTAGGTACGAAACTAAGTTCTCGCTATGTTTTTGATGAAAATACAACTTTATTCTGGAAAACTGGCTACAAGTGAATCATTGAAAGTATTTCCAATCGCTGGCTACTACTTTCCCCCATCTTTCTGGTAGTTCTCGTATACCGTCGCGGTAAAACTGTTCATTTTTTGAGGCTATCCACGGATCAAGCCATTTTTTAATGTCTTCATATGAATGAAACTGCTGGTCAGCTGGTCAGCTAGACCATGTGTCATCGATCGGAGCAGGTGATAATCGGACAGCGCAATATGAAGAATATGAAGGGTGGAGTAGGATTTCCCATTTCAGTGTTTCCAGGTAGGTTTTAACGGGTTTGAGTCCGAGCGTTGTCATGCTGTAGAATCACTTTTTCATGCCTCTCCGCTCTCCTGCTGGGCTCAACGGCATTAATTGAAGTCAATACTAAACCCCAGTGATGGTTTCGCTTGGTTTTAATAGTTCATAATAAATAACATCAACTGGGTCCCACCAAATACATAGCATAACCTTTGCAGCGTGAATATTCGGCCGAGGCGACGACGAAGAAGCATGACCGGATAGTTCCCATGACTTTCTTTTCTTTGGATTGCTGTAATGAATAAATTTTTCATCACTCGTCACGATGCGGTCAAGATAACCCTTCCTTTTTTGCCGCTGGAGCAGTTGTTCACAGGCGAAAAAAGAAAAACCGACGTTGAATATCCCTTGGTTTTAACTCATAAGGAACCTAAGTCCCCTGTTTCTGAATCATTCGCAAAGCAGGCAATCGCTTGAATATGGATTGGCGGGTAACTCCTAATACTGAAGCAAGCTCTTCTTGCGTTTGACACGGAACCTCATTGAGCAATGCCTCCTATTTAGAGTCGGCGAAAGTTTTTGGCCCTCCTTCACGCGAACGGTCGTCAACATTAAAATCACCGTCTTTGAAGCGACGGAGCCAATTTTGGCATGTTGTTTCACTTAAAGCAGCATCTCCATAAACTTTTTGTAGCTCTCGATGTCTCGATGCGCTTCAGCCGCCGTTTTTCGTTTTTTTTATTTTTCGAATGAAAGAGGAAAATCAACACTTCCCGCAAATGACGATTATTCGGCACAAAATCTGGCATTTCTCCAAAAACCATAAGTATTTGATACCAAAACAAAATCACTAATGTGTCGAAGCAATTTGTTTACCATATCGCACCCTAAAAACAAAAGGGTCACAACTCAAAATGTACTTCTGCTCAAATATGAACGAGACGTTATCAATAAAACGGTCCGCGGATGACATATGGCAAAAATAATTTTTTTATTTTTTGGTAGGACAGTTATAAGCTTACATGGCAAATTTCAGCGTGATATGTCACATAGTTTGTTTTCTGTGCTACTGTAAACAAGTCAAGCTCGAGTGTGGAAAATTTTGAGTTGTGACCCTTTTGTATTTAAGGTGCGATATGTCCAAGCAGGTTTATGACGTTTAGGTTATGTTAGAATCGACTAGCACATACTGCTGGCGGCATCTATTGACAAACAGCGGGAACTTGGGAACTTAGTTGCGCACCTAATATATGAAATCTTTCACTCTCACAAAATCCGGGTACCACCGAATCAGTCGATGCCTTTTAGAAAAAAATTTTATGAGTCAAATCGAGCACAGATGTAATTTTTACAAATGCTCTACCACAGCTTTATCGTTAAAGTAAAGTGTTCAGCTTAAAATCAGCAAATGACCAGCTCAAAAATATTACGGCAGTCTTATTAAACTCAGTTCATGCGCTCCGGACCATCAACTCGCATTCGAACACCAAGCAGATAAACAGCCACTCCCTACATCAATTGAAATTTTTTTTTTCTTTCTATTTCAAATATACAGACACGCTCTTTCCACAGTTTTGGTGCACTTTATTTCTAAATCAAATTACAAGTTGCCAACACAAAATTCTCCACACAAATCAAATCTACTTCGCCCCTTTGTGGTAGCCGCTGCCAAAATTCATCAATTATCGCCATAAAATTACACAGTTCAAATTATCGAAAGTAATTCGTGTAATTACAAATATTTCCACAAATAGTAATTATAAATAGAATCAAAATAAATAAAATTAATCGACAGTTTGGCAGCCGCAAATTATGCAATAAAATGTAGAACTGCGCGCACCAGCAAAGCCAACCGAATCTGCCCAAAAATAATTGCATTTTTCGGCGACATCAATAACGCAATGCGTGTGTATGGGTGTGTGCGTGTATGTGTGTGAGTGTCACACAGAAATGCACATAATAAATATGCGCATTATATTTGCACTGATTGCAAAATGTAAACAGGTTTTTCAAATTGTCTATAAATCAGTAATAAAAATTCGACATTCAATTGGGGAATGCGCTGGAATGTGGAACTGTGCGAAATGGCAATCAAGTTTATATTATATTTACGCACATATTTTTAATAAATAACTGTTTCACTTTTTTTTCTTGTTTTGCAAATATCAAAGTAATATTCGGCTGCCAGTTATTTGACATTGGCTGATTTTGTATGAAAAGGGATGTGGCAGATTCTTTAAATAGATAAAAATTCCGGGAAATATTTAAATCAAGGGTGGTTAAGTTTCAAGGGCCGGTGTTGCTTTTGAATAAAATACAATTTTTTTAGAAAATTATTGTCATTTCTCTTCACTATGATAGTACTGGTATGGCTCAATTACGGGTGGAACAAAATATCGGCCAAATGGCCGCCGCGGCCACGGCGGCACACCTCCATCCGATGGTCCAAATTTTCGATGACGCTGAGGCATAATTGAGGTTCTATGCCGTTAATGTGCCGAATCATCTCATCCTTTAGCTCTTGAATTGTTGCTGGCTTATCGACGTACACCTTTTCTTTCAAATAACCCCAAAGAAAGAAGTCGAAGGGTGTCAAATCACGTGATCTTGGCGGCCAATTGAGATGGCCGCGACGTGAGATAATTCGGCCATCAAATTTGTCGCGCAAAAGAGCCATTGTTTCGTTAGCTGTGTGACAAGTGGCCCCATCCTGTTGAAACCTCATTTCGCCCACATCCATATCTTCCAATTCGGGCCATAAAAAGTTCGTTGTCATCTCACGATAGCGAACACTATTCACAGTAACTGCCTGACCGGCCTCATTTTGGCCGGCCCATAAACCGCACCAAACAGTCACTCTTTGTGGGTGCATTGGTTTTTCGGCAATCACTCTTGGATTATCTATCAGTCGCCCAAATGCGGCAATTCTGCTTATTGACGAATCCACTTAGGTGAAAATGTGCCTCATCACTGAAGATGATTTTCTTCGAAAATTGGTCATTCACTGTTGCCATTTCCTGCCACATTCTGACCATTGATGACGCTTGAAATGGTCAAGAAGCTTTAGTTCTTGAGTCAATTGCACCTTGTAAGCGGCTAAATGCAAGTCTTTATGCATAATGTTCATCAACGACGAGCGTGAGAGGTGCAATTATTGGGCACTACGACGATGAGGTTGAGGTGGACGGCTCTTTATTCACTCTATCGCGAACAGCAGCAATATTTTCTGCAGTAGGAGCTGTACGAGCATGCACTGTTGTTTTCGCATCTCCTAAAAACCCGGTTTGCTCAAACTTTTGCACAATTTTTCCGATTGTACGCACATTTGGACGAATAAATTGACCGAAAGATCAGGAAGTGCGCGATATGCATTTTGATTTGAACGCCGGTTTTCATAATAAGCTTGAATAGCTTTAACGCGTTGCTTGATTGTGTGTCTTTACATGGTTCAAATTGAATTGGTCTGAGATTGAAAAGTGTCGAATGAAATGCAGAAAAACACTTAAGGTTTAGGTGTGGTTCACATTTAATATCGGCCCTTAAAATTTAACCACCCTTTATATAATATAAAAATAAATTTATTTGAAGAAAGAAATTGTAAGTAGGGAGAGAGGAATGCATTGCATATCTGCACATTTAATTCATAGGAGACACATTTTTTTATACAAAAAGTACAAAAAGTCGAAGTTATGTCGCACTTTGCTCTGCAAGCTGAAACATTTTCCGTATGCCAACTATTGCAAAAAATTTCGCAATAAATATTCAAATGGCACACAATAAGAGGCGCCTCATAGCACGCCCAGTTTAATGGGAAAGCTAATCAATTTTTATATGCCACATTTAAAAAAGTCTAATCAAAGAAAACCCAAAACTTTTAGTCAGCAAAAAATCAGTTTAAAGAAATTTCTTGGCACTGACATGAAAAATTCAAAAAAGCCACGAAAGTGTAATTCAGTGGTGAGCGCACTGTGGCAACCATTCCCGAAAATCAAACACCAGACATAAGCTGCAGATATGCAATTACTTTTAGCTCTTCACAAGTATGCATGTGTGTGTTTTTGTGTGTGTGTGTGTCCCTCTGTATCAGTGTTGAATAAACAACAGGAATTTCATGCATCAATTTGCCGCAGTCAGCTCCCAATGATTTCCACCAGCCAGTGCTTGCACAAGCAGATGCACGTCATTGCGATTGCAAAGTTCGCACTACAATGCATTTGCCACTTGCAACATATCAGCAACTAGCAACTTGCCATCACTTGACACAAGACGTGAGCGATGCAATCAGCACTGCCAGCCACCAGAGTTTTCGTGATGATGCAGTGCAAAGAATACGCAGTGGTGCCCGATGCAAACTCAAGAGCGCACAATGAATTACATATATGCTTGCATATGCGTGTATGTGTGCTAGGGATGTGAATTTTTTAAACTTTTGTGAACCCGAAATTTTCGGGATCCCGATTTAAAGTTGTTTTTTTCTATTTAAAATGGTAGTTTTCTATGTCTATTTAAAAATCCTTAAAGTCCCGAAATTATTTGCCAGCAATCCCGAAATTTTCGGGATCGCGATTTAATGTTGCTTGTTCGCTATAAAAAAACTAGATCCTTTTTCTTCTTTTAAAAATTCCTAAAGCCCCGAAATTATTTGCCAGCATTCCCGAAATTTTCGCGATCCCGATTTAATCTTGCTTGTTTGCTATAAAAAACTAGTTCTTTGTCTCCTTTCACAATTCCCAATAATCCCGAAATTATTCACCAGCAATTCCGAAATTTTCGGGGATTTAGGGACTCACACCTCTAATTCTTACACTACACATACACAAGTACCTACTCCCAACCATGCATGTGTAGCTACACAAGCATTTGGGTGCCTCTTTCCGTCCATGGCCTTCACCAAAAATTTGCCAACCCATATCCCACACACCACTATTCGGCGCAAAATTGCATACTTAGCGACTTGGAAATCCTAGCAACAACAGCCAACAACTATTACCATCAGTATTTGCATACAAAATGTGACAACAATTGAATATCGCATTGCTGGTTGGTGACTGTATTGGTAAGCAGATTCGTTTGTCAGTGAATTCGTTTTCGACTTACGCTCCGCCAGTATAGAGTAGCGTATTTTTCCTCGTTATTTCCCACGCAGTGACATTGAAAGGCTGAGCACGCTTGCTTATTTCAGTACAATTTACAGTAGCTGTTGTCAGTTGATATTTGTTGTTTGTTGTTGTACTGCAATAGAGAGATATGCATGCACGTAAAAAAAGCTGCAGCTACGAAATTTGCACAAATCTCGGAAAACCAGCTAATTTGTGTCAGCTCAATGAGCACAAATTGTCAATTGTTTGTTCCAATAAATAAATTGTGATTTTTACAATATTTGCCTAGAATCTTGTTTTGCTGTCATGGAATTTTTGTATTCTCTATACAATTCGCTTATTTTTGGTGCTTAATTAGCGCGCTGAATGCACGATGGGAGTATGAAATTTCCATGATTTCGAATGGTAATAAGAGAAGTGCACGCCGCAATTTGTTGTGCAATTTTCTTAATTGGACGGATGTTTATAGGTATAAGAAAATTTAAACAAATTATGACTAATGCGCATAGTTGAAATAGGATATAAATTGAGTTTTTTAATTTTTTTTGATTATTTGTAAATTAATTTACACTTAGAGACTTTTTCTCAGCTTATCCATGGAGCTGCAGGTAATAAATTCTACCTCACGTTAAAGCGCCCCTGAACTCTTCATTTGCTTGGCAATCCATTAAGCGAAAACTAATCAATTTCGAAACTATGCTGGTCTCGAGTGATTTATTTGAAAATTACAATTTCAACTTAAACACTTTGAATCTATAGAAGTTACAAAATTTGAAAAGGGATGTCAACTAGCTCTGAAATATTTGAGCAGGAGAGTTTAGTAAGCGCTTAAAAGACCAAAAACGCGTTTGGCGTCACAATGAAGTTGGCTGTTAAGTTAGAGATTAGTTGAAAAATGAATTAAATGCTAAAATTAATTATTAATTTTAATATTACATAACTAAGAAAAAATAATTATAAAACTTTCAAAAAAGCAAAAGAAACAAATTATAAAAATATTAAAAAAAATGTAATAATAAAATAAAATAAAAAACAAAAATTCAATAAAATAAAGTAAACTAAAAATAAAATAAAATAAAATAAAAATATGTAAAAAAGTAGAAAAGTAAAAATTAGTTAAATTACTTTGAATTTCATAGAAATTCCAGATGTTTCTCTTGTCCCCACTCACAAGGTAAAGGGTTTCAAAAGTTTGTTAGCAATAATTAATATATCAAAAAATTACATAAATAAAAAAACCTTAATTATAAATATTGTAAAAAAACAAAAAAAATGTTGTAAAAATAACAAAATTTAGCCAATTAATTAATTTGAATTTCATAGAAATTCCAGATGTTAATTTCGTCACCACTCACAAGGTAAACTATCTTTCAAAAGTTAATTGAAAAGGCGGTTCCTACTTTCGAATTGAAAAAAAAACTACATAGGTAAATAAAAAAAGTTAACATAAAAAAATTAATAGTAATAAAAGAAAAAAACTTTTAAAAAAATTAGGTAAAAAATTTAAAAAATGTAAAAATTAGTTAAATTAATTTGAATTGATAAATTCAAAAAAATTAAAAAAAAAATTTAAAAAAATGTTTAAAAATATATAAAAAAAATTTTTATAAAAGTAAAAATTAGTCAAATTTATTTGTATTTCATAGCAACTTCAGATATTTCCCTCGCTATCGCTCATACGGTAAAGAGTATTTCAAAAGTTAGTTAACAAAGCAGTTCTTAATACTTAAAAAATACATAAATAAAAAAGTAAATAGAAAAATAATACATTAAAAAATAAAAATAAATTAAAAAATAAAAAAAACTTTTAAAAAAGTAAAATTAGTTAAATTGGTTCAAATTTCGTAAGGGTTCCAGATGCTTTCCTCATCTCCTCTCGCAAGGTAAAAAGTCATTTAAAAGCGGTTTTTATTATCAAAAAAATTTCTAAAAGTATAAAAGGAAATTAAAAAAACTAATAAAACAAATTTTTTAAATTAAAAATATAAATTTAAAAATAAAATAAAAAATAAAAATAGGTGCTATAAAAATAAAAATTAGTGAAATTAATTCGAATTCATAGAAATTCCAAATATTTCCCTCGCTAGCGCTCACAAGGTAAAGGGCCTTTCAAAAGTTGGTTAACAAAGCGGTCCTTAATATTAAAAAAAATACATAAATAAAAACAAACTAAAAAAATAAAAGAAGCAAATTATTAAATAAAAGATATAAAATTAAAAAAACTAAAAATAATTAAAGAATACAAAAAATGTAATATCAATTAATTAATTTAATTAATAAATAAAAAAAAAATTAAATAAATAAATTTGAATTTCATAGAAGTTCAAAATCTATGAGTAACATATAAATAAATGTGCACTGCATTGACTACTGAATTAACAGCGATTTTTATATGTAAAGCTGAAGTAAAAAGTTCGCAGCTCTCTTCTACTTTATTTAAATATTGAAACTAACTTAGTAAGCTTTATCCGTTTTTGACACTTTTAGTTTGTGTTAGCGGCCTCAGTAGTCTAACGTAAGTGCACTAGCCTGCCGTCCCAGAAGTTGTGGATTCGAAACCCACGTAAAGCATGGTCCTCGCACTTTTCCAAACTTACCTACTTTCCTAGTTTCTATAAAAAAAAAAAAAATTAATTCCTCAACCCCAACAACGATATTCTTCCAATCCTTACGCCCGCACAACAAAAAGTCAGCGCAATACTTGCATTGTGGCTGCTAAAACAAGCAAAACAATAAAGTAACGGACACCAATTACACATTGCATCAGTGGCGCCAGCAGGAGGAAGCGAGCAGCCGCGGTAAAAGCGCAGACTCACCAAATTTAGCGAAGTGCTCAACCATCTGTGTGATCCTTCTGCCAGAAAAAATGTACACACAGATAGCGCTTCAAGCAATAAGAAGGCGTTGTTCCTAAGTAACGACAGGTGGGCATTTCCATTGAGTTTTGTCGAGGCCCTATGCTCCCGAGTGGAGTGAACAAGAAAAAAAAAAAAGTTCGTTATTTCTAAAGCCTTTGTTGAAGCCAGTTTAGTGTCATGTGGAACATTTTACTAATGCTTGACTGAATTATACCGCATGGTATCAGATTTAAACTGTACAGCAAACTCAAAACCAAGGATGATAGAATACCAGGTTGCGTCTTCCGAATTCGCTGTGTCGTTAGAGCCCATGATTGAACAAACGAAAGGAAGTGGAATGACCCGTATGTGAAGAGGAAAAGTAGGCAAAAGCGCTGGGTACAACCAAATGAAAGAAACTATATACACACACACTTTCTAGCCAAGGCGTATTCCGTACAAAAACGCAAAAAAATGTATTAGGAGGCATTATATAAATTCGTCTTTTCTCAATTCAACACGCAGCACTTCGTTTTCATTAGTTTGTTTAGTTTAAATTCTATATCAATCTGGTCAGTTGTTCACAGTAAAACAATTGACCCGATAGATGCAGTTCTCAATACAACCTTACCAGTAATACAACAAAACCGTCTGACTCATCCTCAGTTCTAAGGGAATAGCATAACTGCTGTCCTACTGATCCGATTACACAATTTTCATGATATCCTCGATATCTACAACGATTAGTCCTCCATAACGTGCTTTCATCTTCGACATACTAACCCATTAGCAGTATGAAATTAATGTTACTTCCACTCTGCTGTTTCATTCCTTACAGTATTGGGTTCATAAGTAACATAAATATTTTCGGCCAGCTACTCCGACTTTTCGCCTTGGTTGTGGTGATACTTAAAAATTTACTTAAAAGTAGACTTCTTTTTTTCCTCGATTTTGGAAAGTTAACTTCGAGACGCACACAAAGTGAAGAGTTATCAATACTCTGCATATTTACCGCATTTGCACTACCACTGCCCTTAATAATATTTCCCTATATCAACCAAGTTGATCAAGTTTTTAGTGCCCCACTGCGTATACGTGACGCTTTTCTGAGGAGCTCTAAAACATCCAAAATTGATAGGATGTCGAGCTAAAACAAGTTTTCTAGCTTTTCACGAAATTAAGAAAAATATATTCTTCATTTATCGTTCACGAAAACTGCTGATTAACGCTTCAAAATTTAGTCAAAACTTCGTTAAAACTTTAACTGCTTGCCACTGCACGGATTCATTTCGTGCACAACCAAAAACTATATACTGCGATGCAGACAATTTGGCCAAACGCAAACAGCAAGCAGCCAAAGAACCAAATCGACACTTAGAAGAGTGATAACCGAGAGTGGCATAAGTAGCAAATGTAAGAAGTGTGGCAAAATTACAAGTTGTAAAGTTTAATTAAATGTCGCAACTCAGTTGTGCGAAGCAAAGCACAAAACGCAAGGCTTGAGAGTTGACCGCAGTGACTTGCACCAGCAAATATACACAAGCAAAAAAGGGTGGTAATGCGCTAACAAAAGCGCTTCACAGCCAAGCGTGAAGACTTAGCAGCAAATTTGCATAACTGCATAGAGGAGAAGTAAAAAGAAGGTAAAAGGAAGTGCAACAAAACTGGTGCACAGTTAAAAACTAATTTCAATACTTCCAAAATATGCGAACTTAGAGGCAAGCACAACACACGCTGATAGTTGCTGCGAGAGCCAGCCAGCAAAGTGTGTGTATGACGGAAGTGGAAACTGTGTAGTCGACAGCAAGCATTCATTTGCACAGCAGTGCGCCATGGCGTATGATAAACAGTCGTTTGAGTAGTTCAAATTTATTTTACTCGCTGCGAGCTGCTAGCAAATATTTACTGATATATTGTTGACGGCAATGCCGACAGCAGCACCGACAGTGGCAGCAACTAAAACAAAAGCGCCCTCAGCTGTGTGCATAGCTGTGTGTCAACAATTTGATGGATAAAGCAATTTGACTGTAATGTGGAGGTGAAGCGCAAAGAGGTGGCGTAAAACAGGCAGCAGCTAGAAAGTAGTGAAAAATATTGCTTTGCTGCTGTGGCCTTTGTTTAACGCAGTATGCGCAGATTACTTTAAATGAAGATTTGCAGAATTCGAGGAGCGTAGCATGAGAAATTGTATTGATCCGTGAAGTTCAATCAGCCGAAGCTGAGTCAACGTAAATTAATTTCAAAAATGTATCAAAATGAGGAATGCAATGAGCGACCAATTGCATTAAATTTTAATGCTATAAAGTAATAAGCTTTAAAATATAACTCGGTATAATTACAAGAAAATATGAATTGCGTGCAATGCATTGGTAATTTTAATATTAATTCATAGTTTAGCGGTTTGAGGTGGGCCGCAAGCATGCCATAGTGCAATGAGCGCCGGTGGGAGTGAAAGTATTTTTTAATAGGGTCTGGTGTGCAAAAATATCAGATATACAAATGCGCACATTTTTGCACTTTAGTGCTTTTATGCCTATTTGATCACAAGCCCTGCACATTTATTGTGCATTGATTGCATAAACTCATTTACGCGTGGGTTCCATTTCTCAAGAAATTTCGCACGCTCATTTAATTAAGCGCTACTTAAAATTCCATCCAATTTGCATTATTATAAATATAAATTAAAAACTATGTTTGCCACACACGCAGGCAAGGTTTTACGTGGTGGCATATGAATTTTTAAAAATTCCACCTCATAAAAAAATCAGGATTTAATTTTTTTGTTTTTTTTGGTTTTTTTTTTCTACTCGAATTATATGCTTTGGGCAGCTTAATGAGGGGCTCAAGTAAACAGAATTCATTTCGTGGATAAGCTCGAGTATTTTTTTTTATTTATTTATTTTTTTTATTTACTAATTGCGCAGTTTACAGTTTGTACAGGAAAATTAAAAAAAAATATTGAGGGATTAAAAAAAAAAATTCAAAACTGCTTTATAACTACTTCTTTACATATAAGCGACGCCTGGCTTGGGCGATTGACTCTTTCAAGCACTCCAAGTCAACTGGGCTCGATGGCATAATACAGGCTCAACTGCGGAAATCTGCTGAGGTATTATGTGAGTGGCTTCTCCCTATCTACGCGAGCTGCACAGATAGGGGCTACATACCCAGATCATGGAGGGCTGTGAGAGTTACTTTCATACACAAGGCAGGTAAGATCTCACATATATCCCCTAAGGACCCTAAGACCAATCAGTCTCTCCTCGTTCCTGCTGAAAGCCCTGGAGAGACTGATTGATCTGCACATAAGGAGTGAAATTCCACGGAGGCGTTTATCGTACGCTCAACATGCGTACTGTAAAGGCAGATCGGTAGAGTCTGCTTTGCATACAATTGTGAGGGACATTGAGGTGTCACCAGGTCTCGGGGTAAACTAGGAGTCGGCACCGAACTTATAAGGCTTATCCATATGATGCTTAGCGATAGAACGGTCGTGACAAAGTGGGGCGACACCTCTCTCCGCCAGCAAGTGAACAGAGGCATTCCGCAAGGCGGTGTTCTCTCGCCCCTACTCGGAATTTCCGTACTTAATGGTCTGCTAGAGGAGCTGGAGAGGAGGAGCTGCAAGATGATTGTCTACGGGGATGACGTGGCACTGACTGTCACAGGCAAGTTTCTAGATACTCTGATGGAACTCATGTAGGGTTATCTGAGTCTAGTTATAAATTGGACCGCAAATTGCGGCCTTTCAATAAATCCGCTGAAAACGGAGTTCGTCTTATTTACGAGGAAATTCAAAATACCTAGAGTGTTTCACCCCTCTATAGAGGGCGCTCCATTGATGCTCTCTGACAAGGTGAAGTACCTGGGACTTATGCTTGATAGAGGTCTTACATGGAAGCCAAACATTGAGCAGAGAATAAAATCTTTGCCCGACGAGAGTAGGGTAGCTGAGCAGAAGGTGCTGAGATGATAGCACCTCGTCTTCCAGACTGTTTCTGCAGAACGGACTTGAGGCAATCCCAAGTCTCACGGTATGAACACCTAACGGACAATATCCGGTAAGGCTACCTACCAAATTCGAGAGCTGGGACGCTGTTAGCCTTAGAAGTTCCCTCGAGTGCCCCAATCTATCCGTCGCCAGAAGAATCTCGCGACTCAGCACGTTTGCGCACCAATTCAGCGCTCGTTGAGTTGACGCGCGGCCCATCTTTTCAGGAGCCAACGACAGGCTCTCAGGGAAACCCCAATCTTCTCACTTTGCTATGACACCATATCCAGAGTCCCGTAACCGTCGCCAGAAACCCAAATGAGCCTAACATCGAAGTATTCGAATGCAGTTGAGAGAGAAGTCAGGCATTCCACGACTAATTTCGCACGCACAAGCAACGAGCCCAAGGCCTCCATATCCGCTGGGCTGTCGTGGTCATTACAAAAGTATGCAACCAATCCACTGCTTCTCTAAATGCAGCTTCTTTCACTGCAGTGATGCGGAAGCCAAAATTTGAGCTCGAAGTAACTGGTAACTGCGACGTGGAGGATGCCCCGCGCGCTAGTCGTCCTCAAGTCTTTAACTCCGACGCCTTGCTCGAACTCGTGGAAGCTGAGCCAAATTGGACAGTCGATATGATAGCTCAGAGGTTAAATTCGTCGCATGGAACAGTTCACAGGCACCTAGTTTAGTTGGGAAAGGTTTCAAAGCTGGGAAAATGGGTTCTGTATACACTTTCCGTCGTCTCAGCTGCTACAAAGGCTTGAAAATGAATGTTTTTTGAACCGTATCGTTATTGGTGATGAAAAATGGGTCCTTTACTATAATCCTGTTAGCAAACGCCAATGGTTAGATAAAGATGAAACACCAGAACGGACCCCTAGAGATGGCCGTCACCCCAAAAAGATTCTCCTGTATATTTGTTGGGATATGGCCGGTATTGTTTATGATGAACTTCTGGAACCAAACCAGATGATCACTGCTGATTATTATTCCCATCAGCTATCAAGCCTTAATGAGGCACTCAACAAAAATCAACCGTCTTTAGTGAATAGACGCAAAGTTTTGTTTCACCACGACAACGCAAGACCTCATAGCGCAAGGCAAACATTAGGCAAGCTGAACGAGCTCGGATGGGAGCTAATGCCGCATCCACCATACTCTCCGGATATTGCACCTTGTCATTGTAACCTTTTATCACCTTCAATCCCCATGAGTAACAAGAACTACTCCTCAAAAGAAGCTATAAAAAGGGATATCGAAGCGTATTTTGGCTCCAAGCTTTCTAGTAAATTGGAAAAGAAAACATTTACTTTGCGATTGAGAGTTTAATTTAGTCCAATCAGCAGCGATTTGTCATGGGTAAGTCCATAGTCTACGACTTAACTACCTTTGGTGAATGTTGTTTTTCAACTTCTGCTAAGGGTTAAGTCACTTCGTGTTTACACAGACTTTTGTAAAGTAATATAGCATTTCGTACACATCCAAATGCAAGGATTTCAGTACCCGCTACTGTACATAAATCAGTTTCCTGTAAACCTTTCACTATAGCCAACTGTATGCCACAGCTTGGCAACTCTTCGAGCCAACTCTAAGTGAAAAGCAATAAATCGTAGCGGGTGCTGAATAAAATTTTTATAAAATGAAAAGCAACATCAACTTCTCTGCAGCAGTTGCTTAAAGAATGTGGTTGTCTTTCTTTTGTGTCTAATTTTTTTCACTCTACAAAAACTACTCCCAACAGACATTCGCGCCATTCAAACAAACGCTAACTTGGGCGGCGCACTTGTCTAAGAAGCTTGAAAGGATTTTCATATTTTTCAGCAACTACGCAAAAGTGTGCAATAGCAGGGGGCGTAAAAGAGTTTGAATTAAAATGTGGCATAGTTCCAGCACAACAGCACAAGGAAGTCATAAGAAAGTGAAGCTGAAAGAATGGCCAAGCTGCCGCCACTGTCGCAAGCTAAACTAAGTTACAGGCAGCTGCACGTCGTTTGTTGATAAAGCCATGTAAACAATAACTGATTACGCTTTTCCACATTGCGATGGCTTCGTTGCACTTGTTATGTTTTTTCTTTTGTTGTTACTTTAAAATGCAGTTGTCATTGTAACAGCAAAAAGTGGCCACCAGCGGCTTGAAGTTAGAAAAAGTTGGTGTGGCGCTACTTGTCCTGGAAGTCTGTCGGCTGCTAGTATTCGTGGATGGTGTTGGTATCTGTGTGACTCGTTTATTTCTATAGCTGAGCTAACTAAGTATTTTTTTATCGTAGACATAAATTTATATTTATTTGCTTGCAGTACTGCAGCAGCAAGTCATTTCAGGATTCTTCTGTATTTTTTCATTTATTTTTTTAAATTTTTTTTTCGCTTCTCCCGTTTTTTCTCTCTCTTTCGCTTACTCCCTCTCTCTCTTCATATTTTAATCGTTCTTACTTCACTTTAGAAAATCACGTTCAGTCCCAAGTGGTTTGCTTGCTTGAGCGTATCTTTCTATGTTTCATATGCACTTATTTATGGTTGTATGTGTGCAGTTACGTATTTCCAACTCTTGTTTGATTTGACTTTTGTTCCAGCTTTTTATCTAATACCTTCTGCTGTTGTTCTGTAGTAAACTCCTTTGAGACTATCAGACATATTTACAGCAGAATTAAGCTGACAATGAGATGAACTGACAGCCAACAACAGACTTCCTGTGGAGAGAATAGGAAATGAATTACTAAAGTCCATTAGAGAGCTCTGAGAAGAAAAAAGTATAACTAGGATATGACTTTGGTGACTGTTTGCTATAGAATATACATAAATCAAATATATGTTGGAAAGTAAGCTATTATTGCTATGAGGGCATTTAGCACTGCGACCCGATAGATCTTTTGCGCCCAAAGTAAGCTAAGGTTAGAGCAGGAAATGCAGTTAAAACGGCAAGGGCTGGTAGTGTAACTATTTTAAAATTTAAAGAATTTAATAATTGTTTTATCGAAATTTAACTTAACAAATAGTTTGGAATTAAGGTGAAAACGTGACTTGTGTATTTCTTTTTTCGAAATTCGTCATAAGTTAAGGCCAGCATATGAAAGAACTCAAGCAAATAAGCCATTGAATTTTCTGCACGGAATCAAGATCTGAATATTAGCTTGTAAAGCATCCAAAGATGGTATGATTAAAGATGTTTTCAATTTTCTAGAGCAGTGCTGACGGACGGATTCGCTATCTGATTTTGCCGTATGCTAGTGTCTAGAGGCTTCAGGGGTCCCGATGCCCTTATTCTTCTTTAACAGTTTAACAAAGCGCGCCAGTCGTTTCTTTATCGTGCTAACCGGCGCCAAATGGACACACCAAGTGAAGCCAACTCCTTCTCCACCTGATCTTTCCAACGCAGAGGTGGCCGCCCTCTTCCTCTACTACCACCAGCTGGTACCGCATCGAATACTTTCAGAGCCGGAGCGTTTGTATCCATTCGGATGGCATGACTCAGCCAACGTAGCCGCTGGATCTTTATTCGCTACGCTATGTCTATGTCGTCGTAAAGCTCATTCAGCTCATCGTTCCATCGTTTGCGGTATTCCGCAGAATCCTTCTCTCAAACACTCCAAGCGTCGCTTCATCGGATGTTGTCATCGTCCACGCTTCTGCGCCTTAAGTTAGGACGGGCATGACGAGAGCCTTGTAGAGTGTAAGTTTTGTTCGTCGAGAGAGGACCTTGCTACTCATTGTCAAAATCATCTGCATACGCCAACATTTGTGCCTTATAAAAATTTGTGCCTTAGCGATTAAGTTTGTTCTGCGGCTCGTACGATACTCTCCAACATCAGGTTAAAGAAGTCACACGACAGCGAGTCACCCTGTCTGAAACCTCGTTTGGTATCAAATGGCTCGGAGAGGTCCTCCCCAATTCTGACGGCGCTGCTGGTGTTGAGCAACGTCATCTTGCAAAGCCGTATTAGTTTTACGGGGATACCAAATTCAAACATCGCGGCATACCGGAAACTCGTTTTCGTACTGTCGAATGCAGCTTTGAAGTCGGCGAAAAGATGGTGTGCGTCGATTCTTCTTTCATGGGTATTTTCCAAGATTTGGCATATTGTAAATATTTGGTCGATCGTAAACTTTCCAGGTCTAAAGCCACACTGATAAGGTCCAATCAGTTGGTTGAAGGTGGGCTTCAGCCTTCCACACAATACGCTCGCTAGAACCTTATAGGCGATATTTAGAAGACTAATCCCGCGGTAATTGGCACAGATTGCAGGTACGCCCTTCTTATGGATTGGGCAGGGCACACTTAAAGTCCAATCCGCTGGTATGTTTTCATCCGACCATATTCTGCATAGGAGCTGATGTATGCACCTTACCAGCTCCTCGCCGCTATGTTTGAATAGCTCAGCCGGCAGTCTGTAGGCGCCCGCGGCTTTGTTGTTCTTTATACCGTTAGTGCTATTCTCACCTCGTCGTGTTCGGGTAGCGGAACGTTAATTCCGTCGTCAACGATTGTGGTATCGGGATCTTCACATTCTCTGTGACATGCGCAGCTGTCACTGTTTAACAGGTTCGAGAAGTGTTCCCTCCATAATTTAAGATTGCTCTGGATGTCAGTCACCAGTTTGCCGTCTTTGTTCTTACAGGAAAACGCCCCGGTCTTAGAATTTTCGGGCGTTGTTCTTATTGGACAGCATCTCAAGCTCCTCGCACTCACGTATTTCGGCCTCTCGTTTCTATACAATAAGTGAATACAAGTTACAATACATTATTTGCTTAAATAACTTTTTATTTAATTAAAAAGAACAATAAGAGTTAGAAAGTTAGTTTTTGAGAAAATTATATCGACGCCTTATTATTTTTACATTGCACGAATGCGTCTAAGCGTTGGCTTTAAGACTATTAATACCGCTGAAACAGCTCCTATTGCAGATACGAGCAAGCCAGTCAAGTTCATAGTTGCTCTCAATAATTCGATATACTCGTACGAACGAGGTTGACAAACTTTCAAGTCAATATTTTTAGCACTCCACACAAAAGAAAAACTGCACGAAAACTCAAAAAATCAATTTAGGCGAATTTACAGTTACTGAGTTTGAAATTTATTGCTGCGCAAAAGTACTATAGTGCCAAGCAAACAAAATTTAGTACAAAAATGTAACTTACTTTCAAGAGAAGTAATTTTTGGGGCACGCTGCCTAACCAAATAACAAAATCACTTCGCATGTGCGAAAAACTTCATAGCTTCCAACCAACTACTAACGAACGCCGAAAATTCCATGCAACTACAATCAACTGAAAGAAAAAAAGAATACCCCAAAAAAAGCACAAAAAACTTTCTGAAGCGAAAATACCTGCCCCACAAAGCTATGTCGTCAATTACGATCTGCCCCTAAGGCAGTCAAAGAGCCAATGAGCTGGCAAATAGCAGACATGGAGCAAACAATCAGCACAACTGGGCAGCAATCAAGCGTAGGCTGACATATCAGCTCACTCCTCTAATCAGGCAGCCTGTCGGTCAATCAAGTGGCGTCAAGGCGTCAAGTGTGGGCAGCATTTCAAGGCATTTTGAGTGAGTAGAAAAGTGCAAAGTTTGGTTGTCATCGAAATTTACTTGGTTCTGCGCCTCTACCTCCACCACTCACAAAGGTGCCACCAATAAACTCAGTGGCCACAACTACGTTCTAACTACATCGGCAACTACAAAGCCAATACATCAACATTGTCATATTTATTAACTGTAATATAATGCGATATTGACAAGTTGAAAGGTGAGATACGAAATGCGAAGTACCCAGAATAACAAACCAAAAAAAAGCCAAAAAAACTACCACAAAAAGAAACTTTCCCCATCTTAAAGCCTTGCATGCCATTACTACGGCACATTAACTAAGTGCCTGTGCTGGCAAGTTGCAAGTTGCAAGTTCGTCTATGCCAGCGCTCTTTATTGAGTTCAAGTATTGCTGTTGCACGCACGTACATATTTGTTGCAAGTACCAATAGGTGGCAATCACTCTTGCAGGTGCACGTCACGAGCACAGTAATGTTGGCGAAAGAACAACAATCTAAAACAAAAAAAAAAAAAAACAATACCAACACAATAACAGCTAAGGCGAAAGCTCTTTATTGTCCTGCACTCTTGACGACCGAGTAGTCGGGTCAATTGAATTGAAAAAGAAAATTATTGAGTTGCCTTACGGTGGAGCGCATAAATGTGCGGCAAAGGCAACTAAGTGGGCGCAACAACAATGTGACATTATTGCTTTTTGAAGCACAACGGAGGTACGCTTACACATGAACACACACCTACGTGGCCGGTAAATTGTTGTGAATTTCTAAAAGCAATTTTCCAGGAGACATGCTATGAAGTACAGGGTGCCCTTTATGTTGATGAAGGCTACGCGTACAGTCTGCTTTATCATATAGTGCACAACACATATTGACAAATTTTTACTTTTTTTATTGAATTTTTTTTTAATTTTGTATAAAAATTTAATTTGTATAAAAATAATAATTTGATAAAAATTTGATAAATCATTTAAATTACATACAAAAAATCAGGAAATTTCCATCTAAATTAAAAATTTTTTAGTACTATTTTAATTAAAATTGCGCTGTGTACTTTTATGGCTCAATTAAATCCAAAAAATTTAGCACAATTTCATCTAAATTTTTATTTTTTTTTAATATTTTTATAAAAATTTGGGGTATGTACTTTAATGGCTCATTTAAATTACAAAAAATCAGCAAATTTCTGTCTAATCTAATCTATTTAAATTTTTTTAATAGTTTTATAAAATTTGTGGTACGCCGTTTCATAGCCCACTTAAATTTAAAAAAAAATCAGCGAATTTCCATCTAAATTTTAAATTTTTTAGTACTCACTTAAATCCAAAAAAATTAGCACATTTTCATCTAAATTTGCTTTAATATTTTTATACAAATTTGGGGTATGTTGTTTTATGGCTCATTTCAATTAGAATATCTCAGCAAATTCCCATCTAAATTTTTAATTTTTAATACTTTTTTCATTAAAATTTCGGTATGTAGTTTTTTCATTAAAATTTCGGTTTGTAGTTTTATGGTGCATTTAAATCAGAAAATTTAGCAAATTCCCATTTTTTTTTTTAATTTTTCTTAAATTTTTATAAAAATTAGAGCTAAGTATTTTTCCATTTAAATTAGAAAAATTCAGTAAATTTGCATCTAAACTATTAATTCTAAATTTTTATAAAGTTTCCATCGAAATTTTTAATGTTTTAACTAAATTCTTATAAACATATTTAGTATGTGTTTTATGGCTCTTTCAAACACGAAAAATTCAGCAAATTTTCTACCAAGTTTTTAATGTTTTTATAAAAATTTGGGGGTATGTAGTTTTATGGCTCATTCGAATTAGAAAAACTTAGGAAACTTCTGTTTAAATTTTTAATTTTTTTTAATATTTTTATAAAAAGTTTCTGGTACGTAGTTTCATAGCTCATTTAAATTAGAAAAATTCAGTAAATTTCCATCTAAATTTTAAATTTTTTAATTAAATTTTAATAAAATTGTTTAGTATGTAGTTTTATGGCTCTTTCAAATAGGAAAAATTCTGCAAATTTTCTTCCAAGTTTTTAATGTTTTTATAAAAATTTGGGGTATGTAATTTCATGGCTCATTCAAATTAGAAAAAGGCAGCAAATTTCCATTTAAATTTTTAATTTTTTTAATATTTTTATAAATACGTTGTTTCATAGCTCATTTAAATTAGAAAAATTCAGGAAATTTCCTTCCAAATTTTTAATTTTTTTTGTATTTTATTTAATTTTTTTTTAAATTTTTATAAAAATTTGGGATTTTCAGTTTTTTATATCAGTTAAATACTAATTTTTTAATATTTTTATAAAATTTCCATCAAAATTTTTAATTTTAAATTTTTATAAAAATTTTTGGTATGTAATTTTATGGCTCATTCAAATTAGAAAAGGTCAGCAAATTTCTGTTTAAATTTTTAAATTTTTTATATTTTTAGAAAAATGTGGGATATGCAGTTTTATAGCTCAGTTAAATTAGAAAAATTTTGCAAATTTCCACATACAAATTTTTGATTTTTTTATAGAAATCTAGAATAATGAAGTGCAAATTTCAAGTTGCTCACAATTTCCAACTAATTTTGGCTTTTTTTTGCCAGATTTGGGTATTTTATATAAATTGACCCTTTTTGAGTATTTGTTCGAGCTCTTCCCTTTAGTGACGTGCGTCTTGTTATTGTGCCACAAATGGAGAGACCACCACTTTTAAGCCCCCTCCGAACGGCAAATGATTTTTATGAGGAACTTTTTCATGGCAGAAATATACTCGGAGGTTTGCCATTGTCTGCCGAGGGGCGACCGCTATTAAAAAAATGTTTTTCTTAATTTTGGTGTTTCACCGAGATTCGAACCTCACTCTGTGAATTTCGTATGGTAGTCACGCACCAGCTCATTCGGCTACAGCGGCTGCCATCAGAGCATAGGGACTCCATAAAACACCTCCATCTGGTTCTGCCTGCATTATTAAGTTTTAAATCGTTAGAAAGTAGAACAGGCATATTTTCACTCTGCCTTGTTTTTGATAATATAAATGGAACAGTTGACTGGCCTTTACCCCTAAAGTGTATTGATTTTCACATACCACAAAAGAATCTTCGGAATAATGATTTATTCTTTCTAGAGCGGCTTAGAACTGTTTGTGCCTTGAAATCACCCTTCATTAGCACATTCAGTGAGTTTAACCGGATTTCAAGTTCTTTGGCCTTTGAGTAATGGCTACATAAATATAATTTTAAACTATCATTCAATGAATTTTTAAAATTCTTACTGTCACTACTAAATATTTTATATGAAACCTGGTATTTCTAGATTTACTTAGTGGATAAATAAATGAATAAATGTACTTTGTTGGAGACCTACAAAGATATGCTAGGTTTTACAATAATTTTCAGTGTAATTTCCATACAAAATTTTTCTTTTTTATGATATGAAGTAGGCACACAGTGAAAAATCCAAATTAAAAATTTTATCAGGCAGCCAATCGAATTTTTGTACTAACATTTAAAAAAAGTGGAAGAGCAAGCAAAAAACCCCAAAAAAAAATGTTTAATATTTTTTAAATTCGAATACCTCAAAAGCGGTTAAATTTGGATATCAGGTCATGTAAACAAATTATGCCGAAATTATCAAAGTATTTTAGATATTTATAATGGCTTAATACTTAAGCTCGCACACGGCTACCCCGGTAACCCTGTACAAAAGCAATAGTAACTTATATTTGTATATGCGTGACAACAACAAAAATACTCTGCACAAAACCAGAAAATGAGACCAAGGGACATACACAAGACAGCACTGCAATTAATACGAAGTACACATACACCAAACACTTATACTTCTATACATAAACATGTATGAACCCACAAAAAAGCCACCGTTGTCCAGTGCGTATGAGCAACTTTTGTGTGGCTGAGTGCAGTTCTCATACACTCGTCTGTACTTTTAGATATTATCCTGAATGACTGTCCACAAGTTGAAATATCAACCTGACGAAACTTTTCAATGTTGTTTTGGTATATTTTTGAAGTAGACTTTTTTGTGCTGCACACTGTGACGCATCACCATTTGAGCGATTTGTCAATTACTTAGGATTTGTTATTTGCGTTCTATTTGAAGGAGTCGAGTTGAGTCGCATGAGGTCAGCCCATTTTTTTATTTTTTTTTTATTTCCTCTTCTTCCTTGTGTTTTACCACCCCCTGCACATTTTTCGTAAATTTTTAATGAATTGAAATAGGGATGATTTGCGCGATTAGCTTCTACTGACAACATCGACAGGCACAAGAGCATTAGCCACCCTGATTGTTGTGGAATAATTTGTATTTTTAGTTATTATTTTCATTTTATTGTCTATTTTAATGACCAGCGCTTACGTTGGTAGCCTAGTTGCAGTCGTGTAATCATTGGTAGAAATTACATTGAAACACTCGACGAGTAAGTCACTTCAGTGTGCTTGAGTTTTTCGAAAGTGTTGCGCGATTTTTGTAAAATGATGCAAGGTGTGTTGGTTTTAAAGGTGTTGAAAATTAAAATTAAAATGAAAAAGTGGAGTATTTTTGAACGAAATATCTATAAGAGAGTTTTAGTTGCCAAGATGTGTAGAAATGTATGGAAAATATTAATCTTTGTATTTCTGTTGAGAAAAATATGGGATTGTGGCATTAATTTCTTTAAAATGTTACTCAAAAATAATCGGAAGAGTTGCTGAACGCATTTAATATTTAGAATTTATATTAAAGCTCCAGTAAGCTTTTAATATAAAAATTTAAAAAATATAAAATTTTTTACAGTGAAAAAACAAGTGGGAAGAGGAAAATTTTACTTTCCAAGATTAATAGAAATTATTTAAAAAAATTAAATTTGCATGTCAGTTAGCAAAAATATTTACATGGAGTGTCAGCTTCTTTAAAATATGCCAAAAAATAATATTAGGAGTCTAAGAAAATATTTTACTAAGCTCCAAGAAGATCAGATTGCGCTTCAAGGCTCATATGACACCAATCTTCAGAGTTATGTTGGACGGAAATTTCGTGTTTTTTCTGAAAATACTGAAAACTTGCAACAGGCATAAAGTGGTTTAGCAAAAACAAAATTAATTATTCATTTATTTATTATATCAAAATTGTAATAGCATAAATGTATAGCAATGCAGGACTTTCTACGAGGCCTTCAACAAAAAGAAAATTATCATATTCATCTTTATTTTTGAGCAAAAACGGGCACTCACAGAGAAAACCAATGAAAAAGCACATTAAAATTCAAGCTTTGAAATAAAAAACAGATTTTAAGTTATAGCAATTCTTTCTCTCCTTGAAGCTGTAAACGGCCAAGTGATTTGCTCTGCATTCAATAATGCACGCTAAAAATGTTTCCCCCTCATGCAAATTTCAGCAGCTATACTTGGTCGAGCTAAATATTTTTTTGCCTAAGCTGTACCTATGTTGCTGGAGAGTTCATTGGGCTGAAAAGTTGTTCACAGTAGCGTTGGTAGCGAAAAGTAATTCTCAATTTAATAGCAAAGCCAGCTCTACTAACGATTTAAATGGTTTATTGCATGACTACCATTCGGAAATGCACAAATTCGAATCTTCTTTCAGGAATCACTAAATGATAGAAAACGTCTTGTCTCATAACCTCTGAGTGTATTTCTGCCATGAAAAATATCCTCATAAAAAACCATCTGCCGTTCAGAGTTGGCTTAAAATTGTAGGTCCCTTCAATTGAGAAAAATCATCAAGACGCGCACCACAAATCGGATTTTTATTTTTTATTTCAATTTCAATTTGAATAAATAAAAATATTTATTTCTATTTTTTATTTGAATTTGTTAATCTTTTCTATGGTCTTCATTTGCTTTTTTGCCCTAAGGCTGCAATTATTGGCAGAGTTAATGTGTTGGACATCTCCTTTTTGTTCTTGCAGCATTTCACAATACTTTGCCTAGTGCAGTGAAATCTGCGATCAACGTCGTCTGTCTCATCTAACAGTAGATTCAAGAAATAGGCTACTTCAATAGTACGCAATACTAGTAAGTACTGAAAGAAGTATTTTGGGAGTGAGTTTAAGCGGGCACATAAAGGCGAGCTTGGGGTCGTTGCCGACTTATAGTGGCGCACAATATAAATCAAACTTTCTAGCTTTGTAAAAAATTAAAAAATAAAAATCAATAACGTAAAGCTTTATTTTTTTAATTACAATTTTTTAAAGAATTTCGGGTGCGCAGCAACTCGGCTTATGAAATTTTAGGAAGAGTAAGTGCAAATTTTAAGCCGCTGATACTAATACTGTTTGCTGACAGGTTTTTGCACTTTAATTCAGATAACAATTTATAATAATAAATGGAAAATGAGAAAAAATACGAGTAAAATTAAAAACAAAACTTAAAACAAAAGAAAAAAAAAGAAAAATATATATAAACATATTTTTTTTTTTTTTTTTTAAATTTCACTTTCTTTAATTAAATTTCATTTGTTATAAGGAAAAAGGCACAAGAGACATCAACCAAACACAATTTCTTTAAACAACGCGGTTCTTAGTCACTTAAACCTTACACTTTTATAAACTTTTATAAAAACTTTATAATTGATTTTTTCCTATTTCAGATAAAGGAATTAAAAATTTAGATACATATTTCTGAATACTGTTTGAAGTTTAAAAGTTTGATTTCTATGGTTTTTGTTAAACAATAAATGTTATTAAAAAAAAAATGTGAATTTTAGCTTGAAAAAAAATTCCAAATTTGTATTTATTCTTAAATATTTTTAAATTCTGTCTAAATTGGACAGACTGATTTATATGATTTGGGTTACACCATAAAATATATTAAAGAAAAATATCAAAACAAAAAAAATTTTAATTGAAAAAAAAATTTCAAAATTTTGTATTATTAATTCTTGAATATTTTAAGGTTCTGCTTAAAGTTTGAAAAACTGATTTATATGATTTTAGTTGCACCATAAAAAATATTGAAGAAAAATATCAAAACAAAAAAAAATTTTAATTGGAAAAAAAATTTCAAAATTTAGTTGAAAATTTATTGAAAATTCTTAAATTCTGTTTAGTGTTTGAAACATTGATTTATGGTAGTAGTCCGGTGTAACGACCGAAATTTCGACGTTTTTTCATGAATCTTGTTTAAAAAGAAAATAAAATGCACTCGTTTTAAAGTTTTGACATGTTTTTATTGGTGTTTTGAAGTGTATAAAAAAAATGTTTTAAAGTTAATTTTATATTAATTTGTTTAAAATGTTTGACGTCAAAGTGGAGTCCTTAAAACAAAGATGAGTTGGTTCGGGGAAACACACAGCCTTGCAAAGTCATGTGAAATAAAAAGTTCAAAGAGATTATTATTCTATAGAATCCATTTTAGGTCCCAAACCTAAAAAATACATACAAATAAAAAAACAAAAACAAAATGGCGGACTTCTGGAAAAAGTTCTCAAAATCCAATTTTTTTTCTTAAAAAATTGCTTAAATTAAATAGTTTATTATTAAGAAATTAAATGTCTTAAAGTCCGGGATCTAGATATGTGTGTCTAGAATAACGGGTTAAATTTTTAGCCAAATCGGCTGAATAGTTTTAAGTCAGTGATTCTCCGAAATTTCGAAAACATGGCTTTGAGAAAAACGTGTTGAAAGTTTCAGAGCAGCTACTGCTGGCGTGTCACACGCTTTCATACACACTGCGGCGCGCTCTCTTATTTTAGCTATAACTTTAAAAATAATTGAAATTTCTGTCTGAAATTTATATAGTATATTTTTAAGATGTTTTTCTTCCGAAAAATGTAAAAAACCAAAATTCGATTTTTTGAACCCGTCACACCGAGCTACTATTTTATATAGTTTTGGTTAAATAATAAACAGTATTAAAAATATATGACAGAAACAAAATTTTTAATAGAAAAAAAGTTTAAATTTTAGTTGAAAATTCCTTCAATATTTCTAAATTTTTTTTAAAGTTTGGAAGTTTGATTTACTATATATGGTTTTGGTTAAACATCAAACAATATTAAAAAAATAACAAAAAAAATTCTAAATTGAGAAGAAAATTTTCGTGCATATTTTTTAAACCTATTTAAGTGTGGAAGACCCATTTATATAGAATGAACACAAAAACAAATAATTTTTTTTTATTTTTTTTATTTTTATTTATTTATTTATTATTTTTTTTTTTAACATTGCAAATATTACCAGGTGTATACCTATGAAATGAGACTTTATTTTCAATTTCAAACGTTTATTAACAAAAAGTGGTTACAAATTTGAACTTCAAAATAATAGACATCGCTAGCGACACATTTTTCCCATCGCTCAGGCAATTTGTGCATGCACCAGCGGTTCGCAATCGTACGTCTCCACCAATTCCCGGGTCGCTCTTGTTCCATGTGGAGGTGCATTGTCATCAAGAACAATTACTTTGTGCCGCCGATCGGCGTATTCTGGACGTTTTCGGTGTATAGCGCTGTTCAAATCGACCAATTGTCGTTGGTAGCGTGTACCATCGACTGTTTCACCTGGTTGTAATAGCTCGTATCAAATCATACCACGCTGATCCCAGAAAACACGCAGTATTGCCTTGCGGCCGAAGCGATTTGGTTTGGCCGTTGTTTTTGGCTTGTGGCCGGGCGGACCGTACGATCGCTTACGCTTGGGATTGGAGAAATACACCCATTTTTCATGACCCGTATCGATTCGATGCAAAAAAGATTTCCTTTTGAAGCGGGAGAGCAGCATTTCACAAGTGATTTCACGATGTCGTCAAATCGTAGTTCGAAGGCACGAAATTCGACATTTTTTTGTTGTATGAAACGTAACAAATAATATAATGAACTGAATATTTTTGACAGATGACAGATGAAAAAAACAAGACATCTGGGAAGGTTTAAAAACATTCCTGGCGACATCTATGGACTAATTGCTGAAAGTCTCACTTCATAGGTATATACCTGGTAAAACAAAAATCATCATATATTCGGAAGTGCTTGCCACTGTACGTTGAGTATGTCTGCTGCAGTTTAACCGTCTATCCTATCCAGAACGCAATTGTGCCAGAATAAAGCGGGTGCCACAAGGCAGCTCTTTGTCTGCGATAGTTGGAGATTGGCCTCCGATAATGACAAGTCAGTCATAAAAGCGCGGTTTACAAAAGAATTTCCAATTTGTAGAAATGAAATCCAGTCACTTAAAAGTCTAAACTGAATATGTAGAAGATTTCTACTTTTTAGCGAATCTTCTCGAAAAAGCTTTTAACCACTAACCGATTAAAAAAATAAAATAAAAATACATTGTCATTCACTAAATGAGAAAAAAAATATTAATACATTTTCAGTCACTAACTGAGAAAGAAATAAAATAGTAATAAATTTTCAGCTACTAGCCAATAAAAAGTTTAAATTCTTTTTAATGAAATATTTTTTTTTTATCTTTATCAAATTTTATTATTGCCACAAAACCCAAAAGTAAACCACTACAATTATTTCTTATACTCATATGAGTAAGCTTAGCATCTTAAATTGCTTTTTACTTGCTCCCCGCTCCGCTTCAAGCATATGCGCCCTCCTCTGCCGCCCCTCGCTCAGTTGACTTTGCATGTATTGCGCGTATATAAATCATCCGTGGCGCGACACCGGAATGCCTGTCGAAATTTCACCGAATTGCGCAAATATCCCTTCAACAGCTGCTTCTGCTCGCCACTCTCGAGCTGCCGGCAATCGGTCAGCACCGACCCTATGTAGTACAATTTCAGCATTGACAATTGCAAACGACCTGCGGCCAGCAAACTATCCAAGCGACGCACCAAACGTTCGTTGCGCTGCAGCCACTGCTCGTACGTTTGCAGCGCCAATTGTTGGGCCAACAACCGCACCAATAACTCATTCAAATTGTAGGGTAATTCGGCAACGCCAGCCTGCTGTTGCACGCATTGGCGCAGTGTTGCAAAATCACGCTCCGACTCCATGCTGCGCCAGGCGCCCGGCGTTTGTGTGGTGCTGCCGCCCGCAATCATATGCTCAGCAAAGCGTTCGCCCACCAACATATGATTGAGTGGCATAGTTAGATTTTGCTGCTGCATTAGCGCGCTGACGGCGACAAAAATACGCATAAAGTTGGTGGCGATTTGTGTGGTGTCGACCATGGCGGCGCTGCCCACACGCGTAACCGGACGCTGATTCTTGCTTTGCTGCGCGAGCATACGTTGTACTTTCTCGAGATTGCGATAGAAGTTGCGATTGGTAATTTGTAGTTTCGCATAATCGGCATCCAAGTTGTCGTCCCCATTCAATGTGATGTGCATGACGCGGCCGAGGAAGAGATGTGAATTTTGCTGTGACATTTCGTCGATCCAAGCGGTGGGCGGTAGTTGTTCGTCGTACGCGTGACCGATGTTGGAGTACAGCTGCGCCATTTGCACTTTATCGAGGAAAGCGTGCTCGACAATGTGATGATAGACGGGCTCGAAGAATTGCTGCGCAAGTTGCTGGCAATCAGCGCTTCTTTTGTCTGCAAAGAGATGAAACGGGAAAAGAAAAAAAGGCAAGGAAAGAAAAAATGTATTACTCCGCACAGCCAACTCTAGCTGCTAGTTTTCATGCTAGTGACGCACTCACCCATCAAGTAGTTGATCCAAATCCAGTTAAGCAAACGCGTCATGGTAGTTTGCTGCAAAAACTCGAATACTTTGACCAATTTGGTTTTCTTGCGCACCACCACCGTGTCGCTCGGCTTCAGCGTTTTGCCAAGCGCGCTCTTGAAATACCCATCCCAGTCGATCTGCAGCGTTGTGCCAAAAGACGAGGCCTTAAACTCAGCGTAATTGTACTCGATGTCATCCTCCTTCAAATCGTCTTTCAAAATCTCACGTCGATTGCGTTCAAAATTCAGTATCTCCAAAGCGATCAGCCAGCCACGATCCACATCTACGCCATACTCCTTCAACACTTCGCCCACCAATTGCTCGAATTTGTGCAACGTGAAACGCAACGCATCCTCGATTTGCATATAAACTATGCGCTTATTCGATTTAATTTCAACATTTTGAGTGAAAAAATAATTCACGCCGGCCTCGTGAAATGCGCTCACCACTTCCATCCAAGTCATAGCGCGACGTCGACGCAACATAGCTGCGGAATTATCGATCGCTGGCCAACCGCCACTCTGGCGATACATAAAAGAGCCCTTCAGCTCATCCACCGAGCGCGCATTCTTACACGAATCATAGAATTGCTTGAGCTTCAGCTCGGCATCGAGCAGTTCATCGTTGTTATTGGCACTAAGGAATTTATCAAACTTTTGCTGTTCGCGTTGCAAGCGCTCTTCAACCTGCTCCTTTGTGCTATTCACTGTTTTGCCACAAACATAGCCATAGAAGTCCTGGCAAGGACGCTTTTCCGTATCCAACCAACGCTCGAGTTCATAGGAGAGGCGCAGCACTTCCGTCTCTACATTCACATTGGGCGCAGCATTGGTGGTGGTGGTGGCCACTGTTGCGGACGGTGCGGTAGCGATGGGTAATGGCGCGGGCGTAGCCTGCACCATAAAGGAAGTGCGCAAAGCGAATAGCAAAAAAAGTGTCTGACAATGCATTGCTGACATTTTTGCACTCACACGTCACAAACTGCAAGCCGCACTGTACAACAAGTGCGTTTCGGTAGGATGTGGCACGCGCAGCGCTGTAATGCACACCCGCAAGTAAGCACTTTTTCTTCAGTTATTTCGTCAAACTTTCAAATTAAAATACTTTGCATTTACTTTGCTGCAGCTGCAATAAACAAATTTAATTTCGTGTCGCTCTCGTGACCACAACCAGCTGGTGGTAAGGCGAGTAACTAAAAAAATCACACAAAATACGTATCGACCGGCGCGTATGCAGCGCTTTTGTCTTTGCCCACAGACGTTTTTTGTAAAACTAATGAAATATTCCGTGCAACACTTTTCATTTGCTTTTCGTTAAGCAACGCCAAAGCGTGAATTTTTGTGGCCTCGTCGCCCTTATAGAGACAAAGGCCGCGAATATACAACTCAAACCAAGCAAAGGGCGTATGGAAGCCGCGCATGCAACTTAGGCAGCGCCGGGGCAATATAGCGAGGTTGCCACTTCCGCGTCGCAGACTTGTACACTTAATTTGTTATTTTTTCGTATTTCCTTTGCGTCTACTGCATTAACTATTTCTTGTGTGTTATGCTGGAAATAAATATTCGTGGAACTTGTCACGATTTTGCTGCGGCTCAAATGGCACTGAGCAAAGCTCAGCATTTCTTTCGCTTCAGTGACTGATGTGATTTGTTTTCGTCTATGCGCCAGCGCTTATTAATTTAATCAACCAAAACAAACACAAGAATAGAAATGCTATCTGGTAATCATAATTTATATATTCGAGAGGTTTACTTTGTATGGGAAACCTGAGGTAGCATTCAAGCCGCTCCGGCAGTGTGGCGCAGATTAGGCTACGAGTATTTCACTGCTTGCAAAAGCCAAGCGATTTGTAATCGCGGTGATAACGCCAGGTTGTCGCAGGTCACGCCTTTAGTTGATACAGATTTCGGTTTGTATACTTAAAATCATTATAAATTAAATCATCGCCATAAAATAAGTAAACCAAGTTGAGTCAGAAATATTTGCTTGGCACACATTTTTCGAAAGTAAATCATGTAAACGGCTGCTAAACAGTTGAAAAATTAACTCTGCTTACTCGAAGTAGAGGTTACAATAGCAGAGTACAGAAAAAAAAAAAAAACAAAAAAAAAAAATTGCCCAACATTTTTTAAATTTTTGCCCACAAACCAAATACTACAATATAAAATGGTTCTTTCCCTTCTATAGCTCAAATTAAAGGCCCAGGCAGATGCAACTTTTCCAAAAAAGATTTATAAATATTTAAAACATTTTTGATTGATTTTAGCTATGGGTTTTGCCATAATATCTCATAATTTCGTATAAAATGGCAACTGTAAACTCTGAGGTTTTATACAATGAAAAAAATTTAATTACATAAGCAAATAAAAAATCCTAAGCGCTGACAGGTCATGCAGCATTTGGTCATTACAACGAAAACATGGCCTTCCCCTTCCTCCTCTTTCTTATGGGGGTGAAATTGAATTGAAATTTGAAAAGTCCAGCTAAGAAGCACAGAGAGATTTGGTGACTCCTAAACCATTCTGGTTAAAAAGCCTATTGTATTTATTTGAAGCTCTGTGAAGTGAAAGGTAGATAGTCAAGGAGGAAAGAGAAGTAACAGAGAGAAAGAGAGAGAAAGATAAGATAAGAGTAAAAGAGAGAAAGTGATAAGATAGAATAGAGAAAGAGGGAGAGATAGTCACTCCTGTGAGGATTTTCTTGAAACTTTGGCGAATTCAACTTGAGAGAACAAATGTTATCCATCCTCATGACATCGGAAGACAAAATTCGTAGCCTTGCTCTAGCAGAGGCAAAACACTCACAAAGAAAGTGCGCAGTGCTATTCGCCTCCTCTAAGCAAGACAGGCAGTGCTGTACACCTTCTCTAAGCAAGACAAGCAAATCGGGTTCTCAATGATTCCAATGGTGATAAAATGCTGAGCAGAGCATGAATTGTATCCTGTGATAATACCAACCGTCAAGCGAACGGCTTTTCTTCCAAGTTTATGAAGAAAATCCGACAGTTATTTGTTCGGGCTTGTCATAAAACACTTTGCAGTTCTGCAGCATTCTATACCGAACCATCGCTCTTTTAAAGTGCATACATAATCACTGATCCACTTCATGATTCCTGTGCAACTGATTGCGGTTATAGGATCTAGTTCCTGCAGGGCAACCGCTGATCCACAGTTGGCGAGTTCATTGGCAATTTGATTCCCTTGAAGGCCGCAGTGTCCTGGAACCCATATAAGTACAAGCATATTTTGTCTTGCAAGAGAGTCATGCTTCCTCTTAGATTCTCGAACAATATTTAAGGTTTGCTTTGCGTTCTCCAGAGCCTTTAGTGCAGCCTGACTGTCACTAAAGACTCCAATCTACTTTCCGCTCCACTAGAATGGCAAAACTTTCCGTTTGGAAAACAGTTGCCTTCCCTTCCATAGCGTAATGATTTTATTACTACGGCAGATATTTTTATGAGGGACTTTTTCATGGCAGAAATACACTCGGAGGTTTGCCATTGCCTGCCGAGGGGCGACCGCTATTAGAAAAATGTTTTTCTTAATTTGGTGTTTTCACCGAGATTCGAACCGACGTTCTCTCTGTGAATTCCGAATGGTAGTCGCGCACCAATCCATTCGGCTACGGCGGCCGCCAAGTTTACTCCCTGAGTATTTCTTGCGGTTGCCTTATTCGAATGTTTGTCTTAGACTCTCTCTTGTTTTTTTCTCTAAGTATTCATGTTTCGATTCCAACAGGTCGAGCTACTATCTTACACTTGGAAGGTGTGTTAAACAGTTTTGCTTTGAAGAGTTTTATAAGTGACGCATATGGCCTCCGAGCTGCTTGAATTCATTCGTATTTTGTAAGACTCATCCAGTTATCTACTCGTATCGTCACTTTGCGGCCAAGGCATTATAAGCACTACTTCAAATATCTACTACTCACATTAATAAAACTTCCGGAAGCTGAGACATTCAACGCTTTGTAAAAGTTAATGTACATCGAAAACTGATTTTAACCCATAGGCTTTGACATTCATTTTTTCCCCCTCAATTATATATTTATGCCAATTGATAATTCATGATTTATGGCTCATTTTATTTTGCTTGCAATCATATCAGTAGACAGTATTACAACAAATATTTCACATGGGTATGATAAACCCTAAGCAGCACAATCATTTTATACTCATACACTTACACATATAAAAAAACATTGTTAATCAGTATTTACAATTATTTTTACATATTTATGTGTCATTGCCAATATTATATTTTTATGAATTTTTGATTCAAATGTTAACGCGATGGCTGTTAGTTATCAGGGCTCATCACTCTTAGTGGAGCAAAGCATTTTCCGCAATCGCAGCGCGTCTTTATCTATACGCGGGTTAGCTTCAAATACAAGGCAACATTGAGTGGCACCCAAATATAGGTCAAGATCAGTTTTTGTTTTGATTTGAATTATTTACAAGGAGAACATTATTTTTTATTTAATATTTTTTTTTGTCAATATTTTCTTGTAGGGAAAACTCAAAAATTTGTGTTGGTTGATGAACCATTGATAAGCCGGTCGCAATATTTTCGATTTGATTTTTTTTATTTTTATTTATAAATTTGACTTAAGGAGTAAATCTTATAATCAAATTGTAATACAAATCAATAGCATTGGGGCCTTCCGCCTAATGTGTGTGAATTGATTTACAGTACTTTTAATACGGGACTGCCAATATTCGACGGACACGACGGATTTCGATGACTCTTTGGGCCTTAGGAACCAACTTTCCAGTAACGCGGCACAAACCCAAAACTTTAAATAAAATGTCCGGAACAGATCCATAACCAATGTTGAAGTCCTCTGCCAGCTATCTGATGGTTAATTTGCGGTTATTTATCAACTTTTTTCATCAGTTTTCGTTCGCCATCCTCGATGGACTCACCAGCTCTTCTGAAGCATTTATGCCACTCGTAAATGGCAACCTAACAAAAAAAAGAAAAATCTGAACTCAAAGCAGTTGACTCAGAGCGTCACCTGACCGTTGTTCCAGGAACTTTTTGATCAAGGTGGCATTTTAACTAAAGCGCAAAAGACAACCAGAAGCTCGCTCGCCACTGAGTTACTCTTTGCAAGCTAAACTCACAGCAGCTCGTACTTAGGTTCAAATATAGGCATAGAACTCAAGGTTTAAGTGAAAATTGTTTATTCTAAAAACCTCATGACTACCTTATAAACCAAAAAGTTTATATGGTGAGAGAAATTGGGACTACCGACGGCATATAGCCTTCAAATGCCTGCAAGAGAGGAGCCAGGACGCAGATACCTTTTGTGTCTTCGGACATAAACGCAGCTCCACCCAGATGTTATGTTTCTGTGGTTCCAGAGTAGAATTAAGTTGAGGTGGCAGCATTGTTATTGTATTAGTAATAGCGTGCCCCACATAGCATTGGTGTGGCGGTAGCTTTAAGATGTTTCGGACATTTTGATTTAAACATCTTTCACAAAAAAAAAATAAAAATAATAAAATAAATTAATAAATTTCTTCTTTCAAAAAAAAAATAATAATAATAAAATAAAATAAAAAATATGAGTAATAAAATAAATTATTAAATGTAAACATCAAAAAAACAAAAATAGCAAAAAAAAATTTTTTGGTATATTTATTTACAAAACACGATTTCATACATGGGCCTCTCACTTCACTTTAGATCATCATATTAACCCAGTTTTCAAGACCTTATTGGCCGCTTCTGCCTCTATGTCGCAGAACGGCTCCACGATAAGTAAAATTAGAATAAACCAAGAGTGTAAATGAGTAAAGGAACTATAGTACGGTAGTAATGGTACAGACAAAAAGAAGCTACGAGAACAGACGAGTTTTATTATAAAAAAAAAATAATTTAAAATGTAATACCCTGGGGCCTGAGCAGAGGCTACTTCACTGCGAAGAGCGAAAAAAATTGTAAATCTGCTTTGAACAGCCGTCACTCTTTTCTCAATGTCCGTTATCGTCAGCTTTAAAAGCAGCCAGCTCACCAATACTCTGCACGGCACTCTCTTCTGATATAGCCATTACTACAGAAAATTGTTGAATGATTGAGTTTCTCAGCGCTTCTGTTCTCCATTTTTTCTCAGCTCTTCATTCTCACCAACATAGCTGATGCAGGCGTGAGAGGAATTTTCAGGGGATTGTAGATTTTTTTGTTGGATTTTTTCTCGTTGATTATATTTGTATGCACATTTTAAAATATCTGTGACGATAAATATAAAAAATAAGAAAAATTTATGAATAACAAAAAATATGAAAGTATGAAAAGTAATAAAAATTTATATAAAAAAATGTAAATATAAAAAACTATAAAAAAAATGTCTAATAAAGAAAAAATATTTAAATGCAGAAAATAATGAAAAAATATATAATAAAAAATAAATATGTGTATATGAAAAGTAATAAAACTTTATATAAAAAAATGTATATATTTATAAAAAAAGTAAAATAAACAAAAAAAAATTAAATGCCAAAAATTGTGAAAAAATATATAATAAAAAAATAAAAAATAAGAATATGAAACGAAATAAAACTTTATATAAAAAAATGTCAATATAAAAAATATAAAAATATGCAAAATATGTAAAATAAACAAAAAATATTTAAATGGAAAAAGTTATAAAAAAATATATAAGAAAAAAAAATATTTATGAGAATATAAAAAGTAATAAAACTTTATATAAAAAAATGCAAATATAAAAAAATATAAGAAAATGTAAAATAAACAAAAAATATTTAAATGCAAAAGTAATGAAAAAATATATAGAAAAAAATAAATATGTGAATATGAAAAGTAATAAAAATATATATAATAAAATAAAATTTATTTATATAAAAAAATATTCATTTTTTATGAATGAATGAATATAGATATTTTTTTTTGCAAAATTTTGACCTATAGAAATTTTTTTCTTTTTCAATTTCTTCTGAAATATTAACCTTATTTAGCTAGAAATATTAACAATTTTCGAAGTATTAAAATTTTCTTCTATAAACCTGCATTTCAGTGCACTCAGCTTGAATAGAGTTTTTGTGTTTCACTGTAAATAAAGTCAACTCAAATGTACTCGTATTAAGCTTTCACCGAAAAAAACCTAATAAACTTTTAATTCATTTCATGGACCAACAGCAGGAAAATATGAAAATTTTAAATGGATTATAAAAATATGCCTACTCATAGAAATGCATTCATGCCGAATTGGAGCTATTCAAAATAACCAAAATATGCAGGAGGTAGTGGTGGCGAGAGCTGTGAGTTCAAATAGCTTACAATGAATTGCGTGAGGTATTGTACACATACATACATACAGATGTACGTAAAAGGCTGAATGAGTACATGAGATGTGCATTAAAGGCTGAATCAGTTGAATGAAAAATACATATCTGCTACTCTTTTAAATGGGGTTGCATAGAAATGCGGTGCATGGAAAACTAAACACATTTATGGCTGCAATGTGAAAGAGGTTACTTCATCATTAGCAAACTACATTAAATTTGACGGAGATAGGCGCAGAAAGCAAGACGTACTTATATATGCATACAATTATGTATTTAGACAAGTAAAGCTTATGCCTGGAAACATATTTCTTAACTAGTAATAAATTTGTCTGCTGATCATTGCATACAAGCGCGCTTGTGCTTACATTTTATGAAGAATGGAGCTTTGAAAATAAAACTAAAAATGCTTTTCATTCCAATTAACATTCACATTTGCGCCTTGTACCTGATTAGTGTGGCTTATGCTGCAAAAAATACGTATTTTCCACAACTGCTATCTGTCTTAATTGGCAGTCGAATAACATGCAACATAACCCATCATCATTATTCCATGAGCTATTCTACTCTACTCTATTTTATTCAGGATTTCTACTTGACTGCCCGTACACATTCAAGTTGATGTAGGGGCCCTGCAGGAAAAAGTACTAGTTGAGAATTAGAATACTAGTAGTTCGCACTCAAATATGTAGTTCATGACTTATCTTTTCTCCATCTTAGCAAGTGATATTTTTACTACGGCGATGTTTTATGAAGTGTCAATCATCGGGGCATGCATAAGCAAAATACCAGTCAAATAAATAGTTAATATTAGCCAAAAAAATTCTGGTCCTCTATGTTTCGAAAAAAGCCAGTTTTAGTATAAAATTAGACATCCATTTCATTCCTTTCATTTCCGAAGTTTCAAAATATTTTATTACATATTAAAAGTGACCACAGATTATGTTTTTTCTTAAAATTAAATGGAACTTAAAATGAAACACTAATTGGTAGAATTTTCAATAGTCGCCTTTTCGCAGGCAATGTCAAGCTACCGGTTGTGTTTCTGCCATGAAAAGGAGCTCCTCATAAAAATCTATCACTGGTTTGTAGGCGATATAAAGCTGTATGTCACTCCATTTTCAGAAAAATAACAAGATGCAAATTGTAAGTAGGCGGAAGAGCTCCGGCAAATACCCAAATAAAGACTGTAATTATGAAGGGTCTTTCAAAAAGTCCACTTATATATATAAAGCATCTTTCCAACGAGTGACGCCTAGAAGCAACTAGTGAATAATTCATAAATGACACCTTTTTAAGTGAAACTTCTTAGGCGTCGATGGACAAGCGGGAATAGAGAGTAAAATTTCAAGGCCATACAACATTTTGGGCATTTTCGTTCCGCGAGAGAGAAAAAAGATATAACGTAGAGGAAGAGGAGAGAGAGAGTTATACCTTATATATATCTTAGTTACACTTTAGGCTATTTTAACTGAGTTTTTCCTTGTGGTTGCTAATTTCTAATGAGAAATAACACTGCCTACTTTTCGGCGCTTCTTTGTTGGTGCAAACTTGTAGGAAATATATTTTTGGTGCCTACTTTTTGACATTATATTTCCTTGATGCCCACTGTTTGGGGCGTTTTTCGGTCCAACGTTTTTTTGAGGTTTTTTGGTGCCTACTTTTTGGCGCTTACTTCCGTTTTCTGGCTAGTGCTTATGCATACTATAAAGTGCTATCCATTCCGGCGTCGGATTTATTCGTATTGCCTTACGGTAATTTGTGCCGTTACTGCGGTCCTGGAATCGCTGCGTTTGTGCGGGTGATAAACGCTCGGAGTAGCGCGCGTTGTTGCCACGGTTTGTGTCCGGCGTTTACCTTCACCAGTCGACCCTTCTTTCTCTATCTCATTCTCTCTCGGGTATCTCCCTCTTTCTTTGTCTGCCTTTTCGGTGGAAATAATCACCCGAATGAGACGAGTCGACAATTCAAAGGTTGGTGAAAAAACTCCAAAAAAATGGGACTGTGGAGGGTATAAAAACAACTGGCAGACCAAAAACGGAACGTTCTCTTGAGAATATTGTAGCTTAACAACCTCCAGCAGCGATATCTCGGCGTTCTCATCACTTAGGCACTCATGAATCAACTCTTAGGCGGTATTGACTTGTAGAGATGCTCATAGTGGATATTTGAAGGGTGTTATTTTTCGCTATACTTGTCAAGAGCCGTATTTTAAACAAAAATATTGAAAGCTGCAAGAATCTAAATGTTTGCATTTTTTATTTTAAAATAAAGTCTTGACGCGGCTTTTGTAAGACAATCAAATATATTTATAGAAAAAGTTCATACTTAAATCCTATGAAATAATTATGGCTTTTGACATTTTTGACCTTAAACTAAGGCAGTTTGACAATATTATAAGTCCTCTTTTCTAACTTTACTGCAGTGCAATGAGAGGCCCCATATAAAGTGAATAAATTTCATGCGCAAGTTGGGACTCTTCATTTCGCCAAGCGTTAGCAAGTGTCGAATAGATGCAGCAGCTGGTATAAATAAATATGTCTCGGTAGCGCTGAAAACGAGCTGCCGGGAATTACATTTTTTTCTAGTTTTTTTTTTTTGGTGGGTGAGGTAGGGTTCCAAATGCCTTCGCACTTACGGCGACCATCGGAGCGCCCAGAATGACATGAATGAACCAGTTCTATTCATCCGCGCCTAGGTCCACCGTATTTGCTGCCAGCTTTCATGCTAAAGGCGCTCGTATTTGTGTGCCTCTGTCTGTGAGGTTTCGCTTTGTTGCACTGTGCTGAGGTATGTCTTTTTTCCGTAGGACGACCTCGATTTATCGTTTTGAAATAGCCCACTTTCCCGAAGTTCTTTTGCGCCCAATTACCTATTGTAGGAATCAGCTTCGCCTCCCATCTGCCACTTGATTCAGTGTCCCATTGGCTTTGCCACCGCTGCGTGATTTGGCATCTCCATTCTGCGGCGTTAGTGGTGGCGTGTTTTTCCTAGAATCCCACGCATCCACTCATTCTTGGGCCATGAGGTCAATAGATATCGCCCCTGAGACAGTGCGGTAGACTGAAGCAACTCTGAGTGGCACTGTTCGTTGTACAGCCTCTAGTGCTTGGCGCTTGGTTTTTCAGTTTAATGCATCTCCCCATATTTCGCTGCCATACAGGAGGATTGCATTTGGCCATGACCAGCCTTCTTTTACCCTGCATAGGTCCTCTAATGTTCGCCATTTGTCTGCATAGTATTTCCGTGACCTTCGCTTTAGTAGCTGCGCGTCGTATCTGAGCCCAGAACGTAAGTCTGCAAGCGAGTTGAATGCTCAGGTATTTCACCGCTTTTTGAGTTACTAGGGATGTGTTGCCTAATTGCATGCTGACTTCAAGTGACATGTGGGCTAGGGTCATCAGACTCAAGTAACCAGTCTTACGTTTGGCGAGCCATGGTCCTCAAGCCTGTCCTCTGGGCCATAGTCCTCAATTGGGTTCTTAAGATGACTTGGTTCAGCTTCCTACTTGCGTCTTCGGTATGTCACGCTGAAATGATCACCGCTATATCGTCCGCGTATCCCACTAAATATATGTCTTCTGGCACTTCTACTTATATACTGAGGACACCTCGTCGTAGCTTAGATTCCAGAGTTCGAGACCGAGAAGTGCAGAGATCGGTACGAATTTTGTGAGGTATAACCGTATTCGCTAGCGCCGCATTTGCTCGATAACTCTGTTGTTGCTTTGACATGCAAATTTTTCGGCAAGTGAGCAAAGCGCAGAGATAGCAAGCAGAGAAGTGGCGAATCGAAGGTGGTTATTAGGTATTGCCTTTATTTGAGGGACTTTGGTATAGAGTTTTTTAAATTAATGAATTTATCAGCGTATACTTTTTTATCTAAGCTTCAGGAATCTTATCTAAAAAATCATTAAAAATCAGCATTTTACTCCTCGCATTATTCTAGTCCATGACGAACTGGTGTAATTTCTTCTATTTAGCCAACAGGTTTCCATACTAGTTTGTCATTTTCCTGCAGGGGTCTTACTACATCTACTACACATACAACTGTAGGCAGGTCCGTTACATAAATATGCCTTGAAATTATTTGCTATTTTCCCCGCTTCGGCTTCATGCCTCTTAATAATTCATTTGGCTATGCATCTTGGGTTATGTACTATACTTTAATTTTCCATAATGAAAGGTAGCGCAATTCAACAAACGACCGCCTCATCAAAAAATAATGAGCGCAAAATTGAAAACCTGCCGCCTGCGGTTAGGCTGATCCGAAAGTTACCAAAGTGAAATTGCTTGCGCTGTCCAGTTATTACTTGGCATTTTTTTTCGCTTTCCGCTTTGCCTTTTCTTTTAGAAATATTCCGCTGTACCCTTTGAAATTTTCTTTTAACTGGTAATATATTTTCCCCGTCTCCCTCTCTCTCTCTCTCTCTCCACTCACCCTGTCTCTCCCTCTGTTCCAGTCTCTCACTCCACTCAGCAAATCGTTTGCTTTTGCCAACGGCAAATGATTGTTTACTTCAATTTCTGCACATTTTTTCCGCTAATTAAAGTCTGAAATTCTCTTAATTGGCTCGCAATGTTTCGCATTGTTTGTTTTTATTGTTATTTTTACTGCAGAATTTTGCTTACCTATTTACAGCAATTTGTAGTAATACAATCAGAAAAAGAATAAATACGTGCAAAAATAAAAGGTTATAAAATAATATCGTTTTTTTTTCGCAAATACTTTCAGTTGCTTACTTGGTAGGCAATAAAATGGCCAATTATTTGTTTAAATGCAGTGCAAGCGTATTTTTTCTTTGAATTATTTATTTCATTTTTTTTTTAAGAAAACATAAAATAATTTCGCTACGCATTGTTTGCTATTAACGCATACACCGGGTACATTTTGCAAAGGTTGGCATAAAATTGTTTTTTAATTTTAATTTCAGCTATTTTTCTTATGCGACTGTTTTCCCCTTTTATTGTACTCAAGCTGTTAGCCCTGACTCACCAATACAGCTGCGCCTATTTGCCTGACGCTTACCCATTGAGCCACTTGACCCAATCAGCACACACACAGACCGCTTATGAATATTCCTCGAAAGCCACTTATTAACTGACCTGCAACATAAGTTCTAATATTAGACTAAGTATAGGCGCATAAGTGAGTGGGTATGTGTAGGTACAAACTCACATACATACGCACGAGTACTCCCACTTTTGTATGCATATTTCACCCAAAGCGCTCACAACATTGAATTCAGTGCGGCCGTCTGTCTATCCATTGCTTTGCCATCGGCCCTTTTCTCCACTGCACTCAGCTGTGTAATATTTGCTTCAAGCACTTGAGTGTATTCTTCAATGTGGGCAACAAAGTATTTGAAATCGATTTCCTTTTATCTGTTGTGCAATCTGCTACTTTCCCCTTTTGCCGCACTCTATCCTTTGTCCGGTGCCATTGTTGGGCGACCCTCTTCTGTGCTACTAAGCAAACATCTCTCATACTTCCATGCAGAGGCATAGACACACAAATGTATAACTGCATACATACATACATACATACATACATACAGGCCTACTTACATTAGATACATAAACTTGCACAAGCCCCCTTGCTTACCTTGTTTCCAACAAAAGTAGAAATTGTGGTCGTGACGCCGTTCACACAGAAGATACCCCTTTTATTTGTGCCAAGTCAATTGAGGCTATTCAATTGAATTGTAAACCTCAATGGTGCGCTGCGCCCCCCAACTCTGTACCAAGTTGGCCTATTCAAAGTAAAAATAATGCGTAATTGATATTTCACTTAACGTGGAAAATTATACGCAATGGTGGAATGAAGATTATGAAGAAGATATTTGCATTTATAGAGAATAAATAGCAGTCAGAAAAAACGTAAAGAGAAATTACAAAAAGAAGCCCTCGACGAAGCGGTTAAATGAGTGGATACTCGTACATTAAAGTACTGTTTTCGATGGTTTAAATGCTAGAGAAATTTTTCACGAATACTGAATCAAGCTTAGGTATTGGTGACGTAATTTATATCACAAGAAAATTGAATGTTTGACTGAAAAATATGAAATATAAAATATAAAATATAAAATATGAAATATAAAATAAAAAATAAAAAATAAAAAATAAAAAATAAAAAAAAAAATTTAAAATATCAAATATAAATTATAAAATATAAAATATAAAATATAAAATATAAAATATAAAATATAAAATATAAAATATAAAATATAAAATATGAAATATAAAATAAAAAATAAAAAATAAAAAATATAAAATAAAAAATATAAAATATAAAATATAAATTATAAAATATAAAATATAAAATATAAAATATAAAATATAAAATATAAAATACAAAATATAAAATATCAAACTCGTACATTAAAGTACTGTTTTCGATGGTTTAAATGCTAGAGAAATTTTTCACGAATACTGAATCAAGCTTAGGTATTGGTGACGTAATTTATATCACAAGAAAATTGAATGTTTGACTGAAAAATATGAAATATAAAATATAAAATATGAAATATAAAATAAAAAATAAAAAATAAAAAATAAAAAAAAAAAATTTAAAATATCAAATATAAATTATAAAATATAAAATATAAAATATAAAATATGAAATATAAAATAAAAAATAAAAAATAAAAAATAAAAAATATAAAATATAAAATATAAAATATAAAATATAAAATATAAAATATAAAATATAAAATATAAAATATAAAATATAAAATATAAAATATAAAATATGAAATATAAAATAAAAAATAAAAAATAAAAAATAAAAAATATAAAATAAAAAATATAAAATATAAAATATAAATTATAAAATATAAAATATAAAATATAAAATATAAAATATAAAATATAAAATATAAAATATAAAATATAAAATACAAAATATAAAATATAAAATATAAAATATAAAATTTAAATATAAAATATAAAATATAAAATATAAAATATAAAATATAAAATATAAAATATAAAATATAAAATATAAAATATAAAATATAAAATATAAAATATAAAATATAAAATATAAAATATAAAATATAAAATATAAAATATAAAATATAAAATATAAAATATAAAATATAAAATATAAAATATAAAATATAAAATATAAAAATTGCAATACGAGTTCAGAACTAATTAAATCTATTATTTAAGTTAGGTAGGTAGGTTATACATTAGGCCGGGTCGATTTGTGGGGAGGCAAAATAATCGCCCATTGCTCTGTGAAAATCATATTCTAGGGATCAAACTAAGAAACTTTGCCGAAGGAACCCTACCTCTAAAAAGTTCTGATGTCCCCCAATGTGGGTCGAACTTTTCAGTTTCTTTTCTCATGTAAAGGCCAAAAATGGTGATATTTTGAAACGATTGTAAAGGGAACCCCCCAGAGGAGTTCCAAGGGGTATGCCACTGGCATGGGTGGATCGGGCGTCCAAAGTTAGTGGGGGTCGGTCATACATTTGAACTCGATTGGAGCACTCTAAATGGGTCGAAGTGGGATTTTTCGTTCGACCCAAATTGGGGGACATCAGAATTCGTTTTAGAGGTATGGTTCGTTCGGCAAAGTTTCTTATTTTGATCCCTAGAATATGATTTTCACAGAGCAATGGGCGATTTTTAAATCGCCCCGCCCTATTATACATATAGCAGGAGTACCCCGAGTACACTTCAAGTAGCACTTACGTGCCGTTTTGATGCCATAATGTGGACCACTACCTGCGAAAAAAATTTAGGGAAGAGAAAACCTTATACAGCCATCCAGTGCTGTTGATGTAGTGGAGAAGAGAAAAGGAATCTAGGCTGGAGAACTTCTTCAAGTCATCCCCAAAGGGCACGCTAAGGAATCTTAAACGCCTAACCGACTCAGCCGTAACATTACTAAAGGCGCCCTCTATGTCTCTAAAGGCCGGAAAAGTGAATTGTTTTCCCCCTAGAGATTTCTCTACAGTCTCTACTACCTCATGTAAAGCTGTCTGGGTATATTTCCTTTTGAGGTAAGCGTGTTGAGCTGGAGATAGTCTGGTTTCAAGGAGCTCTCAAATGTGGTAGTCAATCACTCTCTCGAACACCTTCAGAATAAAGGAGGTAAGCCTTATGGGTCTGACGTCCTTGGCTAAGGCGTGGGCCCTCCTTCTTGCCTTAGGAATGAAGACCATCTTGGTTTTCTTCCAGCTAGCAAGAAAGTGGTTTATCGAGATACACGTCAAAAAGGTTTTAGTCTTCTGAAGCATTACTGGCATGATACCATCGATACCTGTAGATTTGAAAGGGGAAAAGCTATCGATAGCCCAGTTTATTGTGTTGACGGAGAGGACAGATGTCAGGAACATTGGAGGTAGTCTCCTAAGTTAGCTTTCATTGCCCAAACTCCCGACATAAGAAAGGATGTGTCACAGAATTTAAAAAATTGTGAATTTAGAGTTTTTTTCTTGTTTGTTTTACTGGTGGATACGCTTATGCATATACTTATACTATATAATTTGGCGCCAAATTAATCACCTAAGCCTGCCGGGAAATTTATAATTTTTGCAAATGTTGTTCGTCAATCTTAACTGACACTTCTGAACCAGACAGCTGCAGTATAAAAACAGACAAGCAATGGAGCAATGAGCGCGTAAAGGTCAAAACTAAGATTTCCCTCACTCGAAATATTTTTTTTTTTTTTCGCAAAAAATCATTCAATAAAAATAAAACTTTTCTCCACTCAAAATAATTGTATTTTTTTATTTAGTAAACAAATATTATTCAAAAGCAAAATTGTATGATTAATTTTGCGCCACCTAGTGCATAAGTGCATATATATATAAAGGGTTTGCCAATAGTAGGTGTTTTTTAAATACATAAAAAGCTATCGAAAGATGATTAACGATTTTTTATGGCCTGGCCGGAATTGGATGGTATTGATCTGGACAACGTTTATTTGCAACAAGACGGCGCTAAGTGCCACACAAGCAACGAAACCATTGATTTTTTACAGGAAAAGTTTCCGGGTCGTGTTATCTCTCGAAGAGGTGATCACATTTGGCCACCGAGATCTTGTGATTTAACACCTTTCTTTTCTTGACTTTTTTCTTTGGGCCCACGCGAAAGAGAAGGTCTACGCCAACAGCCCAGGGTCAATTCAAGACCTCACAGGTGGAATTCGTGAGGCTATCGAGGACATATGGCAGCCACTTTGCAATTCGGTTATGGAAAATTGCATGAAATGGATATTGTCCTGTAAGCGTGGTCGTGGTGGTCACTTGCCTGATGTTATTTTCCACTATTAATGGCACACCTTCCTCTTTATAATGAAATAAACATCCGATCATTTATTTGGAAAAATAGCTATTTTTTTCAATATCAAAATAACACCTCTTATTAAAAAACCCTTTATTGTAATTCTCTATCTTTATGATTACTGAACGGATTAGAAAATTTTTTTTCGATATGCCGTAGCATCAAAAAAGTCTCATCATTTCACCAAAAAAAGCCTTCTCATCACGCCAAAATAAAGCTTAACCGAATTCATTTGTGTCCTCCTAAAAATTTAAATATTTTCACATTTAATCTTCAGCACCGAAAAACAGAGGTCGCTTTCACACAAAAACGTTAATAAAAACATTCCCAGTACAAATTGGAATACAAGAAAAAACCTGAAAGCTTGTCATAACACAGCTCACATGAATAACATATGTATGTGTGCACGATTACATCCATAAAAACAACACAGAACCCGTTAGTGGGTTCAGCTGAATATCCCTTGAAAGTTTTCATAGTCATAAAGGGCGCCCATTAAATGTGAACATCAACGCTTTGCATTCAAAAAGATAACAAAAAATCTGACAAACACACATACACACACATGTTTGCATGTATTGCGTGTATATGTGAAGTGTTAATGTAAGTAGCTCGTGCATACATACACAAATATTGTTAAAGCGTTAATATTCCATCCACATGCCAGTGCTCGTAATGGTAATAACAGCGACAGCAGCTGTAATACCTTTGATACGAGCGTACGCTAAGTACACAAGTGTTGGTAAATATTTATTATACAAGGCAACAAAAAAAAAACAAACGAAAATGTGATAATAACAAATAATGCGCAATTGTGATGTCAAAAATATGTTGAGCGATTAAGGCTGGAGATGAAGCTTAACGGGAATAAATTTTGCTGAACAAAGTGGACGACAGCTATACGACGAGCACTCATACATACTTAAATAAATATAAAGGGTATTGTTTTATTAAATGTTAATGCACATACAGCAACAAAGAGTTTAAAATTGATGTGTGCATATTTTTTCCTAAAACTCCCCAAATTCATCGCAAGTATTTAAGCTTCCATAGATGTGCGGAATTTTTACGCGCTTACGTTGATGTATTCGATGGTCAGTGCATTGATGTGCGTGCATTGCTTTGTGTGGGTATGGGTTATTTTTTTTTTTTTGTTAACGAAGGGGGGATCTTTAATAGATACCGTCAACTTAGACGGCATGCACGATGCATACTGCTTGCTAAGAGTAGACCTCATTCGGGACCACCCACAGTCAGTAATTTTCATACTGTCTGGACTTGCAAAACGGTACACCTACGTACTAAATCCTTGAACTCCGTCTCCTCCACAACTCTCCCTGCGGAACTGCTTCAACGTATTACATCTCAGGGCTGGTTAGCTATATAGCTTCGTTAATGTCTATCGGCTAATGGGTCTCATTTGCTTAATGTATCTGAGTTCCTTTTGAGTTCTAGTAGCGTATGCAGCTACCTCCTCCCACTTTTCTTCCCATTGCAACATGAACTCGACTACGTCAGTTGCACTTGGGATTATTCTTCCTGTTATAAAGCGTGTTCAGTGGAAACTGGCATGTTCCACGTCTTCTTCTACATTAATGCACACAGGGTAGTAGGGGCTGTCATTATGCCCGAACCTATGCAGATATTTCCTAAAACCCCCATGTCCAGAAAGGAACTGTGTCACATGGTAGGTTGTATCTCCAAGACTCCGATTTAGCCTTGGTCGTAAATCGGGAATCAGTTTATAGGTCCATCGCCCTTTACTGGAGGTATCCTATCGGTCTCACCACCTTGTTAGTGACACAAGCCGCTCTTCTTCTCTCACCGCTTTTTTATTTACTTCGGCATCCGCTGCACATCTGTCATTCGCTTCATTTCACTCGCGAGAATATCCGCTGGTATTATACCAGCTATGACAAACGCCGCATCATCCGATATTGTTCTGTAGCCACAACATCCCCTGAGGGCACTTAGCCTATATACAGACAATAGCTTCCTTTTGTTATCCTTCAGTTTCCCTGTATTTGCCCAAACTGGGGCTGCATACAGGAGGACTGAAGTGGCCACATTTGCAAGCAATTTTCTCCTAGTTGACTTAGGACCACCTATGTTAGGTAAGATCCTTGAGAGTGCCGCTTGTATGCTAGCGGTTTTCTCTACCGCGTAGTCATTATGGGCCTTAAAATTTAACTTACAATCGATCATAACTCCTAGGTATTTCAGAGCCGGTTGTGAGTGAACAATTTGCTCTCCCACTCTGATTCTCATATGCTCGACTTTTTTCCGACTTGTTATCAGAACCGTCTCCGTTTTTTGCTCTGCCAATTTGAATCCCGCCTGATCGAGCCAATCTTTCACTTGTTTTATCACTCCATTTGTAATCTATTCCACTTCCTGTATGTGCTTAGCCACCGTCACTATCGCTACATCATCCGCAAAGCCTATTATTCTTACCTCTCTGGATACCGGTAAGCGAAGGACTTTGTCGTACATGATATTCCAGAGTACGCGACCTAGGACCGATCACTGCGGCACGCCAGCAGTGACTTTGTACCTTTTTGTTCCAGCACTGCTCTCATACATCAGTTCTCTATCAGAGAAGTAACTTCTTTATATCCTGAGAAGATACGGCGGGATGCTAATTTCATACAGGCTGTTCAAGATGTGCGACCAACTTGCCGAATTAAAGGCGTTTTTGACATCCAATGTGGTTCCAGCACAGTATTCCTTGATGCCTCAACGTCACCGCTTTCCAATATTGCCTTAATAGCCATTTTGACAACCGTAGTAACTGCATCAATCGTCGAACGATTTCTCCGGAAGCTAAACTGCATGGTACTCAATGCTCCCTTCCCCTCGAAACGCCTCCCCTTCAGCTTTCTTTTCAGGCGCGGGAACAAGAAGAAGTCCGAAGGGGACAGGTCTGGGCTGTAGGGAGGGTGAGGAAGCACCGGAACCCCCCTCTTGGCCAATGCAGAGGTGCAGAGGAAGGCGATGTGCGCCGGCGCATTGTCGTGATGAAGGGTCCAATTGTTGACGAGGTCGGGCCGAACCCGGGCGACGCGCGGGTTTTCAGCCCAAGGAGTACTTCTTTGTAAAATGCCGCGTTTACAGTGCTTCCTAGAGGTACACACTCCTTGTGGACGATGCCTCGAGAGTCGAAAAAGATGATCAGCATGGTTTTGACTTTGTATTTCGACATGTGCCTCCCGGCCTTCCTTGAACAACTTGTGCCACCGTTTACCCTCGGCACTGGAAAGAGATTGGTCCCCGTATGCCTCCTTGAGTAGCCCAATGGTTTCGGTACTCGTTTTGTTTAGCTTTACGCAAAATTTGATCGAGTAACGTTGCTCCAACGATCGCTGATCTGCTAATTTATGCTCGCATTCTTTACGTTTGAAATCGGTATAGCGGAGCAGAATTGAGTTGAAAGAGTTAACTGTTCCTACCTTTAATAACTTATTTATATCTCAGTGTAAAATTCAGTAAACTTTTGAACGAAGTTTGAACTAATTAACTGGTATAATTGAAATAAAAAATAGAAATTGAAATAAAAATCAAATTCGTTTTCCCTACAGGGAATTTGATTATTTTTTCATTTATGTATGTATTTATATATTTATGCGTGCATATATGCCTGCTCTTTACTCTACTGAATGCCAAAAATTTTAATTAAACCGCAAATATTAACAACTTCAACGGTGGCTTTTAAAATCATTTACACACTTTTCCAATAATTTGATGTGTACATAATCAACACATTTTCACGTTCGCTTTAATTGTTGTTACTTTTAGTTGTATTAATTGTTGCAACTTGTTTTATATGTGCATGTATGCATTATAGTCGTCACTGCCTACGCTATGCAGTTGAGTTTGTGGTTGGTTTGTTAGCGAAGCAATTACGGTCCCAACTGTTCGTCGACCAAACAATGAAGCGGCTGGTGATTTAGCGAAAAATAAAATATTGAAAATACTCGCACATAAATTTGCTTAATCAATGGGAAAATGCACACAAAAGCCTGCAACTACAAGGAAGTATTTGTGTTTTGAGCAAGCAATAATTTAGGATGGTGCGTAGCGATGGAAAATTTATAAATTTGTAGTGATTTCCTGATTTTTAATAGGAAATTTTAAGGTACTTGGAAAACACTTACCAAGACAATTCATAAATACTAACAGATCATACTGAATAATATTCGCTAGCGTGGTAATTTAAGCTTAGCTATTCAACTCATATAAGGCGGCCTCATGAAGCTGTGGTTATCTGATCGCCTACTTCCCTGTAAAGTATGAAGATCGCGCAACTATTTTCGCGACTTTATTATCATTTTTGGTAGTGGCAGGCTAGTCACCTATCCCGTCAGAAATCAAAATATTAACGAAACCAAAGAAAGGAAAAAAGAAAATATCATTTTTGTCTAATAGCGTGCCAAAATAGATTCGTAAAACGATTGTCTGACTATTGCATTTGATGTTTTATTGGATTCATAGAAAATTAAAAAAAATTGTTTCCGACTGCTCGACTTTTTTTCGAAGTGGTGCTGAAGAATGTATCGCACTTTTCCTCTTTAAAGTTAATTTTTTAATGTTGCAACACATAATTGACTTCACCAACACAAAGCTGTGAAAGAAAGGGGAGCGTAGTGTCACCTTTAAGTCCGCTTACAGTAGCCATAACCCGATGCAAAGTGAAATACTCAAGACACGCAGCCAAAAATATTCTTGAAATTTTTACTCATTCTTTGAACGAAAATTTTTAATATTTACATAACTCATTCGTGTAGTTTTACACAAGGGGCGTATTAGTCTAGAAGAAGCACTGGGGAAGTCTAGGGACTACTGTTGTGTATGTACAGGATGGGCCATGTTAAATTTGCTTTTTGAAAAAAAAAAAATCAATATTTTTTCAAACTTTTTTTTTATTTTAAACATTGAACATTGGCATTTATGAATGAAAAATAATATCGTTCAAATAACTTCCACGACTGGCTTTACAGTAGGCCATTCGATCTACCCAATTTTTAAGGCCGGCGGGCCAATTAGATGTCCTAAATTCAGTAGTTTTCGCGAAGCGTTGTAGGATGAGAAAAAAAACAATTAGCCAAATGAAGTTTTGGGGATAGTTTAATAAATATTTGAACTAAAAAAAAAAAATTTTGTACAATCTCCAACAATATATTGTAAGCCGAGCTATCAATAGATTCCCAGAGCGCCTTGCCACTGAAGTATCCAACTCCTGTACAAGATACAACTTGCAATTTTCATCTGAAAACAAAAAAAAAGATTATTAATTTTGATGTAATTATCTTCGATGTGAACTAAGAAAATTGGGAGAAACACGTAAAATTCGAATTTTTGGGGAAGGTAGAAAAAAAGTGGGTTTTCAAGGAAAAAAAAACTCTTCAACTGGGTAAAAAAGTCGCTTAAAAAAAGTTTTTGGATGTTTTTTTTAGTTCACATAGAAGAGAAAACAATACTAAAGATAACGCATTTTGAATGAAATAGATAGCTCGTTTAGTTTTTTTGCAATCGTGTACATAAATTAGGTAAAATCGTGAAAATGAAAAGCCGAGAAAACGCGCTTCAAACTACAACAATAAGCGCACGGTTGCTCGACGCCGCACTACGCTCGGCTCTGTAGCTCTGCAAATACTTGGAATTTAACTCTGAAAATTTGTGTCTCATGTTCTTGAATATCTAAGCTATTGATTTCAGGAAAAAAAATCGATTTTTTTGACCTTTTAATTGTCCCGCCGGCCTTAAGCATATTTTCGATTGTTTGGGCTCCAATTTCATGAATGGCAGCTTCGATTTCGTATTTTAAAACATCAATTGTCTCTGGATGGTTCGCATAGCATTTGTCCTTAACGGCTCCCCACAAAAAATAGTCCAACGGGTTTAAATCACAGCTCCAAGGCGGCCAATTGCTATCGGAATTTCGGCTGATTATTCGGTTTTCAAAAACGGTAGTCAAAAGTTCGAGTGTGACAAGTTGAACCGTCCTGTTGAAACCAAATGTCGTCCATGTCATCCTCTTCAATTTTTGGAAACAAAAACTCATTGAGCATGTCACGGTAACGCTCGCCATTTACTGTAACCGCAGCTCCTCGCTCATTTTCGAAAAAATGGCCCGATGATGCCGCCAGACCAAAAACCGCACCAAACAGTGACTTGTTGTGGATGCATTTGCTTCTCTACAGTAACGTGTGGATTTTCTGAGCCCCAAATCGGGCAATTTTGCTTACTGACGTAGCCAGCGATGTGAAAATGAGCTCCATCAGAAAAGATGATTTTTCAAACGATTTTTGCCCATTGAGCGAAGTTTTGTTCAAGCGTATAGCGTCCCATTTCATAAATATCAAACCTTTAAGTAAATTATGAACACATTTGACATGTCATTTGTGTTACCATTCTCAAAAAAATAGGTGGTTCAAAAAGCAAACGTATAGCGTATAGCCCATCCTGTGTAAAATTTATAACCTGTGAAAGCTGAGCAGTATAAAAATATTTTTACCATGCAGCAACTGATTCTGTCAAATTCGCTGAGAGCCGGCTAACGGTCTGAAAACGGTCACATCATTCAATTTTTGTTTTTCACCATGATTTCTGAGTAGCCAGGGAACATTTTTGGTACACGCTCAGTAAGCTTCTTCTTATTTTTACTCTTACTCGTAATTTTTGCTTTCAATATAATACAATTTTTGTGTATTAACTATTGCCTTTATTATTTTCTAATGTTTGGCAAATTTAATTTTTAGTTCTCTATTAACTTCATAACTGACTGCTGTTTTCGGAAACCATAACTTAGTTACATATGTGCGGTTTCAAACAAAAGCTCGCAAACATATAAAATAGAACTTTCAGAAAAGTTTTAACTCCGGCAAATTTGCTTACAATTCAAATGCAATTTTTGCTATATAAGCGTATGTATGTATGTATGTATGTATGTCATGTACATGCAGCAGTCTAAATAACTTTCACTGAAGTCGCTTTCTCTTTAGAGGAAATGGAACTGCTAATTTTGTAAACTTCTGTCATTTAATTAATAAAATAACTCTCATTGTTAAAAAGTATGCAAATATATGTGTATGTATATATGTATAAGCGGTCCTAGTGGGAGATTGTATGCATACAAAGCGTGCCACATACAAACACATTCAATTTTGCCACTTAAAATCAGGCAACAGAATATACTCATACATCACATTTCCTAGTATTTTATTAACACCCTACCGTAAATATTACATTTCAGTTCAAGTTGAAGTGCCAGCCTCATGAAAAAGTATAATCATGGCAATAATTCTACACCATAAGTGCGGCAAATATATTATTTATACAACAAATACAACAAATGTCAAATATGCTTGTATGCGTAAAAGTGGAAAGAAAACAAACATAAGTTCCATCAAATAGAACTCTACCTACTCAGTCAAAGTTGCCATAATTAAGTCAATTAAAAACACTTGAGTTCAAAAACTGTTGACATTTATGGGAGTTGGCGTAAAGTTGCACAGCCTTGAGTTATGGCGCAATTACTAATGGCACTGCTGACTGGTCTGACCAACTCAATGGGCAAATCAACTGAACGCAGCCTGTACAATAAGGCATCAGTTACACACTGCCAGTTATGCTCCTCATGCAGCAGAGTACTCACTCCCTCATGCCTCGTATAGTTGTTGTATACTCGGTGTGGTATACTCGCACAGTTGTTGTGTTTCATTACAGAGTGCCTTGTTTGCACCTAGCCTATGCTGCTTTATAGCAAACTGTTCTTTATTGGCTACTTCTCACGCACACTACTCCTATTGCTTCCGAATTTTACACCATACAATTTTATTTTATATTGTATGATCCTACATACATCTCACTACCACCTCTTCACTAGTGTTACACATAATGTGAGAGCGCAATAAATTTGACAGCCAATGAGAGTGGGTGGATTGATTTCAACTTTCCCATCTACAGTAAATGTTTACAAATACAGCAATGCATCGCCCCATACACACCTCATTCAAGAGCTTGCTGCTACTTCTACTTCCCCTACTGCTACTCTGTGATTTGGGCATTAGAAAGTTTTTGACACCATAACAACAAAAAAAAAACGTACTTATAATTAACTTAAATATTGTGCAAAGCAACAAATGTAATTAGTAAATGAAGCGTTGTAAAATTAAATTGAATTTACTGGAGCGGGGGCAGCATCGCTGCTAAAATGTGTGTGGGGAATCATAAAAGTTAGAGTGGGCGAAAAAGTTTTCTTATTAATTTGAGTTGTGTGCGCGCTGAATTGGGATATATTTAGAATATAATTTAATGAAATTAATGAAAGGAAATGAAATTTAGTAAAACAAAATCAATGAGACGACATATTTTTAGAAGGAGTATATGGAAAATTGAAAAACCGATTACTAAACAATTTATTTGATAATTAAAGAAAGTGTTGAGCGCACACAGCTGAGCCGTGGTCGAGTGGTTAGTGCGCCACTGTTGTTCGGTTGGAGCCGCACTGGAGAGCCAATCAAACAAGAAAACATCATCTTGTAATAGTGTTTGTCCACAGCCAGAGACTCTGCGCAGCTGAGTAAATTTCTAGCTTGAAAAGAATTAGCAAGAAGAGAAAAAAATTTCAACAAAACTCTTGGCCTTTCGAGCCGTTTAAAGTGCAGGAAACTTCTATATGTAATATAGAATAGAAAAGAAGTTCGGCCAAACAGTTAACGAAAGATGCGTGAGCCAATACAGAAAAATCTTTACATAAATATAATTGGCGCTTGTACCCCTTACTGAAGGTTTGGCCGAACTCCCGCTCCTATTTGTTGTGTGCATCTTTGGTGTTTTTCCACAAATGGAGCGGCTTACAGTTTGTTGAAGGTCATCTAGGAACGGCAAATGTATTTTGTTTTCGTCTTTTTTTTTGTTGGGAATCTTTTTTTTATGGCAAAAACAAATATGAAGGCTTACCTTTTTCAGCCGAGGGGTAACGACAATAGCCGCTAATTTGTGCATTCCAGTAGAAGTTCAATATCCTTACGTTTCTGGGATATTTCATCAATCCGACGGGTAAATAGCAAGTCTAAAGACATATTAGGTAGACGCAAGTATCCAAATTCTCAAGATTTCTCAGTATTTGAGGCTAATTTTCAACATTCATCTGGATTTTCAGTCCAGATTTGAAGTTTCGAAAGGTGTTATTTTATTCTATTCAGCAAATATAGCCTCTTTTAGAGAATTCTTTGACGTTATGTGGTGAGATCAAATCTCGCGTTCCAGAAGATGCTCAATAGAATTTAAGTCCGGCGATTGGGGGTGTTTTAAGCTGTTTGCAATGGTATACCAACCACTCCTGCACAAGATAAGACGAAAGTTTTAGGTCTTTATCTTGTTGAAATTGCCAAGTTATGCTATTAAGGCCTAGTTTTTCGACACTTAGACTTAAATTTAAGAATGTCGCAATACACATGCTTATCCATTGTCTTATTTATAAACACGAGCTTTCCGACACGAGATGCTGCGAAACACCCCCAAACCATCACATTTCTTCCACCGTGTTTAACTGTTTTGAGCAGGTTATTCTCCTGAAGCTCTTTAGTTAGCTTTTGCCAAATATTTTGAGCTCCATCAGACCTAAATAAATTGAATTTTGATGCATCACTAAATATGGTGGTGTTCCAAAAAGCGTCGGGCTTATTGAAATGCTGTTTAGCAAATTCTAGTCTCTTTTTCTTATTTACCTTCGAAATGAAGTGTTTGCATCGAGGAACCCGGCCATGATACCCAGCCTTATATAGGGTATTCCGAACAGTTGGGCAACACTGATAGATTCGCCGCCGCTGATGTGATGCGTTCATCGCACTATTTACTAACGGGCTCGAAGAAATTAAAACCAAGTCCACGTTCACACGTACGAGAAAAAGTTACATCATTGTCACATTTTTTTGCACTTTAGACATTCGGATAAAAAGTTGAAAACAGTCAGAAAATTGATAGTGACATTACTATGGCCCACGTCAATTACAATATCAGCGTAACCCGCGTCTTTCATTTTTTGGCATATTCTGTTTCTCCTTCAATTTGATCCGGATTGTAATACAATTTCTTCTTTCGGGGGCGATTCGAATGAATATCTCCCACTGATTTTCGCGTATTCGGCATTTTCGACTACACTGTTACTTGCTAGAAATTCGAAACGCAACTAAAATACGTTACTCTGAATAGGACGCTCGTGCGCCCGAAAGAACGCAAATATAGGAGCACACAATACACAGAAATTTACAACAATTTGTTCGGAGGGGTACAAACTTACCACCTGTAGTATAGATAAACTGCTCACACGGTGAAAACTGGCGTTCGGAGCGCCTTACCTCGAAGCGGCTCCGAGCACGGGCGCTTCTACCAGTTTTTCGGCCGACGCGCTCTCCCGTCTATACGCTATAAAATCGTAAAATCAATTATATAGGGAAATATCCTTTTGTCTACACATTTTTTAGGACCTTAAGGATGAAAATAAAGCAATACAAAAAAATACGTTTTTTTGGTCGATTTTGACTAGAATCTCCCCTTAACACTCTCGGGCTACTACTTGTGAGGTTATTTGAAGCCATTGGTCTATACAAATAAATGGCTTCATGCCTTCATAAATGTTAATATGCAAAGCACTGTTCAGTTCATAACATTCAACCCGATTTATTAGAAAAATTGCTTAAAAAAATACGAATAAATCAAAGAATTTTGTAAACGATTAAATGAGATTTATTTCGAAAAAAAAAAAAAATGCAAATGCAACTTTTATCTATTTTATTTGTTTATTTATTATATCGGACATACTAAATCGCTCATTTCATTTAATGCAATTAAAATATTTTGTCTTTAGGCTAAATGTCTGTTATGCTGACTGAGACACAGACAAGCACACGCGCATACTTAAGCAAAAATGGAAAACAAAATAACCAGCCATTAATAAGCATTTATTCTCATACATACATATAAACATACATCCACATACATACATGCATACATACATATAAACATACATCCACATACATACATACATACATCCATGCATCCATACATACACACATACATACATACACGTCCATACATTAGTACGCATTACTACTCAGTTATGTTAATCAGCCGATTTGTGGTGAAGTGCACTTAAAATATCATTTTAACTGTATTATTAATATTAATGAATTTAATATGAATTTAAAAATGAATAAAAAATTAGGCTTAAAAAACAAAAGGATAACACCTGCTTTGTTTTGTAATTAAAATTCATAGCACTAAAGCAAAAAAAAAATATGTAAAATGCGCAAACAAATGCAAATCAAAGCAAACAAAAAATATTAAAATAAATAAATAAATGGTTGAGCATTGAAAAGCATAATTTACATAACGATTTGAATTTAATTTACGCATGCCATGATTTCCAAATGTCATTTTAATATGAAATGTGTTTTTCATTGATTGTTGTTTTTCGCTCAAAAAAAAATTGCGTAGCTTAACAAAGAACACAAAACATTTTCCATTTCGCAAATTAAATTTACAGATTAAAGTTTTGCCGAAGGTGTTGCCAAGCCACATAACCACAAAGCCATACAGTGCAGTGCTTATGGGTATGAATAATGCACGAGCTGGCGCCTGGCCATATCTGTGTTGATCTTTTTCCCATACCAGCATTCGTAGGTAGAGATGTATCGAATTTATTTTCTTTAATATTTGCACAATCGCCGTAACTGTAATATGAATAAGATAAGTAGAGTGAAAATAGAAATTGATAAATATTTGCTGCTTTGTTAAAAGAAATTCCATGAAACTGTAAATTTTAGCAAAATTCAGAGCAAAGCTTAACCGCAGGCTATGCTTTAAAGTATGCAACAACAAAGTGATGAAGTAGATGAAATTATTATTGTTCATATACTAAATATACACCGAGTTACCGAGAAAAACGTCCTAGATACTTTAGGTCATTTCTGTTTAATTTCACTATATGGAATGCGGTTTTGGACTCAAACTTAAAACCATACTTTTCACTTAAAATATTCTTTTCTTTTCGCTTCTCCTCGCACTTGTTTTAAATGCTCGTTCAACCTAACGATTTTTCTGTTTTCGGTTAAGAAGTTAGTTAGTAGAAATTTCCTATCAAATAAGTACAATAAATAAGAAAAATCTCCAAACCTTCTCTGGCACTTAAAAGTGGCTGCTTGATAAAATTTTCAGTTTACGATTTCCCACTAATTGGTTGTTACTTAACACCATTTAAAAAAATATGTATGAATGTAAACTATTTTGCACTGTATTTTGAAAACCAGTATGACTTTTTAAAGGTCTCTGCAAAAAGGTCTTCTTCTTAATTGCCGCCACAAACGCTTAAGCGATTTTGGCAGAGTCCAACAAAGCGCGACAGTGGTCTCTCCTTCGTGCTAACCGGCGCTAGCTGGAAACGCCAAGTGAATCCAAGTCCTTCTCCACCTGACCTTTCCAACGCAGAGTAGACCTTTCTCTTTCTCTGCTCCCACCAGCTGGTACCGCATCGAATACTTTCAGCGCCGGAGTGTTTGTATCCATTCGAACGACATGACCCAGCCGATGTAGCCGCTGGATCTTTATTCGCTGTGCCATGTCTATGTCGTGGCAAAGCTCATACAGCTCATCGTTCCATCGCCTGCGATACTCCTGGCGCCAACGTGCAAATGTCCAAAAATCTTCCATAGAGTCTTTCTCTCAAACAATCCAAGTGTCGCTGCATGGGATGTTGTCATCGTCAAAGCTTTTGCGCCATACGTTAGGACGGGCATGATGAGAGCCTTGTAGAGTGTTAATTTTGTTCGTCGAGAGAGGACTTTTCCCCGCAATTGCCTACTTAGTCCAAAGTAGCACTTGTTGGCAAGAGAGATTCTACGTTGGGTTTCCAGGCTGCCTACTTTTTGGCGCTTATTTCCGTTTCCTGGCTAGTGCTTGTGCGTACTATAAAGTGATATCCATTCCGGCGTCGGATTTATTGGTATTACCTTGCGGTAATTTGTACCGTTGTTGTGGTCCTGGAATCTCCGCGTTCGTGCGGGTGATAAATGCTCCAAGTAGGCTTGTTGCCCCGGTTTGTGTCCGGCATTAACGTGCACCGATCGACCCTTTTCCGTGTTTTGTAAATTTTGTCTATTTGTATTCTCTGTTGTGAATTTATTTAGATATATATTCTTTCTCTCTGTCTCTCTCTCCCATTCTTTCTCGGGCCTCTCTCTCTCTCACTCATTCCCTCTCGGGTCTCTCTCTCCCTCTCATTCTCTCTCGGGTCTCTGTCTCTTTCTCTGTCTGCCTTGAAAGTTTCACTTCTGTAATGTGTACTACGCTACACGCACTTTTTTATATTTCTTTTCTTTTTCCATTTTAATCTGCTTTTTTGATGGCATTTATTTTTTGAATCTATGATGAGTTGCGTGGCTCCTTCGATCAGTACAATTTTTTATTACTTTTTCCAATAAATCTGCATAATAAATCTAACTGAGCTCAATGAGCAAAAAGGCGACGCGAATGTCTTGAATGCTCAATGCTTGCACGAGCTGTATTTTATAGGCACGTAAGGGAAGATCTTTACGTAAAATTCTCCATGTAGTCGAAGGTCAACTAAATAGCAAACAGATTAAATTTCTGCATAGTAAATTTCCACAATGTGGAAGTGGTGTTCCAGCGTTATGCGATTTATGATGACTTGCCAAACCTTATTGAACACAGTTTGCCATTTTCAACTGTTCAACCATAGTTATCGATATCGATAGTTCGCATGTAGCTAAAAACACATGTATCGGGAAAGAAAGTGATAAAAAAATAGTGCTGAAATTAAGTTGAAGAATTGATAGTTGGTTCCATCTAAAATATATTCAGGTGGTCTACCATAAGTGCACTAGCCTGCCATCCCAGAGGTTGCGGACTCGAATCCCACGTACAGAACGGTCCTCGCACTTTTCCAAACTTACCTACTTTCCTACTTTCTATACAAAAAAAAACAAAATATATATATATAAATTGATTTCATTCCTCATCCACAACCTTATCCTTCCAATTCTTACTCCCGCACAAAAGTCAGCACATTACTTGCACTGTGGCTGCTAAAACAAGCAAAAAATAATAATAATAATAAAGAAGAAAACACAGTTATATATTACATCAGTGACGCCAGCAAGAGAAAGCGGGCAATCGCGGTAATAGCACAGACACACTAAATTTAGCGAAGACCTCAACCATCTGTGCGATCCTTTTGCCAGAAAAATGTGAAACACAGACGGCGCTCCAAGCAGCAAGAAGGCGTTGCTCCTAAGCAACTACAGGTGGGCATTCCCAACGCAAGACTGATTCTTGTCGAGGCCCTATGCTCCCGAGTGGAGTGAACAAGGAAAAAAAAGTACAGTGACAAAAATTCACTACTGCCATTTTCAAGCTCTGGTTCATAACTGAGTTGGCTGAGTGCAGGCAAAATTTGTGTAAAATGAACACTTCACTCAGGCATTATTTAATTTTCCAGGCTTAATGGTAAATTCAACTGTATAGCTGCTTATATAAAATTCTTTAAGCCAATGATTTAGAGCTTGAATTGCAAATTGTGTCAAAGTAGAGGATATAAATTTGCAAATTTGTTACGAAATTATATTCAGATTTCTTTAGAAAATAATTTGTGTTGTGAAATTTTTTTTACCTTTGTTCACTTCTCTCCATAGAGTCTCGGCAAGACTTGACTTGCATTGGTTACGTTAATCTATTTGATTGTGGTTGAGTAAATAATGAATTATAAAAATGAGATTTCAAGCTCAGTATCAAATAGAATTCCCAAGTCGTATCATAAATGTTTTCACAAATTCTTGGAAAATAAAACGTTTTTGGCAACTTTCTTTTATTGGATTCTTTCCTTGCCTTGCTTCAACTCCTCTTATTTAAAATTATTCAATTCATTACTTGCGCTTTTCACTGCCGCTTTCATGGCTGAGTGCGTATTCAATTTAAATTATTTTGTTCTATTAAAAATAATACTAATTGGTTTTCTGATCCTTTCTGAACATCTTACGAAATGTGCGTCAGTATAGAAAAATTAAAATAAAATAGGAAATCAAAATTTGTTGGATGTGAATATTAGTATTGGACTCCCATATATATACATATGTATGTACAGACAAATATACTGAAAGTTTTACGAAAGTTAAATTAATTCAAAACTATTATTAGAGAATAATAGGAGTCATTGTTATGAGCGAATTATTTTTATGAATACATAATCCGTTTATTCTAATTTAATTAAAATTTATTAAAAGCATTTAAAAACTAAAATTAACTGGAAATTTCTCCATTTTGTTCTTGCTTTGCAGGCGCCGTAGGTGGTGATGGCGGTGATGATGGTGACGATAAGGAAAAGGCAGAGGAGGAGGAGAGGGAGCGTCAGGAGGCCATACGCGAGGCCGAAGAACGACGAAAGGAGAAGCATCGTAAGATGGAAGAGGAGCGCGAAAAGATGAGACAAGATATTCGTGATAAGGTAAGTAAGAATAAGCAAAAATTTTAACTAACTGAGCTACGCATTTTAAGCAAAAAAATATCAAAAAAATAGTAGCTTATGAGAGGGAATGAGACTTCGTAGCACTTAGACCTTCTACATTGTCTGGGAGCAGTTAAGTAAAGCGGTGGAGCATAATGGGGTAGTGATGCTTTCCTAAAATATTAAATAACAATAATAATTCCGCCATATGCTTCTCCTCTATTACTCATAAACCTTAAATCTCTTAAAACTCGTTGGTCTATTCTAAGTCTTTCTTTTACTTTCAAAATCATCAATAGCGGCATCATAATTGGTTGCCCATTTTTTTTGCTGGCACCCAAAGAATTTAATATATCTCAACGCCATCTTTGTAACTTACTTCCCTTCTATGGGGTTCATGTGAGAATTAACTTCTCTTTTAATGCTCCAATCGCTCGATCTATTCGATCTGGGTTTAATGCTATTAATCAAAGAAGTCGACTTTTCTATTTAAGGGGTGGCTTTTTCCCTACACCTTCAAAAGTGGATTGAATTAATGTTATGTTTTACGGTCCTACTCTCTCCATACTTCTAGACAACACCACATACCTAGTTTTTTGTTGGATAACTACGAGCCGGAGCAGGAGAGTCTTATTTGTATGTTTTCGAGGTCGGTAGGTTGTTTATGATTTTAAGTCATTAGCGCTTATTTGGAACAAGACGGGCGATTCCGCTTAGGTAATTATTAAAGCCGACCCATTGAGAATGTTTTCGGAGGTGATCAAGTTTCTAATTGCATGGTGCAGACATAAGGTCAAAAAAATCAATTTTTTTTTTCGTTTGAATATATTTCAGAATATTCACACAAAGTTACAGAGCCTAATTCTCAATATTTCCGTAGAAACAAAGCCAAAGGTAGGCGAGCGTTAGGTAGTTACGCTGTGACTGGACAGCTATAGTACAAACTGTATCTTCTTTTCTCGCCTTTTCATTTTTATGATTTCTTTGAATTGGCGTACATGAATGAAAAAAACTAATGAACCTTATGAAATGAATCATTGCTTGTTCCCTTCAGTATTAAATTCTCTTCTATTTGAACTAACAAAATAGATAAAAAAAAATTTTTCAAGATTTTTATACCAAGTTCAAGTGAATTTTTTTTTTATAGAAAGGCAGTTTTTTCTTTATATATATATATATTTTCTCGTGGTTCCTAGGTGGAACAAAGGGCCTCAATAAACAAGTTAAAGTTAAATCTATTAGAAGCTAGGAATTTTATTTGCCGCCAGGAGCAGCCTGCTTGTTGCACTTCTGTTTCTACTAGTCGCCTCCACGTGTTAGATGGTCTGCCAGGTCTGCGGCTGCCTTGGGGGTTCCAATCCAGGGCTGCTCTAGTGATATCACCATATGGCTTTCGAAGTGTGTGACCGATCCATTTCCATTTGCGGCGTCGAATTTCGAGATAGACTGGTATCTGTTTCGTTATAGTCCACAGATCGGAGTTTGATATGACGTTAGGCCAAAAAATGCGCGTGATCTTGCGAAGGCTGCGGTTGATGAATACTTGCATTGCTTGTATGTCACGTGTTGACGCGTTCCACGTTTCGCATGCATACAAGAGGACAGATTTCACATTGGACTCGAAGATTCTCAGTTTCGTGCGCCTCGTTATATGCGTTGCTCTCCAAACTTTATCAAGCATGCCAAACACTACGCGAGCTTTCGATATCCGGTTACGTATGTCAGCCGCTGAACCGCCGTTTTTATTTATTACACTGCCTAGGTAGCAGAATTCATCTACAGCTTCGATGTTAGTGCCGCGTATCTGAAAGATATGTGAATCGGTGGTGTTGATGCGCATTATCTTTGTCTTCGCAATGTTTATTTTCAGTCCAGCCCTCGCTGCGAATTCGCTCACCGCCTCTATTTTTGCTTGCATATGTGAGTGTTTGTGTGATAGCAGGCAAATATCGTCAGCGTAGTCTAAGTCCTCAAGGTTGCCGCTCAGGCCCCAGGATATGCCTCTGTTCGCCGCTGAGGCTTGTCGCATCACTAAGTCCAGTACCAGATTAAATAAGAGCGGAGATAGCACGCATCCCCGTCTTACTCCTGTTCGAACTGGAATAGCGTTGCTCAGGATGCCCTCATGTCTCACACGCAGCTTGATTCACTGTACAGTTCTTTGACAAGTGAAATGATTTTTTCAGGTACTCCTTTGCAGTAAAGTGCTCCCCAGATTGCCTCGTGGTTAAGAGTATCAAAAGCTTTTTCAAAGTCGATGAAGCAGAGATAAAGTGGCAAACGCCACTCGACCGATTGCTCGACAATCACTCTTAGGGTGTTGATTTGATCGACGCAAGAACAGCGTGGTCGGAATCCCGCTTGTTCATTCCGTAGGCCACTTTGCAGTGCGTCGGAAAGCCTTTTATTAATTTTTTCTTTAAAACCTCCAAAAAGTTGAAATTTTGGAATTTCTCTCAGTTTTCTTAGTTCATCTAGAATAAAAAATCATGACAATTAGAAATCATTTGAATTGTTTGCTTTAGATAATAATTACGAGCTGTATCTTGTACGCCAGTTGGAAACTTCAGCGTTGCAGCGCTCTACTAATTTCTTTGTTAAACATTTTTTTCAACTTATTTTAACCAGTACAAAAATTTTTTATACTTCTTAAATGTTCTTTAAAAGATAGGAAAAACTTTGCAGTGCTAAATTAATTTTTTCCTTAAAAAAAAAAAATCGCAAAGAGATGCAATTTTTAGACCTCATAAACCAGGCTCCCCCCTTAAAGATGAATATCCTACAAGCAGTGGCGGATCCACGGGGGGGGTTTTCGGGTCCGGACCCCCCCCATTGGAATCATGCTCTAAAATTTTATGTTTCAATTCTGTATGAGTCAAGTTAAAAAAAACAATATTTTTTTATATGCATTAGCAGTTTATTAGATTTTTCTTCCAGTTTTAATTTATTTTATAATAAAAACAATTATAATACGACGGACGCAATTCAAAATTTTGAATAATTACACAGGCCTGCGTTATTTCATTTTTGTCCAATTTCTAAAACGGCTACGAGTGTCTCTTGAAGTTTTTTTTGTGCTGAAAACGAATTTGATCTTGAAAATGCTCCAGCACGTCAGGACTTTTGGCAATTTGTGGTTAAATAGTCAAGAAATGCCGATTTTGGACATCTTTATGAATTTTTTTTGGGCAAGGTAAATTTTTTTTTTTATTTTCCACAACGGAATCGCAAAGTAATACTCTGTAGCTTTAAAACCCATTTTTTAAAAGACTTCTAGGATGAATGAAAAAAAAGTTATACTATTTTGATTTTAAGACTTTTAGACATGCACATTCATTTTCTTAACACCCTCTTTAATGGCGCAACAGATGCTTAAAAAACTATGTATGTTCGACATTGGTGTCGCTGATTACGAATCTGATGTTAGTTTTTTAAAATTAAAATTTAAAAATACGTAGAGTGATACATTTCCTTAATCAAGCTCTGCATGTTGAGTTATAATAAAAATATGCACGAGTTAAAAAGATTTGGAGTGAAAACACTTGTATACACAGAATGATTGTTGTACAAAAAACGTTAACTTTTTACTTACAGTGGGTGCTCAAATTATTAGAATCATACTGTAGAGGAACAAATTGCCGAGTGTAATGACGTGTAGTTTGCAAAAATGTTAGGAAATGCTACTTTTTTTGTATAATGTGAAACATTGTAGCAATCATTGCTTTGTCGAAATTACCGTTCGATATATTTGGCTTTTTGTGAGCAGCTTTTTGGAAGAGCAAAAAATTCAGGTTCTTAATTGGCCAAGAAACTCACCAGACCTCAATCCAATTGAGAACCTTTAAAAGTCAACAAAAACAGAAATATCGAAAGATAATATTACAAATAAAGAACAACTGAGCGAAAGACTGCAAAATATTTGGAAAAATGACGACCAAATAAAAACAAACTGCTTAAAATGCGTTGAAAGCATACCCAAAAGGATTCCGGTTTTAATTGCTGCACGAGGTGCTCACGCAAAATATTGATTTTTTTATTTTTTTTTTGATATTTTTTTAATAAAAGACTGGTTTGAATATTGTTTTTAAAGAAGTTTAAAGAAGTTACAAACAGGGTTGATATTTTTTTCGTACTTAAACTATACATGGTTGAATTGCAAGTTGGCTCCAACACATGTTATAATATATTGTATCTTAAATAGGCGTAATTATTTATGAAGGTGTCCCACGATGTATAAAAACCGCCAATTATTCTTGTAATTTTGAATCAAAGTCCTTTACTATTTTTAGAATTTTTTTTACAAGATATCTAGAGCTATTAGTTTTTTCATCGGCTAGTCACGACATGCAGCGCGAATAATGCCATATTTTATTCACGAAATTGATTTTTAATAAAAACACCCTTCTAAAATACCCCGGACCCCCCCTTTATGAAATCCTGGATCCGCCACTGCCTACAAGACAGCTGACTACCATATAAGCACTCATATTATCATCATAATCCTCATCCTCATCCAACTACACATTTTCGTTCTAGCTATGGGAAATTCTGATAGTTTCCTCTTGCCGGTGTGATATTCTATCACCCTTTTACCAATAGCCATTTCTTATAACTGAAAAATATATCTACTATGCTCTAAAGGCAAGGAAACTAATCACTTTTATGCTGACAATGTAATAACTGCTGACAACTAAACTCCTCATTGTCGTCATCACAAACTTCTCACCACTAATAATCATACTTCTTATTTTTGTAATCAACAAGTAATCAGCACTGATGATAAAAACTCCTCAGTTTCAAAAAAAAGTAATCAGTACTGATGACAAAACTCCTCATTTTCGTTATCATAAAATGTTTTATTTAGAAATATATAAAATTTATATTTTCATTAGCAAACTTTTAAAATAAAAATTCGGTGTTTCATCCACGGGAATTCGAACTCACGCATTTTCAAATATTAGCCAAGCATCTACTCATTCGGCTATGGCGGCCATACAACAAGCACAGCAAAATTTTACACTAGCACTTTTTCCAGAGCAGCCAAATTATAATCATACAAATGAGTTACCTTGCCGTTTAAAGTACAGTAGATATACTTTTCACTTATATGAAATCGTTATTGGTAAAAGAGAGATAGCATTCACTCCGCCCAAATGAAATATTTGATTTCCCCAGTAAAAAAATGTTGTATATATATATATACATATAGGCTATTCTGATAATGCGCATGTATTAGAGACTAATAAAATACTTGTAAATGTGTTGGAATTTTTGTCGAAAGTGCTCAGCACTGTCTTGTATGGTTGGGATAAGCTGTCAACCTGCCTCACTGCAGTGCCTTACTCCAGTGCCACTGCTAAATCTGTCGCTGCATTCCTGCTGAATCGTGGACTTTGCGTTTTTGTTAAGGACGCCATTCCGAGTCTAGCCAGCTTTTTGTTATATTGGGTAGTCGAAAAAGTCTTTTCGTATTTCTAATCAAACTTTTTTTTTATATTTATAATGAACTTTATTAAACCAAATATGTACCATTTTGGTCGACCACCTTTTGCCATTTTTCTTCTAGAGACATTATTCCATCAGTGTAAAACTTTTGTGGTTTCTTGGCGAAAAACTGCGACAAGTAATTTTCACAGGCTTCTCTTGAAGCCAACTTTACTCCATTAAGGGAGTTCTGCATTGACCGAAACAAATGGTAGTCCGATGGTGCAAGGTCAGGGCTATATGGTGGATGCATCAAAACTTCCCAGCCAAGCTCTCCCAGTTTTTGCCGAATCATCAAAGATGTGTGTGGCCTAGCGTTGTCCTGATGGAAGACGACGCCCTTTCTGCTGATCAGTTCTGGCCGTTTTTTCTCGATTGCTTGCTTCAATCTCATCAGTTGTTGACAGTAAAGTGTAAAACCAATCGTTCGAGCAGGCTGGAGCAGCTCATAGTGGATGATTCCTTTCCAATCCCACCAAACACACAGCATAACCTTTCGAGGCGTCAATCCTGGCTTTGCGACCATTTGTTTAGCTTCACCACCCATGCACCATGATCTTTTTCGCACATTATTGTCGTATTTGATCCACTTTTCGTCTCCTATTACCATTCGCTTCAGAAATGGTTCGATTTCATTTCGTTTCAGCAAAGAATCGCAGATGTTAATTCGGTCCATTAAATTTTTCACAGACAATTCATGTGGTATACAAACATCGAGCTTCTTTTTGTAACCAGCCTTTTTTAAATGGTTCGAAACCATTTGATGATGAATGTTTAGTGCCTTGGCGATGTCATGGCAGCTTATGTGACGGTCCAGGTCAATCTTTTCCATAATTTCATCGACTTTTTCAACGATAGATCGACCGGAGCGAGGTGCATCTTTCACATCGAAATTTCCAGAGCGGAAGCGAGCGAACCATTGTTGTGCTACACGAACTGATACAGCATCGTCTCCGTAAACGTCACAAATTTCATTGGTGGCTTGAGTGGCGTTCTTCCCTTTTTTATACAAAAATTTCAAAATATAGCGAATTTCTTCATTATTTTCACTCATTTTTGAACAGCTATAACTTTTTTTTAACTTCTCCGAATTTAATTTTTTTTTTGGTTAAATGAAGCTTAAAATGTCACCTTTCTAACACCATATGATATGACACAATGAGATTGGTAGCACTGGAGATAGATGACTCCAACGACATCTATTGACAAAATACGAAAATACTTTTTCGACTACCCAATGTTATAAGTTCTAGACTAAGACTAAATAAACAAGTAAATATTTTGTCACATTGAAGACTACATTTTTGGATTCTTTTTCTATGCTTGCTCAAATTTTCTGAAAGCAGCAGTTTCTTCTTCTATTTTGAAATAATTTAATTAATATCGCAATAACTTAATTATTTAAATTTTTAATTTTATTAAATTCAGAAAAATATTACTCAATGCAAGCGACGCTAGTGTCAGCAATAGGCAGCAATTCAATACGGTTTGTCCGGCGCAATATGTATGCTAAAAAAAATGTGTAACGCCCCATTAATTCGTGCATTAAAATGTGAATTTATGCGTTTCTACTCAAACTTCCACAAAAAAGTGTTATGCATAAGAGTAACGAAAGCCTTTAAAAACTCATTTTTTTCAATCACCATTCACTCTTAAATGGTGAAATCAAGGCGTATCCATTAAAGATGGTACCACTAGAGCAACAACAATACTTGATACGTTTGATTATCAAAGCAAGTATTGGTAAAGTATTCGCCTTGTTTCATTCTTGGTTTGGCAGCCACAAGGGCATGGCGAAAGAAAAAAAATAAGACAGCTGATTTACCGATACCCCCTTTAATAGATTCACCTTGGGTGAAGTACAAAATGGCGCGAAAGCAACCGAATTGGTGATTGTCCCCACACAAAATCATGCTGACGTTAATCTATTGTTTCTTGACTACAAAAATATGTGTAAACCTTCATCTCCCTAAATTACTGCTAAGCCATTAAAAGCAAATGACTAATAAAAAAAACAAGCCAATACAACTGAAAGTTAAAATAAATATTTGTCCATACAAACATCCAAAAAAAAAGGCAATTACTTTTAAGCGCATACATTTGCTGACCCGCCATTTCGTGGCTACTCAAAACAAACATTAAAACTACACTCACTAAACTTTAACAATACCACCGACAAAGCATTCAATTTGAGGCATCAAAAGTTCTAGCAGTAAAAGTTGGCGAAAAAAAAAATAAAAGTTCATGCAAAATGGAGTAATGTGAAGCAGCTCACAATCGTTTAAAACCATATTAAATAGCAAAAAAATACATGCATGTATGTGTGTATGTGTGTGTGTGCAAACATACATTCCGTGTGGCTTAAGTTCTGAACTAATAGCAACAAACTGGGCCTGCAGCTATGCAGCGGTTTACAGTGCACACTCTGCTGTTATTGCTACTCGCTGCAGTCATTAAAATTCCCTTTTTTTTTTGCCCGCTATCACTTGTTGTTGCTATCGTTAGGCGCCATAATAGTTGTTCAACGTGTTGTTCGACAACTTCCGTTGCCGCCACTGCAACCGCCATCGCCGTTATAGCCATCATCAGCGACAGTGGCTTACCACTTTTCTGCGTCAGCACCCATCCAGCGCATAAATTACTGTTGCTGTTTGTTGTTGGTTTTGGCTGCTCATGCCTTTGAAAACATGGAAAACATTTGCAGTTTGTGGTTTTGAATATTTTTGGTGTTACATGCAGGGCACGAAAACTTTAGCTTCAAGTGCAACTTCTTTTACATTGAATTTCTGAAATTCTAAAAAACGAAGTATTTTTTCGTGTTAATTGGCGAACTGCGATAAGGAGAATCAAGACTGGTAGTGCGATTTGTTCATGAAAAATTGTGCTATTATGAAAAAAAAAACTAAATTTGTGAAGAGAAATTCAGCTACCACGTTTTATTACCACAAATATTTTATGTTAAATATTTATTGCTGGCCATTTGCCTAAGCTTTTCGCTGTTTCTTGACAGAATGCGTTGTTTTAGCATTGGTTAGCCTGCACTATTAAGGGGTTAGGGATAGTCAGAGGTCCGCAAAATGACTGCTTTCACTAATTTGGCGGCCTCAGGAATTATATTTTAAAGATTTTCGAGAAAAAACAGACAATTAATTGTTAAGAAAAAATCGTAATTAAAAAAAAAAATATCCTTCGATCAGATACGAATTTTTTATGTTTTTCAAAAGCGTTAAAGACTTTATTGAAATCTACCACGCGGTTTTAAAGTTACACTGATCACCAGTTCAAAAAACATAGTTAAACAAAACGCATTTAAAGTTTTGCCATCGAGCTCCGGAGCGCCCGAGTGCCCTTTGTTAATTGCTGGATAACTCCAAATTTTCAAATTTCACTTGAAATTTGCTCACAATATTTTTAAGATATTATACTTAAAAAATGCAAAAAAACACAATTCAATTTTTTGAAAATTCTGCATACCCCTAAACCTTAAGCATGCAACTATAGACCATATGCAAAATACTAGTCAATTAGGTTTAGCTAGGTTGCCTTCAAAGATATGAGCGCTCATTTGGATAGGACTTAAATTCTGTCATTGCAATATAAGCATGGGGAAGCAGAGGCGCTTAACAGCCAAAGGCGCAGCAAAACTAAAGATTACTATTGACGATTGTGGTACTGATGAAATCCCTCCAAAATGACATTTTCGCAGGTGTAGCAAATCAATAAGAACAGAGATGCCCAACAATTAGTTTCGCGAATGCAGATCAGTTGAGAAGAAGACACTGAGATAGTTTCAGTGTTTCCATTCCACGAAAGGTTTGCTTATAATGTCAATATATCAGGAAGTTAACGACTTCACACGGATGAGCTGCGCATATTTTTTAATTTTTTTAGAGTTGAAGATTCGCTACTCTGGGCTTTTTTCAAACAGTTCAAAATATCCCTTTTTTATTTATTATAAATAATAAAACCCTACATAAACGCTAATATTTTTGATGCATAAGTAAAAAAATAGGCACTTTTTCGGTGGAAAAAACCAACAGCTGAAGTTCGATATAATTTTTGTGGTTTTGTAAAATGAGTGAAGTTGACCTTTGGTTTTCGTTGAAACTATATTCTGATGAATAAAAAAAATTTGGGCTAAAAATTGCACGACCGCGATGCCAGTTTTTTGTTTTAATCTATACTTATAAATTTTACAGTAAAAAAACATTTTCATAAATAATATGAACTATAAAACTTCAGTAAAATGCTTGCTTCGATATTTCTCTCTTCGTGAAAATACGTAATTTTTACGATTTTCCTGGGGGTCTTATAGGGGCCCTAGTATGTTAGGACTTTCATAATTAAATTGATGGATCCTTTCTCTTTCTAATAGAGGTAATGAGCGGTGTTATGCCCCTTAGGCGTCCAATTAGCCTGATTTCATCGCTTTCTATAAAGGGTTTTCCAATAACAGGTGTTATTTTGAATAGGATTGCGCTATCGAGAGATGATTAACGATTTTTATGGTCGCAATTGGATCTGGACAACGTTTATTTTCAACAAAATGGGGCTACGTGCCACACAAACAACGAAAACATTGATATTTTACGAGAAAAGTTTCCGTACCGTGTAATCTCTCGAAGAGGCGATCAGAATTGGCCACCGAGATCTAGTGATTTGACACCTTGTGACTTTCTTCTTTGGGGCCACGTGTAACAGAAGGTCTACGCCAACAGCCCAGGGTAGATTTAAGACCTCAAAGATGGAATTCGTGAGGCTATGGAGGACATAGGGCAGCTACTTTGCAATTCGGTTATGAAAAATTTCATGAAAAGGATATTGTCCTGTAAGCGTGGTCGTGGTGGTCATTTGCCTGATGTTATTTGCCACTGTTAACGTCATACCTCCTTTTCTTTATAATGAAATAAACGTCCGATCATTTATATAAAAAAATTACATTTTTCAATGAATATCAAAACAACACCTCTTATTGGAAAACTCTTTAGTTACGTTGTTCATTGGATTTTGAATCTAGGGCAAGAAACAAAAAAAATTAGCCTTTTATTACAGCATTGGAATGAAAAATTATTGAGTTTTCCTATCCTCTCATTGCAGTCTTCCTTTTCATAGCAAGTTTGCTCCTAATTATCCGAAGAATGGTTTACAAAGGGTGTGTCATAAACTGGTCTCACTTTAAAAATACTATAGAAGCACACGTTTGCGATTATATCTCCTGAATGTATTAGATTACGATGGTTGCCACTCTTCGTTAGGATATAGGGAGGCTCACTTGCGCCTGGAGGCCCATTGTGTTACCGCTAGTTTGGGCTCAAGCTCCCACTCTAATTCCCAATGTGGTGAAAGCACTTCGAATCTCTAATAAAAGATGGATGGCTGCCGATTAATAAGGAATCTATATCTGTGTCCATTGCTGCTAAGCCTGACCTGTCAATTGAGTACCGTTATCTAACTACTACTAGCTTGTAAACTGGCCTGGCCCAAGGCTTGCCTGAATAGATTTACGATCTTTGCATCACCTAGCCAGGTCATAAAAAAAAATGTTCCCTTCCTGTCACATCACTTTATTTTTTCTCCTTTTACTTTTCTCTTTACTTTTTATAAAGACTGCTGCTGCTGTTGTAGTTGTAGAGCAAAGTTTCTTGCCACACAAATTTTACTCAAATAGGAAATCTTACAAACACTTCTATTAACGTACGTTTCTATGTAAAATGTAAAGTGCCACACACATTTACACCTTACTTCCCCAACTACAGAGCGTGGTAACAATGATTTCGGAGCGTGTAGAAGCGTAGCGGCACGTTCCCCAAACAACTTGCAAACGTACATATGTATAAATGTACCTACAACTCTAGAGTTATATTTTGAGCACAAACTTTTTTTAGTTTTTCTTCGTGATAAATGGCAATTCACTCGTTTAATAGACACTCCCACGCAAGCTATGCAGCAGCGAATGTTAAGTTTAATGCTGGAAAAAACGTTGCATAGCTGCAGGCGTTTCTATGGTGCAGCACGTCAATCGAGAAAGGGGGGGAAATGAATTGTAAATTCGCATATTAAACATTTGAGCTGAAGGCAGGGGGCACAAATCTACGACCACCAAATTCACTTCCAAGGCATTAATTTGGTTGCGATGGTGATACAGGACCTGCTATGAAGAAATACAGGAGCATATAATTCTACTTAACAATCGCCTTCATAAAATTAAACAAAAATATAATTTAGTAAAAAAACGCAATAGCGATAGAGGGTCACTGTAATTATTGCATAAATGAAATTTACATTTTAAATGTCAACAAACTCTGAGACGTAAAGTTTTAAAATTTTTACAGTCATCAAGAAATCTAAAAAACTAAACAAGTAACTCACTTTGCATTCAATAGAAAGCTTTAGCGAACAGCCACATAAACTACGAGGAAATAGCAATTAAAGCTGCAAGTTTACTTCACTTTAGTTACATTACTTTTTTTTCTTCTTAGTTTCAATTACTTTTTATTTTCCAGTAGTTATTTATTCCACGCCGCCATCATATCAAATGACAATAAAACGCGTAAACTGGCAGCTACGAAATTTTGTGAAGTGACAAAAAGTTTAACCTGGTAAAGCCTTCTGTAGTTCAAATTGACTCTAGTAGGGAGTCCTTTTAACGAGCGACTCCCTAACGGAGTCAGATTGAGCTCCTCAAAGGTCAAACAACAAAAAAGTGGATTTTGGCAGTGAATGAGCAGATGCAGAAGGAACAAATGATGTGCCACTGAGAAAATTTCAAAGTGAGAATTTGAAGTGAACATTTTTTAAGCAAAAGTGAAAATAAGTTATTTTTGAAATAAAAAAATAAAGTGAAAAAAGTAAAATTTGTGTTAAGTATTTCAAAAAAGTGTATACAATTAAAAATATCTGCCGAAACGTAAGACAAAAATGGCATTCAAATAGAAGAACTGCAATGTTAAAAAAGAAAAAATCACTCGTACATGCACATTTATGCACATAACCCATTTTTTAGTTTTTATAATTTTTATCAGATAATTTTTCATTTATTTTTTTCCTTGTTCACTCCTTTCGGGAGCATAGAGCCACGACAAGCCTCTTCCATCGTACACGGTTCTGTGCTGCTGTTTCGTCCGTCCGTCCCAAAAATGTCGGCATCTGCTAGTTCGCGCAATATCGACCTACCAAAAGTTTTTTAGTCGACCGCAACCTCTGCTCCCTTGCGGATTCCAGTTCAGTGCCATTCTCGTAATACTATCTGGTGGTCTTCTCAATGTGTGACCTATCCATTGCCACTTTCTGCGTTTAATTTTCCTACGGATGAGTTCCTCGTTCGCTAATCTCCACAGTGCGTCGTTACTGATGGTGTTTGGCCGAATATTCTGCAGATGATAGGGAGGCATTTGTTGATGAAGGATCTAAGCCTTTTGTGTGTGATGGTGTTAGATACCACCTATGCGATGCCTTTTTTGTGCAGCGTCAGTTGGCTCATGACGTCATCAAGGACGATGGCGAAGAGAAGGAGCATTAGGGGGCAACCTTGCCTTACGCCTGCGTTGGTAGTGAATGGATTGCTGATATCGCCTTTGTGAAGCACTGCCAAACTCCAAACTGTTCTCGTAGAGGGCTTTGAAAAAAGTCAAAATATTCTAATCTGTTATGCATAAATGCGGTACCTTTGGAAAGATTATAAGTCAAAAAGTATTCAAAAAGAATTATCTAACTATTTTTTCTCACAACAAATATTTTTAAAACACTTTACTTTCAAGTTTTCAAAACTTCATTTCGTATCCTCAATTTTTTTCTACTGAACTATAATCAATAAAAATATTGAAAACTACCTTTGAAATAAAAAAAAATAATTAAATAAAAAATAATAAAACCAATCTTGCTATACGGAGTCCTTGTCTGGAGGAACTCGCTAGAAAGGATGATATCAGTTAAGAAGCTGAAGAGGGTACAAAGATCTGCCTCATTGGAATCAGTGGGGCGCTCCGTACCACTTCTACTCTAGCGCTTAACGCTATGCTGAATGTGGCGCCCGTGGACATTGCAGGAAAAACTACAGCTGCACGCGCCACAATCAGGCTAAGATATTCGGGCCATAGGCTAGACTTAAGTTACGGACACTCTAGCATTCTTAAAATATTTGAGTTCATCCCCATGGTGCTGGACCACTGTACACTCACGCTAGGTCCGACCGGACTTTTTTCTACTCACATTCCTTCAAGGGAGGAGTGGGCGGTGTGCAACATTTGGCGGCAGGGCATGGCAAACATGTTGACGGATGGCTCGAAATTGGACGGAAGGGTTGGTGGGCGAGTATTCTGTAAGGAGCCTCCCATCAAACTTAAATTTAGGCTTCCGGACCACTGTAGTGTTTTCCAAGCAGAGGTATCCGAAATTAAGGAAGCGGTGGACTGGTTGCTTAAGTCGGCAATTACCGTTAAGGAAGAAAATATTTACTCCGATAGTCAATCGGCAATTAGGGCCTTGGGCTCGCTGTTTGTGCGTTTGAGTTTGGTCGAGGAATGTCTGGCTTCTCTCTCGGTTGCATCCGAATACATCGTCATTAGGCTCATTTGGGTTCCCGGGCACAGCGGCATAGAGGGAAACTTCTGGGCTGATGAGCTGGCTAGACAGGGAACTTTGGAGACGGTTTCGTCGTCAAATGAGAGAATTGGCGTTCCCCTGAAAACCTGTGGTCTGCTCCTGGAAAGATGGACCTCGAGTCAACTCAGCAAGCGCTGGGCTAGTTCGCAAACGTGCAAGGTCGCGAGATCCTTCTGGCCACGGGTAGATCGGGGACAGCTCTCGAATTTGGTGGGCATCCTTACCGGACATTGTCCGTTAGGTGTTCATGCCGTGAGACTTGGTATTGCCTCAAGTACGTTCTGCAGAAACTGTCTGGAGGACGAGTTGGAATCATCTCAACACCTTCTTCTCAGCTGCCCTGCTCTCGTCTGGCAAAGACTTAGACATATGAGCTCTCACTTTTTCGCTACGCTTGTGGATATATCCGGTGTAAATATCATGAATTTGGTGAAGTTCACCAGTAGCTTGTTGCGGCTAACTACGAACGTAAATCAAGCACCGTCGGCGTCGACGTAAAATGTATGGTCATCATCGTCTCAAATCCCAAGGCTCCTTCTTCCTTCCGTTCTATCCATTCCATCTATCAGAATATGTTCGATCTGGTTTCGCGTTTTTCGATCAGGACACAGCCAGATAGCTCAGTGTATTTTTTAATCATGAAAGCTGACGCTGCAGATCACCACGTTTCGAGCCCCGGCGAAGTCGATCAGCCTCTGTCCGTTACCGGATGTTTCGTTGTGCAGGCTGAATTTTCCGACAGTGGGACCGAAAATTCCCTCCTTGTACATCCTGGCGTTGAAGTCGCCAAGCACGATTTTTATGTCGACAGGCGCTCATAGACGGAATCTTTGATCGCATCTTCCTACTCTTCCGTCGGGGCGTGGGTGCAAATGAGAGAGATGTTGAAGAATCTCACTTTGATATAGATTATTGCGAGACGCTGGTCCACCGGAGTAAGCGACAGTACTTGGCGACGAAGTCTTTCAAATCCAACAAGTCCAACAACGAATTTGCGCTCCTTTTCATGACAGCGTAGTAGATGTCGCACGGTTCGCTGCTCTTCTTGCCTTGCGCCGTCCATCACATTTCTTGAATGGCAGTGAGGTTAGCCTTTGCTCTCTGGAGGAAACCAACCAGCCGGGCAGAGGCACCTTCCCATTAAGGGACCGGACATTTCAGGTGCATGCCTTCAAATCAAAACAGGGTTTTTAGTTCACTTGCAGAGGTCGTCATCAGTGTGGGCAGTTCTCATTGTTTTGTTTTATTTTTTCCATTGGAGAAGGGTTTTTACGTGGCGAGTCCCGAACTGAGCGCACGACCAGATATCCTCGATTGATTCACCTTCTCACATTAGCTCGCTCTCAAGCGGATTTTCAGAAGTGATCCAGAGGATACTTGCCTGAAATTTGAGAGCTGCTTGGACCGTATGACGAAGAACCTGCGTGGTCACTGCCAAGTGAATGGCAAACAGGTACTCTTGCCCTCTTGCATGGACTTCCACACACGGAATCATCCTCCAAGAAGAAATAAATATCAGCAATAGAATTGCCAATGTATGCCTTTGGCTTCTGAACTTTTGCAAACTATTTTTTATTTATTTTTTATTATTTTTTTTTATTGCGATGAAAGTATACTGATTTACTAACTCAAAAATAAGAGAAAGTGCAATTAAATACAAATAATACCGAGGGTCATTGTTTCTCTAAAATACTTTTAGATGTTCTTTTCAGGGTGAATTATTGCATACCTCAATGAAAAAGTGAAATAAAATAAAATCGCTAGGGCTTAGGCTTACGAGAATAACTAAATTGAATAACAAATTAATTTACCTGCGTGGCTACTCCACAACGATCAAATTTGTGGTGAAGTTTCTGAGGAACTTTTTTCGCTTGTTTCCTATGGTTAGGGCCATGGAGGAGTTCATATCGACGTTCTATTCTTATGAACTTTCACACACTCAAACTTGACTCTTGAGACTGAGCAGAAATCACCAACTATCACTTAAGTCTAATTTCTACTACTCAATAGTTCCCCCAAAAATCTGTACCTTATAAAAAAGTGGACTCCATTAAATAAACTAATTTAAAACTCAACGCAAATTTCTCAATTTATAAAAAAAAATATATATATATAAATAAGTAAGTATTGTTTACTTATGAGTAAATCTTATGAAATAAATCTCTTCCCACATAAAGCACATAGAGGAAATGATAAATGACCGCTCCTACACAGCTTCATCCTACGGCGCCTTGATCACTTTCCGCAGGCTGTGCAACTACAATCGCTTTTCCATTCACTCTTAATTAACCGTATACACATTTAATTAATTGCCACAAATATGCATACATATGCGCCAATATACTTACAACACTTAAGGTGTTTGTTGCTTTCAAAGCACACCTAAGGATCAAGGCGAGGCGAGGTTGAGTGTATAACAAAGACGAGCAGAGAAGCACTAAATATTCCTCTTACAAAGGATATGCGCTTAATTATATCTCAGTATGCCACAAGGATGCTAATGTAATGCACAACAACAAAATTAAGCACAAAATCAAGCACACAACAAAAAACAAACAAGCAAAGAAGTATAACAGCAACAAACACATAACAAACGAAGAATTATAGCAACAACAAACACATAATAAACGAAACGTGTTTGCAGAAAGACACAAAAAACAAAAATCAAAAAAAAAAAAAAAAACAGCAACAGTTAGCAGAGCGCAAGCAAATCGAAAAAAGGCATAGGGTGGAGAAGTGTCTGGTGTTGGTGGTTGGTGGTACTTGTTGTCAGAAAGGTGGCAAAGTAAACATTACTTTCTGCATTGTTGCCTTCTCCTTCTCAGCCCATTTGATTTCCCTTTGCTTTTTCTTTGCTTTACTCTGCTTTCACTTGGCATTATCATTTGCCTATCTCTTCCACCTGAAAGATTTTGTGAATATTTGCTTAAAGATGATGAATATTTTAGCTTCTTTGTGCGTGCGGGTGTGAAGATGTGAAGACTTTAGTATATATTACATGCATCTGTGTACTTTGCTGGGGTAAAATTTTTTCGGCATTTAAATGCTGACAATAAATCCACTCTGTATCATTGCCACTAAAGGAAAGTTTTTGAAGTGAAACTTCTTAGGCGCCGATGGACGAGCGAGAATGGAGAGTAAAATTTCAAGGTCATGCAACGTTTTGAGCATTTTCGTTCCGCGAGAGAGAAAAAAGATATAATGTAGAGAAAAAGAAGAGAGAGAGAGAGAGAGCTATACCTCACCTATTCAAAGCACCATAACTTTTTTGTGTGAAATTAGTTGTTATTGATTTCAAAGACAAAATTGTTCAAAAATGATTACAATTTTAACATATATTCACTTTAGCTCGATATGACCACCTTTTGCTTTTAACTATAGCCTTCAAACGGTCAAAAAATGAGTTGCATGCTGCACGAATGTGATCTTGAGGTATTTTGGCCCACTCTCGTATAATCGCTTTTTTCAGCGCATCCATACTGGCATATTTTTTAGTCCTCACCTTCCTCTCCAAAATAGACCAGATGGAATAGTCCATCGGATTTGCGTCTGGCGAACTCGAAAGTCATTGTGTGGGCGAAACTAAGTGTGGAACATGATTTTTTAACCATTCTTGGTTCACACGAGCTTTATGAGACGGTGCCGAGTCCTGTTGGAACGTCCATGGTCTATGACCGAAATGTTTGCGTGTCCACGGATCTAAAGCAGCTTCTAAAACATTTTCCCGATAATAAGACGCATTCACTTTGACACCAGGCTCGATAAAAACAATGGGAGAGCGTCCATCAGTGGTCATTGCGGCCCAAACCATTACTCAAATCCTCGTATGAGCGTTCGGTCAAGTAAACACGATCGTTTTGAGTGTTTATGAACTGCTCAATTGGGAAATTTTTTTCATCAGAAAACACAACTTTAGGAAATTCGCCACGTTCGTGCAAGCGCAACAACTCCTTTGCTCTTTCGCAACGAACTTTGTTTTGCTGTGGTGAAAGATCGTGTGCTTTTTGGAACTTGTAAGACTTGACCTTGAGCTGTCTTGCGCCAGTTCTTTGGCCATTTTTCTTCCACTTCGACGTGGATTTCGTTCAAGTCGAGCCTTCACTTTCCGAACCATTTCTGGCGTTGTTGCGGTTTTGTTTGGTCCAACTCCATAGCGTTTTGCAATGCTACCAGAACGTTTTATAGTGCAATAAACAAACATTTTATTCACTTTGAGGTGACTGAGCTCACGAACAATGGCTGGTTGTGATTTTCCAGCCAAATATAACGCAATCCCACTAATACGTTTGAATTCTATCACTGAAAAAAAAAAATCAACAAAACTAAAACGCAAATGCTTTTGATGGCTCATAAACAATATATTGAACTGTCATTAGAACAATTTTGACGTTGATGTCATGAGCTGTTTTACAGATAAAAGAGGTGTGAAGTTGGTAACACTTCATTTCGTTCACCCTGTAAATATTTTATTCTCATGCACGCTAATAAACCTCTTTCGGTGCAATAGAATTTGATTGAAATAATGAAAGACACCAGCACATTCGTATAACTGGGGGAAGATAATTTTCTGGTCTTTTCATTTTGCTCTTATAAAATGTCTTACACTGACATAAATTAATTTATATCTATTCTCTATTTTTGCTATGCTCTTGCCATGTTTTTTTCTACTCTTTCCATATTTTTTTCTACCCTTGCTCTATACTTCCTCAATACTGATTTTCATGTCCGCCATTTGTGTGCTTGAATCCGTCTTTTAATGTCACCCAAGGCCTTTTATAGGTTGCATTTTCTTTCAACACGTAATAAATGGCGATGCTGCCACTTAACAGCCCCATCGCATTTACCATCCATATATGAGTAGCTCACATATCAGACCGCACGGCTCAGCACATTTACAGCAACTCCACGCGTCACCCACTAACGCCTACGACAGAAGCTTTCGCGTAGCTTTGGGGCTTATCACAGCTTGCGTATGTGTCAGAATGCCACAATACTTGGCAGGTGCGACAAAGGTTGACTTTGTGAGACAGTTTGCAACCGCCTTTGCACCACTTTGCACTTTTACTTAATCAATGTTTTCCTTGCTTTCATTGTTCCTACTTTACTCCCGTTTTGTGTACATCTATTTTTTTTTTCGTTTTCTCTACTTTTGGCCTCGAGGTTTTATGTTTTAAGGCAAATTTTGCTTAGGTTTCGCCTTTAATGCTTGCGCTTAAACAATTTGACCAAATTATTTGGTTTAGCTTAAATGCATATATATGTAAGCACAGTTATGACATACAGACGCGCTTTCAAAAAGTTTTTGAACGATAGCTGAATTGAAGTTGCAGTAAGAGCAACCCATAGACTGACTAAAAATCTTCTTCTTTTTAATTGGCGGCACAAACGCTTACGCGATTTTGGCCGAGTTTAACAAAGCGCGCCAGTCATTTCTTTCTCGTGCTAACGGGCGCGAATTGGGCACACCAAGTGAAGCCAAGTCCTTCTCCACCTGATCCTTCCAACGCAGAGGAGGCCTTCCTGTTCCTCTGCTACCACCAGCTGATACCGCATCGAATACTTTCAAAGCCGGCTGGCTTAACATCACATCTCATTTTTCAGGTCGCTATTTCGAAATGTGACTTAAGGGGGGACCCTCATTTATCGGGTCAAAAAAATCGATTTTTTGGAAATAATTTTAATCTATTCTACAACTATTTAAGAATATACTTTCAAAATTTCAAGTCGATATCTGTATTTTTGAAGGAGTGACAAAATTTTTAACAGGACGCGACGGGTGGCCTGATCGCCTGTATCCAAAACTTTAAACGCGTTTTTCTCGAAACATCATTTTTCGATTTTGTGTACACAATTGAGAACGCTGTATTGAACCAATCAGGCTCTACAAAAGCTCATTTTAAAGATAATTAAATTGTTTTCAATGTGACATTAAGTGTTTTTTAAAAAAAAAAGATTTTCATATTTTTTTGTAATTTTAAAGTCAATTTTTATGCATGAAAAATCACTTTTAACATAAAACTGGGTAAAAAATATCAATTTCGACATTTTTTTTTTAAATCAAAATGTCACATCGAAGGTATTGTCCTAAAGTTTTAAAAAAAATTTGGTTTTTTTATTTCAGAAAAAAATTCAGAGCGCTAGAATGTACACAGATAGAATGAGGTGCCATGGACGAGGTGTATATTTCCATACTTAAAATGTTTTTTTTCTTCTCCGAAAATTTTTGTAGACAGACAAGACATTTATTAAAGTACTTTATGAATTACAAAACGTTTGAAGTTATTTTACCTGAGAAAAAAATTCCCAAAAATGATGCATTTTTCGACCGTCTAAATGAGGGTCCCCCCTTAACAGGGACTTTTTTGTAGTTCAATTTAGTAAGCCTTATAGCATTTTGATCCATGGGCAGGGTAAGAGCGGTACAGTTTGCAGAAAAGCAAACAGTAAACAGGATTCTCTTTAGTAAACAGGACTCTGTGTTTTGACAAACAATGCACACACCTCTGGAACAAATGTTCTGTCAAACTATTCTTCAAATAAAGCTGAGGTTCTTCTATTTCCTTTGCAGACAACAGGCATATCAATACAAAAATTTTATGAACGCGGTTAAGTAGATTTCTCAAAAACCATCAGTTTTGCTTAATGATTTCTAGCAGCGTTATTCAGCAAGGTTATTCTCTACTTACTGGAAGGTTATTCTCTCCTTACTGACCGTATGCCTCGGAGCCGAGGTTTCTTTACAGCGCACAAAAGGTTCATTGGGTTAGAGCTTCCAAAATAAGACGAACTCATCGGCATGCATATCTGCTCTTTTACCAAACATAAATCCATAATTTGTTTGTTAAATTTATCCAAAAATGGGTTGATGGAGTCACTCTTATTTTATGGTATTTCTCTCCAAATATTTAGCCATCGTATTCCATGCCTGCTTTTAAAGTTTGCTACCCAACCATTGCTAGCGGAGATCCCTCCATGCTTTTCCTGAATTTTGGCACGTAAAAACTTGGCTTTCTTCTTAAGAAAATCACTTGTAACTGTTAAATCCGCAAACCAATTGAACAGCGCCTCTTCCATTTTTTGAAGCTAAGAAATTTAGTTGTTTAAGTAGGCAACTGAGCAGTAAAGTTCTCTCTCGACGAACAAAATTAAAACTCTACAAGGCTCTAATCATGCCCGTTCTAACGTAGGGCGCAGAAGCTTGGACGATGACAACATACGATGAAGCGGCGCTTGGAGTGTTTGAGAGAAATGATTTTTGCGCAGAATGATTTTTGGACCTTTGCACGTTGGCGACGGCAAATATCGCCGGCAATGAAACGATAAGCTGTATGAGCTTTACGACGGCATGGACATAGCGCATCGAATAAAGATCCAGCAGCTACGTTGGCTGGGTCATGTTGTCCGAATGGATACAAACGCTCCAGCTCTGAGAAGAACAGGAAAGCCTACTCTGCGTTGCGAAAATCAGGTGGAGAAGGACTTGACTTCACTTGGTGTGTTCAACTGGCGCCGGTTAGCGCGAAAGAGAGACGACTGTGGCGCTTTGTTAGACTCAGCCGAAATAGCTTAAGCATTTGTGGCGCCAATTAAAAAGAAGAAGAAGAAAAGCTCTAGAAAAACTAAGAGCTCTCCTCTCACTGGACCGGATTCAGCTCGCGTAACAAACTTCTTTATGGACTGCTAGGAAGAATCAAATCTATCAAAGCCACAAAAGGTTGCCCTCAAGGAGTCGTACTCTCTCCTCTTTTGTGGACTCTAGTCATAGATGAACGTATCCACAAACTAAACAACCTAGGTCTTCACCCTCAGGGCTACGCTGATGACCTAGTAGTTTATGTATTAAGTTGGCATGAGGAAGCCATTTTGGATCGCATGCAGCAAGCCCTTACAATAATAAACAAATGGTGCACGGAAAAAGGGTTTTCCATTAACCCATCCAAAACAGCACTTGTACCGTTTACTAGGAGAAGGAACATAAATCTCAAATGTCCGACCCTTAATGGAACAACACTTCAACTCTCGACAGAAGGGAACTATCTTGGCGTCAGTCTTGACGAAACACTTACGTGGAATTCCCATATTGAGAGAGTTACTTCAAAAGCCACAAGGGCATTCTTTGCCTGCGCAAGGCTTTTTGGTAAGACATGGGGACTAAACCCTAGAATGAGCTTCTGGACATTCACCACAGTTGTAAAACCCAAGCAAAAGCAGTAAACGAATTAAGCAAACTGCATCGCCTGATATGTGTTGGTATTACAGGGGCTATGAAAGCATGTCCCACGGATGCATTGGGTGTGCTCCTGAACATACCACCGCTTCCAATTCTAATTGAAAGGGAAGTTCGCTCGAGTGTCTTAAGATTAAAAGGTATATCTGAACTTAAAAGTGGGGATATGAAAGGACATTTAAAGATCTTAGAAGACTTCCTACATAGTCCCATTCTTCATAGGGATGACATACCATCACCCAAACCAATACTCTTCAGGAACTTCCAAGTTATAATTAATGAACGCACAGACTGGAGAACTAATTTTATCACTTTCAAACCTGGCTCCCAGCTATGGTTTACTGATGGGTCCAAATTGGAAAATGGTACAACAGGGGCAGGAATCAATGGGCCTAAACTCAAAAAATCGATTCCGATGGGACTCTACTCAACAATATTCCAGGCAGAAATACATGCCATTGAAATATGTGTGAGAGAATGCCTTAGCAGGAAAATGAGAGGTACTCACATCTACATACTTTTAGATAGCCAAGCGGCTCTAAAAGCCCTTCTATCAACAACTATCACCTCTAAATTGGTAAATGATTGCCTAAACCTTCTCCACACGTTAGGAAACCTCAACATAATAACACTAGGCTGGATTAAGGGACATGAAGGACATGAGCGAAATGAAATGGCTGATGACCTTGCAAAACAAGGACCAAATATGCAACTTACTGGTCCTGAGCCTTTCTGTGGACTCACTAAAGGCCACATTAATGAGTTCCTTAGGAAATGGGAAGCAAGGAAATTTGCTGCACACTGGCTAAACTGTGCCGGTCAGCGTCAAGCTAAACTATTCCTAAGTCCCAACAAAGGAATGTCTGACATCTACTCTCACTAAGCAGAGTAGATCTGCGTCTTCGTACAGGATATCTTACAGGTCACTGCAGCCTGAGGTATCATTTAAGGAATATTGATCTATTTGAAAACAAAACAAAAATGTTGCAAATGTCGAGGTACAAATTTTCAAATGTCGCAATCAACGAAAAAAAAAATTGAGTCGGAAGTATCGAGTTTATACTGTACATATATGTGAATATATCTGTACGAGTTTCTACTGTACATGTGAATACACCTGCGCGCTTATTTAAGTACAACAGAAAATGAATTCCTCAAATTTACCTTAAGTACGCTTGAAATCATTCCTAAGCTAAGCAACGCCGGGAGTAAAAATATGCATAAGACCACAAAAGTATTTAAAGCTCAACGCTCAGACACACCACTACCATGACAATCTTAGAAGGTATCAGCGGAAATGAAATGTAAACTCGAGGGGGTGGATAAATAGCTATGAAATCGATCACAATGCGATGACAAATCATAAAATGGCACGCAAGCCGGCATACCTACAAAGTACTTACAAATCCACCCGCACATAAAAGTGGTTGACATTGAGGGGAGAAAATAAAGCAGGTAAAATGCAAACATTTCACTGTTACCTCAATAGAAGCGCTTAGTATGTCGTAGTACAAAAAATGAAAGAAAATAAAAATAAATAAAAAATGAATGAATGAGTTTTCAAGCAGTCGAAAGAAACGTCGAAGATGAAACTGGGTTAAATAAAATTTAATTCAAAGAATGCACAATCACATTTCGTATTGTGCCAACAACAACAAATATACTTGTAACAACAAATATATACTCGTAACAACAAATATATTCCCGTAACAACAGCATTCAAGTGTCTTACCTCAATTCCTTTTCACATATATGTAAATATGTGTGCATGTGTGCGTGCAGTCGCTTGAGGCAGCTTGTTTTAGCAAAGGTGTGCTGGTCGTGATGGCTCTTCATCTCTTAGATCTATAAAAAATACCACTTTGATGTCACTCCTACCCTGCTCGCGTCGTAATGTAATTCAATTTGTGTCAACAGAAAAATGACAACGGCAAGGAGCGAACGCAAAAGTAGGAAAAAATTCTAATAATAATCAGTAAAATGAAAAGAAATGTGTAATCCTTAGAGCTGGGGTGAAAAGAATATGCAAACGCTGGTGATTTGGTGGGAGAACAATTTCAAATAGACTTTATCAAGAGTTTTCTTATTTAATATTTTTGATGTCATCTGAGATGCTGAGGCTGCTTACGAGTCACAATCAATAAATGAAATTTTTTAACGAAGAGTAAAGCAAAGTAAAGTAAAATAAAGTAAAGTAAATCAAAGAATTTGAGTGTTAGAAAAATATAATGAAAAATTTAATAAATGTCAAGAAATATTGCAAAGCAAATTCTCCAGTTAAATATTGGTCATGCAATTTAGGTAATTGCAATGATTTGTGAAAATTTTTTTTTAATTTGAAATATTAAATAATTTGATTGTGCTTTCTTCCATGAGTTAAGATAGGAAACCTATGACTTGTCAACAGATTCAATAATAAAGAGTGGTTAAGTTTTAAGGGCCGGTGTTGATTTTGAATAAAATAAAATTTTTTTAGAAAATTATTATAATTTCTCTTTATTATGATAATACTGGTATAGCTCAATTACGTTCAGAATAAAATATCGGCCAATTGGCCGCCATGGCCTCGGCGGCACTCCTCCATCTGATGGTCCAAATTTTCGATGACGCTGAGTCATATTTGAGGTTCTATGCCGTTAATGTGCCGAATTATCTCATCCTGTAGCTCTTGAATTTTTACTGGCTTACTAACGTACACCTTTACTTTCAAATAACCCCAAAGAAAGAAGTCCAACGGTGTCAAATCACAGGATCTTGGCGGCCAATTGACATCGCCGCGACGTGAGATTATTCGGCCATCAAATTTTTCGCGCAAAAGAGCCATTGTTTCGTTAGCTGTGTGACAAGTGGCACCGTCCTGTTGAAACCACATATCGTCCACATCCATATCTTCCAATTCGGGCCAATAAAAAGTTTGTTATCATCTCACGATAGCGAACATTATTCACAGCCAGGCAGTTACTGGAAAAAAATACGGCCAAATGATGCCGCTGGCCCATTGAGGTGAAAATGTGCCTCATACCTGAAGATGATTTTGTTCGAAAATTGGTCATTCACTGTAGCCATTTCCTGCCACCATTCTGACCATTGACGACGCTTGAAATGAGCAAGATGCATTTTAATTTAAACGCCTGTTTTCATAGTAAACCTGAATAACTTTAACGCGTTGCTCCATTGTGTATCTTTCCATCGCTATTCAATTTCCAAACACGTAGCTGTGTTTACCGGTCACAGGACGATCGGCACACACGCGGAAAAGCTGGGGTTATCATTTAACCTCACTGCAGAAGCTGTGGGGACCCTTCAGAGAAGGAGACTGTTGAATACTTTTTCTGTAAATGTCCGGGTTTGGCAGCTAGACAACAAAGGTCACTGGGTGCTACTTTCTTCGATAGCCCGGGGCAGTGCGCCAACCTAAATCTCTTCAATATTCTCTGCTCTGGCTGGCTGTAGATATCTGCTTCGTGAAATTCTCTTAATGGTATAAAAACGGCGCTTCAGTGCTACTTGAGGAGTACCAGACTGGCACTTCAACCGGTTCATCTACCTAGATACTCTAGAGAATCCTCACAACAGTCTGTTATTTTTTACATTTCAACGAAATCGGTGCTCCTTTAAGAAACGAATGGGAGTTTGTTTATGCCGATGAATCTAAAACAGACACCAGTACATCGTTTGCAGGCACAAACCAGCTTGGTGTCACAATCTCAGTCGGGGCTTTACCTTCCTACTTCTCAGTATTCACAGCGGAAGCAGCTGCATTGAAATGGTAGTTTATACCTCCAACAAAGGCGGAAAATTCATTATTTGCAGCGATAGTAAATCCGTAATGGACGCTATATTGAACCATTCTAACGAAACTCCAATAATCACTGAAATCCGAAATAATATCGTATCAAATAAAAATTCCATAAGGATCAAGAAATACAAGGCAACAAGTACGCTGATACTAGAACCAAAGAAACTGCCCAAGAACCCCTTCACTTCAGTGCACATTTCACTACCAAAGATATTCGGATACTAAAATCTCTTCAGGATGCGTACAATAGCCAATGGTTTAACTATCAACACCACTACAAAAAGTACAACCCTACTGGCATCAAGCCCATATATCCTACACACATGTCTTCCAAGAACCTCAAGATACTTACACGCCTTCGAATCGGTAACACTCTAGCCACCCATGTTCACATCCTAAACGGCACAGTCAAACCAGCCTGCCCTTTTTGCAACTCAGACGACTACACGACTTCACACCTCCTCGATACCTGCCCAGGATTGAAATGCACTAGAAAAGCAATTCATCCTAACGTTGAACTTTCGCAGCTACTCAACAACACAGATGACAAAAGCATTAACTTAATTTGTAAATTTATTAAACTAACTAAATTAAAACTTTAACTGTTTGTGAAAACTAGATATATATAAAATTATACTCCGGCCAAAGTCATACTACCCACTAATTTTCTAATACTCCCTCAACTGCTCTCTCCCATCCTCTTGTATAGTTACTTACTTATATTACTACTCTAGTTAAGATACCATAAGCCGAATGCCCTGGCAGCCAGTGCTTATTTCGTAAGTGGAATAGTTATTAATAACTGTTACTCTTTTAAATAAAATAAAAAAAAGTAGTTTTTACATATACATATTTTTTATTTTCTTTATCTATATCCAGGTTTTTCGATATCTTACAATAATGCATCCTGCATTAGAATGATATATTTAATATCACTTACAATGAGGAGTTAAAAATCTGAAAATTAACTAGAAATTTGGTCATCCTACAATCTGAAATAGACAAAAACCCTTATAAGTCTTTCGAAACCCGAACTAAGGCATATAATATCGCTTATCACCGGCCACTACCTTTTGGGCACTCATGCACGTCGGCTCGGGGTTCCTCAAAACGACCTGTGCAGATACTGCAAGGACGAAGATGAGGAAGTATCGAGCAGGCATTTTCTGTGCAGTTGTCCCGGCCTAGCCAGAAGTCGACTCGCTCTTCTACGCTCTTCAACAATTGAAAATTTCTCAGTACTCTCGGACCTGAAAATCGGATCTCTTATTAAATTCTCGAAACAAATTAATATCTTTGACCAAAATCTATAATAAAAATCTCGGTTAGGTGGGGAAATCATACAAGATAATGAGCTCTAGGGCAACACAACGGACCCAACTTGCGGTCTATGTGGTACTCCGATGCGGGGTCACCCTTAAACCAACCAACCAACCAACCAACTAGAATAAGAAAAAAGATTGAGAGAGCAACTTCAATTCGCTCGAAATTGATCTAAAATCATTGATAAGTTCTCAGTTAATTTCCTTTCTTTCTACTTTCTAACATTTATATCATTTATTCGCTTACTCATTACAGTACAACATCAAGAAAAAGGAAGAAGTTGTAGAAGCCATGCCCCAAGAAGAACCCAATCCGCTGATGCGAAAGAAGAAGACACCCGAAGAGTTGGCTGCCGAAGCGGAACAAGAAGAGTTAGACGATTTTACAAGTAAGTTGCAGTTATAACAAGAAAACAAGAAAATTTCAAACTGATTTAATAACCAAAAATAAACCAACAAAAAAAACATACTAAATCCTTTTGAAAAGCAACAAAGTTGAGTTTGCACAACAGCACCGTGCGAAAAAAAAAAAACAAAAAAAAATTAACTTTGAAACGCACTCAAAAAGTAACAGAAATATTGAAAACAGTACTACGATTTTTCTACACACCTCTCTGCTACTACTAATACAACAACAATAACTACTACTACTACTACTACTACTACTACTACTAATATTACTACTACTAATGCAATACATTAATGCCACTACTAATACTAATGCTATTTATATTCTCTTCAATGTTAGCTAGTTTGTTGTGTGTGCCGCAAAATAGTATTGATTTTAGTTTTTTATGATTTTTTGTTTATTTCTTTTTTTGTTTCTTGTTGGAAAAAAACTTCATTTTATTTAACTCTGTAAACCAACTATGCCGTATAACTCTAAACTATCGCTTGTACTATTCACCCTACTAAAAATAAGTGTACGCCATACAACACTTAGGGAAGGTAATGAAAACAACCACAACAAAAACTACATCTACTACGTTTTTAAAACAATGCAATGAAACAAGTTTCAACACACAATGCTACAGAGCTTGCCAACAACAGCAACAACAACACACATAGTTACCTAAGGTATTATGGCATAATAAAATCAAATGTCCATAAACGACGGCAATCGCTTAGACGGAACAGCCACTGACGCGCACGCCAAATAAAGTTGCAGCTGGAAAACTTTGCTGAAATCTTGAGTGTAGTGAAATCACAGCAACAAAAGACTTTTGTGACCACAATTATAGCGCAAGTATTTGAAGCTTAATCGCAAATGCATGCCAAATCGTCGTTTTAAAGTAGATTAGCTGGAAACACCAGGGACAACTCGGCATTTGGGTGCTTCCACAAGTTCATATATTTGCAAATGAATGCCTGGATTAGCTCAATGCAGCACTTGGTAGTGTAGTGCCATCGAGTGCTTTGAACTAAGCATTCCCAGTACTGATGTCCAGCAAATACGTCGAGATGTGAGCTTCAAATGCTTCAAAACTGACAAAGAACACCACTCAGCAGCAACTAAATGGTGAACAGAGAAATAAACGAACAGCAAACAGCAAAGAGCAACCAATAACAATAAGCCACAGCTACAAGCAAACATTATTGCTAAAACAAAAACTACCGTTTGGCTGACTCACACTTACACATATGAACGTATGCCGGTTTTCCTCTTCCACCGACGCTGCCAAGGCAGTAGTCGCAGCACATTTTCAGGCATCGCCGCGCGCTCAACTCGACTATTTTTCGACTAGCCACTCAACTACTTATTTACTTACTTATTTACTAATGTAGCTTTTCCATTAATTGCTTCTTTCTGTCATTTGTATAATTTGTACAGCAAATTGCTTTTTATTTACCCACCTCGCATCAGGTGTGTTTTGTGTGTAACTGTATCTTTTCTTTCTTCTTTTTTGTGTTTTTGTGTTTTGTCCACTCTCCGTTGTGCAAATTTACTTATACAGCAAATTCACTCAACTAAAATACCTAATTCCAGTCGAAAATAAACCAAATAACACTAAAAGCAACTACTAAGGATACTCGAAAAACAATAAAAAAAAAAATGAATAAAACAAAATAACTCACCAATACATCTGCAAAAACTGCATGTAGCTTTAAAATACAGTTAAAAGGATTTGTTGTCGTCAGTAAAAAGTTGGCTTGCAGTAAAGCCGCTAATTGAGCGCTGCAGTCGTATAATCGTACAGCTGCTGCTGCTGCTGCCATCAAAGCTGTAGTGGCTATGCGTCATTTTAAGTTTCTATTTTCAGTTTGAAAACAAAAAAACATTCAGTTTGATTACTATTTTAATTTTTAATGCATGTTCAGACATATAAACGAGTACTTCATTTTTATTGATTGAAATTGCAACTAAAATTGTCGAAACGCATCGAATTGAAGTTGAATTAAATTAGTTTGGAATTGGCTGTGCATTTATATTTTCACCTATTTCGTTGCTTTGTAAACTATATTTTAGTATATGACTTTCTTTTGGTATAATTTTTTTGATTAGCGAGAATTCGCCAATAAAGTTTTTTTTTTTAATTAAGGCTGAAATTCGGGTTCATCAATTGAAATATAATATGATATGCGCAAACTATGAGAACTAGCGAAGTAAAATTCAAGCAATTAAAAATGAATTAATTTATATCAAACGCATTCTCTAATTAATTTATTTACAATATATTCAATGATTTTTCTAATTGAAAAAATTTATTTATTTATAAATTATTTATTATTTATAAATGATAGAATGATTTTTCTCATTAAAATTTTTTTCGTTTATATTGGTTTATTATAATGGCTCCTCTTGTTTATTTGAATTAATTTTTTATATCAAATGGATTCCCTAATTAAAAAATAAATTTATTTATATCCAATTCTTTCCGTTATAAATTTTTTTTTATAAATTTTTTTTAATCAATTTTTGCTTTCATAAATTTTTTCTTATAACTTTTTTTTTTTAATAAATGTTTTTTTATAATTTTTTTTTATACATTTTTTTTAATAATTTTTTTTAATAATTTTTTTTTATTAAAAATTTATTTATTTATAATCTGATTTCTCTTATTAAAAAAATAGTTTATTTATATCCAAATATAATAAAAGATTTCTACTATTAAAATTTTTTTAAATCCCATGGTTTCTCTAATTAAAAATAAATGTATTTATATCCATTTCTTTCTCGTATTAAAAATTTATTTATTTATAATCAATGATTTCTCCTATTAAAAAAATAATTTATTTATATCCAAGGGTTTCCCCTATTTATTTTAATTTATTTACTTATAATCAATGATTTCTGCTATTTGTTGGTTGGTTGGTTTAAGGGTGACCCCGCATCGGAGTGCCACATAGACCGCAAGTTGGGTCCGTTGTGTTGCGGTATTTTGATTGAATTTTCAATTGTTCATAAAATTGGTTATAATAATGCGATTTAAGTCAAATATGCGCCGTTTTGTTCGATGACGAGTTCCCAACGAGATGCCAACTTCATAATGCCTCTCTTATAGAAGCTCGCTTCCCTATTGTCAAAAAACTCGGAGAGCCAATTTTTACAGGACTCTCTTGTGGACAACTTCCGACTACCAAGCTCGTTCGCCATGGACAGAAATAGGTGGTAATCACTTGGTGCGAGATCCGGACTATACGGTGGATGCAAAAGAACCTCCCATCCGAGCTCCCGGAGCTTCTGGCGCGTCACCAAAGATGTGTGTGGCCTGGCGTTGCCCTGATGGAAGACAATTCGGCCTCTCTTGTCGTAAGTGACCCACTTTTCATCGCCAGTCACCATCCGCTTCAAAAACGGGTCGATTTTGTTGCGATTCAGAAACGATTCGCATGCATCCATACGGGCAAAAATATTTTTTTGCGTCAAGTCGTGTGGCACCCATACATCGAGCTTCTTTTTGAATCCAAGCTTCTTCAGATGGTTTATAACGGTTTGATGACTCATGTCCAGCTCTTGGCCGATGCTACGGCTGCTACTATGCCGGTCTCTTTCGATCAATTCAGCGATTTTATCGCAATTTTCGACGACAGGCCTTCCGGGCCGTGGCGCATCTTCGATCTCCTCTGCACCAGAACGAAAACGTTGAAACCATCGTTGTGCGGTGGAAATGGAAACTGTATCGGGTCCATAAACTGCACAAATTTTATTGGCAGCATGAGATGCATTTTTGCCCTTTTGCATCAGAATTCTTCGATAAAAGATAATTTGGGTACCTAGTCATAGTGAGATTACTGGAAACTGCGAAGTCGACGAGCTGGCCAGATAAGGAGCCTGTGAGGAAGTGTGCTTGCCACAATTGAAGAACCCCAAATTTGTAGAAAAAATCAAGAGTGAAAAATCAAAAACCAAAAAGCCAAAAATAAAATAAAAATGGAAGAAAGGCAGAGAAGGATGAAGATTGGCTGATTGAAGGATCCTGAATTCTTAGCAAAGTCCAGAAAGAAAAACTAACGAAATAAAACAAAGTAAAATATGGAGGAAAGGTAGAGAAAGACAGAAAGGTCCTGAATTTGTAGCAAAAATTTAAAGTCAAATAATAAAAAAATAAAATAAAAATGGAGGAAAGAGGAGAAAGGTTGAAGATTGAATGATTTAGATTTGTAGCAAAAATTCAAATCAAAAAAGTAAAAAAATAAAAATTAAACAAATTTGGATTAAAAATTGAAAGATCTGGATTTGTAGTAAGAATTCAAAATAAAAAATTAAAAATATAATTAAATGAAACAAAAATGGAGGAAAGGCAGAAAAATAGTAAAAATGAACAACAAATAACTACAGGTAACTAATAAATATCGACAAGCTTTGCAACTAAATTTTACTTTTCAGTATGAACAGAAAACTAGCCAGCCAGGCCTTACCAAACCTATCACTTTTCCAACAAAACGAGCGCTTAAAAAGTCAGTTAGAACCCACGTACACACTGTGTTGTGCCCTTAAAGTACGCAGCAAAATACGAAAGAATTCCTTTGCAAAATTTTACAGCAGACCAACATTCAGAATGCACGTAAATGTAAAATTCCTAAATGCACAAATGCCGGTAATAAAATTGCATGTACATCAAATGCTGTTATGTATTCACAAGTTGCATATTTTGTGATGCTGATCCGCCAACATTTAGCGCCAGCAACAGATATGTATGCATCTGTACAACTGGAGTAAAGTCCAAACGTACGCAGATGTAAATGTAGTTCTCTGTGAGCAAAAGTATGCACATCTGCAAGAGTAAAATTCAAGTACAATCGCATAACCACTAACAAAATGCATCTAAATTTTACATAGAGATAAAAAAAAAACACAGAAATACTTTTTTGTTCATGAGCGTACAAATTTCATTGCTGTCAGATGTCAAAACGGATATCCAAACTTCTGATATGCTAGCAAAATATTTTCATGCATGAGAATTCTCGCATAGATCGACTCATGAACGTGTATGTGCACATATACGCACACATACATATATAGATGTGAGTATGTATAGGTGCACAGCTGCTGAGATGCAACTTTTGGCATCAGTTTCAGTTTGCTACGGCTTCTATGTGCAAATAACTGTTGGTATTTATTTTAGAGCTGCACTCCACCAACGGCGTAATCCTTGAACGCCATCGCAATTCGCTTTCATTATCCTCAACATTGCGTTTCATTGAATATTTATGTGATAAATGAGTGACAATGCACTTTAATTTCAGCTCAGCAATTATGCAAACATGACAGCATTACGCAGTTACTCGTTAAGAGCCAAAGTGGTATAAGGACGAGAAATTGCAAAAAGAAAGTTGCTCAATAAAATTGCGAATTCTGCTTTAGACAGATCGAAAGACATTTTCACCTTTCAAAACTTTGCTCTGTCAAAGGGAGTTGCTTTGAGGCTACGAATAGATAACTTGAAGTTTTGGTTTTTACTTGTAAAATAAATGAACGGTCAGCCCTTGTCTGCGCAGTTATTCCACATTGGGCAAAGAGGTGCAAACCCAGTTACTTCGAGGCATTTATTAAATCGTTAAAGATTCATAAAAAGCATCAAAAAATATGCCAGTGCACCAATGTTCGCCATAATAGCACGGGGTATATTGCAAATACTTCTTAAAATTTTTTTCCTGTTTTTGTTTACAAATATTTTTCATACTACAACAAGAATCTTGTAAATTAAAGCTTTAAACTTCGTACAAAAATAAAAAATAAAACTCAACAAATTTCCAAAGAAATTTCCAGCTTTTTAGTCAGAATTTTTGGAAAAAATTCGAATACGCAGTTTTTTCGTCCATTAAATTTTAGGATACTAAAGTGCAAGCAACGTCGGCCGCCGTAGCCGAAAGGCTTGCTGGAGAGTGCCATTCGGAAGTGCACAGTTTCGAGACTCCGGATACCGGAACCACTAAATGACAGAAGCAGTTTTTTCTAAAGCGGCCAGCCCTCGGCAGGCAAAGACAAGCATTCGAGTGTATTTCTGTCATAAAAAAATTGAAAAAAAAAAAAATAAATAAAAAAATCATAAAAAATTAGCTGCTTTTTGGAAACGACATAAAACTTTATGTGCCTCCATTTGAGGAAAAACATCGAGGCACACAACACAAATAGGAGAAATAGCTGGGTCATAGACTCAAAAAGGGCACAAGCGTCAATTATATTCGTCTGGCAACAAAGTAATTGCGTATTTTTTTTATAAAATCAAAGACAATTTTTTCATCGAACTAAATAACTTTATTCTGTAATGTATATTGCCCATTTTGATCAATGACCTTTAGCCAACTTTCAGGCTGCATTATAATCCCACGTTCATAGAACTTCCGCTTTTTATTAGCAAAACACAGAATCAGCTACGATTTGGCATCATCAATCATTATTGAAATTTGTACCATTCAACAAAGTTTTGTAAAGATCGAAACAAAAAGTAATCAGATGGTGCAAGGTCAGGACTATATGCTGAATGTGGCCAAACATCCCAACGAAGCTCCAATAGTTTTTACTGAGTGACGAAAGATATGTGTGGCCTTGCATGGTCATGGTGAAATACAATACTTTATCGATTTGTTAATTCGTGCCGCTTTTCTTCAACTGCATTGTTTAATTTCGTTAGTTGTTCAATGCAGACATCAGAATTGGTCATTCGGTTGAGTGGTAAGAGTTCAAAGTAGACAATTCCTTTGTACTTCCACCAAACTGATAACAAAACCTTCATTTGATGAATATCAATTTTTGATGTTGTTTGAGTTGGTTCACCTGGCCTGCTCCATGACCTATTCCGCTTGTTATTGTGGCAAACAACCCATTTTTCATCGCTAGCTATCAATCGTTTTAAAAGTGGAACATTTTCATGACGTTTCTTTAGCAAATCGCAGCTGTTAGTGCGTTGCGTTAAATGCGTTTCTTTCAGTTCGTGAGGAACCCATGTATCGAGTTTATGAACAACTCCAAGTGGTTTTAAGTGATTTTCAATGCATGTATGCGATACTTGAATCTTCTCTGCAATCTCACGTGTTGTTCTGTGACGATCCGAATCGATTATTACTTTGATAAGGGCGTCATCAACTTCAGCTGGACGACCAGAGCGTTTTTCAACTTTGAGTGAAAAATCACCAGAACGAAATTTAGGAAACCAATTTTGACACTACCGTTCTTTTAGGGCTTCGTCACCATAAACAGCACACAACTTCTTATGAGCTTACGATGTGGTTTTCCCTCTGCGGAAATAAAAAAGTAAAATATGATGAAAATGTTCCCTCTGGTTTTCTATTTTTCAACGAACGCCAAACGGAAACTACATAACCGATCAAAAAACTTTACTTACTCATTCACAGCTAAATTGCCAGCTATCAAATTACAAAATGTCTTTTACATTTCTTCTACGTCTACTAACCTAAAAATTCAACCGAAGCCATCTGTGAGTGAAATCGGCAATTACTTAGTTGCGAATGCAATATATTGTCCTTTTAAGTCCTTAAACCTTCAAAAAAATACTCAACATATAGAGCGCACTTTCGAAAGTATTCTAGGTGGAAGAAAATCTCAAAATCGTATGAAAAAAATTATCAAAAAGCCACTCGATTTTTGAGCGACTTCGACTGGCGCTTAATTTTATTAAAACGAAATGGACTATAAAACTGCAAACATAGAAGTTGTCCAAAGATTCCGATTGACTATAACTCTGAGCTTAAAAAAAGGGAGGTCGGTGGTGGTTCAAAAAAATTGCGTTGATTTTCGAACCCTTGTTTTGCTTTGCCAGTTTGCTCGGGCAATCATTAAAAACCATGCTGGTGCTGGTGTAATATTTCTTTGATCGAAATGTATAGTTTTCTGTAGCCATTTTTTCAAAAAAGTTTCTAAGAGTTGCTAAGTTCAAAAATGGGTCCATAAATTTTTTGTATTACTCTTCTAAATATATACAGACAAAGATAGGAGTAGATGAATCAATCTATCAGTAATCAGAACCGAAACTCCTGAAAAGGGAGAGTTTGAAAATGTATTTATTTGCAGGAACACAAAGAAAGAAATTGCTTAGGATTGGATAAATTAAGGATTGGATACCTTCAGAGGTCCAAATAGCTCAAAAACAGAAGACCTGCATTTCTTAGTTGAAACTGAGGATATCAAATCCTGAGGTCTTAAAATCACCTCTGGATTTGATGTCTTCAGTTTGAACTAAGAAACGAAGTTCTTCTCTCTTGATATTTGGTGGCAGACAATGACCAAAGTCAAGAAGGCACTCAATTTCTGCAATTTTTAACTCAAAAACAAAATTTAATTAAAAGAAATATGAAAAAAATACACAAAGTTTGGCAAACTCTCAGATAGGAGATGAATACCAAAAGCAAAAATATCATACATAAGTTCAGTGGTTAAGTTTCAAGGGCCGGTGTTGATTTTGAATAAAGTAAATTTTTTTTAGGTATAGCTCAATTACGCATGGAGCACGATATTGACCAAATAGCCGCCGCGGCCTCAGCGGCACGCCTCCATCCGATGGTCCAAATTTTCTATACCGTTAATGTGCCGAATTATCTCACCCTTTAGCTCTTAAATTGATGCTGGCTTATCGACGTACACCTTTCTTTCAAATAACTCCAAAGAAAGAAGTCCAACGGTGTCAAATCACATGATCTGGGCGGCCAATTGACACCGCCGCGACGTGAGATTATTCGACCATCAATTTTTTCGCGCAAAAGAGCCATTGTTTCCATTAGCTGTGTGACAAGTGGCACCGTCTTGTTGAAACCACATCTCGTCCACATCCATATCTTCCGATTCGGGCCATAAAAAGTTCGTTGTAATCTCACGATAACGAACACTATTCACAGTAATTGTCTAACAGGCCTCATTTTGGAAAAAAATACGGCCCAATGATGCCGGCGGCCCATAAACTGCACCAAACAGTCATTCTTTGTGGGTACATTGGTTTTTCGGCAATCACACTCGCCGAAATGCGGCAATTCTGCTTATTGACGAATCCACTGAGGTGAAAATGTGCCTCATCACTGATGATGATTTTCTTCACGAAGTGCGCGATATGCATTTTGATTTGAACGCCCGTTTTCATGATAAGCCTGAATAACTTTAACTCGTTGCTCGATTGTCTATCTTTCTATGGTTCAAATTGAGTTAGTCTGAAATTGAAAAGTGTCAAATCAGATGTAGGAAACAACATAAAGTTTAGGTGTGGTTTACATTCAATATCGGCCCTTAACAGTTAACCACCCTTAACATGCATGCAAATAACCAGAGCAGAGTGCCACCTCGGTCTAATTCTACAATGTCCAAATACTCTAATTAAGCCAAGACTTAATTGAAGACACATAACAAAGCTAGGGAATTCCTATTAAGAACAAGCAAACAACATCTTTCATACTACCATTCCTCACTTCAATTATTATCCAACGCATGCGAATATGTTTTCCATTGTAGCCGATTTATTATGTAAAATGTTGCATCAGTACTTTAATGAAAAATTAATGACTGCCAAGCGCTTCCAAGTACACAAGCGAGAAAGAGTGCTAGAAAGAGATTGTAATACAATTACCACTTGCAGCAATGCTGGTACTTAGAGGACAGCAGCTAGCAGCTGGAACGTAAGTACTTAGGCGAATAGAGGCAAAACACAGAAAACAAATCACAATGGGCAGCGCTGAGGGAGCGAATGCTGCTGAGTGCGACTTTGCAATTTGCTATGCATTTCTCTTACTCTTTCTATGGCTCGCTTTCAATTATACATGCATTTATCTCATTGCAATGCCTTGTAGTGCACACACCCAAACACACACACACACAGGCTGTGTGTGTGCAAGTGGGACAGGGCGTATACGTAATGAATAGCAGTTTGCTGGTATTTAAATTGAAAATTTGCACTTCTTAACTGCAAGAAAATAAATAATCTAACAAGAAAAAAATCTTACTCAGTCCATCCAAAAAACACAGCAAAAACAATAGTAAACACTCGTTGAGGGAATTGCTGACAAACTGGTGCAAATGGCATATGCAAAAAGACGTTGCAGCAGCTGCCGAGCGAATGGGGTTTATCAGCAGCTTATCTGTCCGCCACGCTCATTGAATGGAGTGCATAGCTTTGGCTTGGCTTAGCTTAAAGTTCCAATTTGTTGCCTTGACAGCCACTTGGTGTAAATTTTAAATGTAATCTCGGATGCTGCACAAATTAAAAGTTTTTGCGGTTGAGTGAAATACAACAAACCGCAATTAAAAACTGCATCTAAAATCTTAAGCGCTCTACAGTTCGGCACACCGCAGTAATTTGCATTTTGGTTATGCAAAATGGTCGTCGACCAAAACCAGCAAGCCGCTCTATGGCGCTGTGGAGCTGCACCCGGTGCGTTTGCATAGAAAATTCAATTAAAATTCAAAAGCTTCAAGTAAACTCTTTAGGTTTTTCTTTCCTTTTGCCACTAAGGCTGTTTGGCTGTTTCAATCTTTTTTGGCTAAATTTATTCGAATTCATTTGGCAACACTAATTTTAAGCAAATACTTTAATCAAGTCATTTAGTTGGCAAATATTTGATTTGCGCGCGTAGGTGAGAGCAGGAAAGGGGAAGGAGAAAAGAGGAAATGGGGAATATTTGGGTATGCGCAGTGTGGCTAAGGCTATTACAGGATGCAAATGACGCTGTGAAATAGGTTTTTTTATTATTTTTTTTTTTCCATGTATTTACTGACTAGCAACAACAAAGCACATTTTTGTATTGCTGCTAAAATGCTTACAGTGAATCGTTCATTGTTTTAAAAACATTGCAGCAACTCTTCCCATCAGTACTTTTAGAAGGCATTTCGCTTTCTCTTTCTTAATTTCAAAGAAGTCACTTGACTGGAAGCCTCTTCACTCTCTCTCTCTCTCTCTTAGCTTCACAGTCTGTGGCGGACCATAGCTTCATCAACAATCCTCCTCCAATTCAATCTCTCTCTTGCCTCATTTCTCCAATAACGAACGTTCATCGCTTTTAAGTCTGCTTCTACATCATCAAGCCAAGCCATCTCTTTCTTGGTCGGCCTCTCCTCTTGACAGTCAATGTGAATGAAGACGACACGCTTTCACGATGTGAACTCTTCCGTACTATGATTTCACGTGATCTTTTTTCCACAACAAAAAGGTGCAATCAGTAAACTTAATTCATAAGCTGGTCTTTAAGAACTCAGTGAAGCTGCACAATCATCTATGCCAAGAATTTTGTTATGATCTTTCGAGCCATTTTTGCAGTTCGTGAAAAAGTGAATATTTGGAATCTCGCATGACATGAATCAATGCTTCGTTCACTATCATAATTTGGGTATCACGGTTCGCCACATATTTTTATACTTGCCAAGGGATTTGGGTTATTTTCAAGTGATCTGTTTTTTTGAACGTAAAGGCTAACAGCTCAAAATTTCTTTCGAGTAAGGTGATTTGAAAAGATCGTTCTAGAAGATGTCGGTCACTATATATACTTTAGGCCGGGTCGATTTGCGGGGAGGCAGAAAAATCGCCCATTGCTCTTTGAAAATCTTATTCTAGGGATCAAAATAAGAAAATTTGCCGAAGGAACCATACCTCTAAAACGAATTATGATGTCCCCCAATTTGGGTCGAACTTTTTAGTTTCTTTTCTCATGTAAAGGCCAAAAATTGTGATATTTTGAAATGATTGTATGGGGAACCCCCCAGGGGAGTTCCAGGGGGTGTGCCACTGGCATGGGTGGATCGGCCGTTCAAAGTTAGTGGGGGTCGGTCATACATTTGGACTCGATTGGAGCACTCTAAATAGGTCAAAGTGGGATTTTTCGTTCGACCCAAATTGGGGGACATCAGAATTCGTTTAAGAGGTATGGTTCCTTGGGCAAAGTTTCTTATTTTGATTCCTAGAATACGATTTTCACAGAGCAATGAGCGATTTTTAAAGCGACCCGCCCTAATATACTTATACAATATATATGTATTGGGTTGGGGAAAAAGAAATGTCGTATTTGTGATTGAAATTTGACGCTTCAGGACGCGATAGGACATCCCATTCGAGCTCCCGTAGCTTCTGGCGGGTCATCAAAGAAGTGTGAGGACGAGCGTTGTCCTGGTGGAACAGAACACCATTCCTATTGACGAATTCTGGCCGCTTCTAGTCAATCGCCTGCTTCAAACGGTCAAGTTGCTCACAGTAGAGGACCGAATTAAGGGTCTGGCCATAAGTGAGCAGCTCATAGTGGACAATTCCCTTCCAATCCCACCAAACACACAGCAAAACCTTCCTGGCGATCAATCCGGGCTTGGCGATGGTTTGGGCCGGCTCGCCGCTTCTCGTCCACGATCTTTTTCGCTTGGCCTTGTCGTACGTGATCCACTTTTCATCGCCAGTCACCATCCGATTCCGAAAATGGGTCAAGTTCGTTCCGTTTTAGCAGAGAATCACAAGCGTTGATTCGGTCCAAGAGCTGTTTTTGCGTCAACACGTGTGGCACCCAAACATCCAGCTTTTTTTGGAATCCAATCTTCTGCAAATGGTTCCAAACGGTTTCGTGATCTACACTTAGTTCCTAACTAATCGAGCGAATGCTCTTATGCCGGTCTCTTTGGATGATTTCAACGATTTTATCAGTCTCTACGATGATTGGCCTACCAGTACGGGGTGCATCTTCGACATCTACTACACCAGAACGAAATCGATCGAACCAAAGCTGTACTCTGCGAATCGTTACAGTATCAGGCCCATAAACTTCACAAATTTTTGCCGCCGCCTTCGTTGCATTTTTACCTCTAGGGTAGTAAAAACGTAAAATGTTACGAATTTCTAACTAGGGGGACTCCATCTTTGATGCGCTATAACTTAAGACTAAAACGTACGCTCACAACACTATGAAAGAGACACTTGTAGTACAGATAGTCGTCGTCAAATCGACGTTTAGTGTGACCGGATGCAATAAGTACAACGCAAGATATGTTTAAATGTCGCGCTCAATTGACAAAAAACGGCATTACTTTTTCCCCAACCTTTTGGGTGTTTGCCCGAGCTCCTCTCCCAATTTGGGGCATGCGTCTTGATGTGGTTCCACAAATGGATGGGCATACAGTTTTAAACCGACTCCAACCGGCAGATATTTTTTTATGAGGAGGGGTTTTTTTAATGGCAGAAATACACTTGCAGATGTACCATTGCGTGCCGAAAGGCGACCGCTATTAGAAAATACTTTTTCTTCATTTCGATGTTTCACGGAGACTCCTTCCTACGTTCCACGAATTTCGAATGATAGTCACACATCAACCCATTCGGCTACGGCGGCCGCCAAAGTCGATCAGCTAATAAACTGATATTCCCTGGCATTTAAAAAAAATCATATTTAAACGTATCTGAGGCACTCCAAATCGTCGAATGCGTCGAGGTAGAGTAAAAATACTTCAGAAAGGTCTGGCACAAAAGTTGCGAAATTGCCTCTTTTTCTTGCTCTAATGGCAGATGGTATTAAAGGAATTATTCCTCTATGGGATCAATGCGTTAAGCGCTAAATATCGCTCACATTCCCTCAGCAATTTTTCGTGTGGTTTCACTCATCATCTATTATCGCCAGTAAGTTTTTCACTTCTTAGTAGTTTAACAGTTTGCAAAGTTATTCCTAATTTGTAATTCTACTCAATCTTTCAATGGCCTATAGCTCATACAATTGGCTCAGCCATCTCGCTAAGAGTGCCTTTCAGAGCAACCACTAAGCAGTCCAATACTTTATGAAGCATTTCATAATCGATTGGCTATCAGTGAAAATGTAGATACGATGCCCGAGTATGATGCTCATACTGAGCTGCTGTAAGAGGTCAATTAAAAAAAAAACATTTTTGAAGTGAAACTTCTTAAGCGTCGTTGGACGAGCGAGAATAGAGAGTAAAATTTCAAGGCCATGCAACGTTTTGGGCATTTTCGTTCCGCGAGAGAGAAAAAAGATGTAACGTAGCCTACTTTTTGGCGCTTGTTTGTTGCTGCAAACTTGTGGGAAATATTTTTGGTGCCTACTTTTTGGCGTTATATTTCCTAGATGCTTACTCTTTGGGGCCTTTTTTGGTCCCCATTTTTTACGCTTTTTTTGTGCCTACTTTTTGGCGCTTATTTCCGCTTCCTGGCTAGTGCATGTGCATACTATAAAGTGCTATCCATTCCGGCGCCGGATTTATTGGTATTGCCTTGCCGTAATTTGTGCCGTTGCTGCGATCCTGGAATCGCTGTGTTTCTGCGGGTGATAAACGCTCGGAGTAGTGCGTGTTGTTGCCACGGTTTGTGTCCAGCGTTTACCTACACCGGTCGACCCTTCTCCGTTTTTTGTAAATTTTGTCTATTTGTATTCTCTGCAAATGTTTTGAATTTATTTATATATATATTCTTTCTCTCTCTCTCTCTCTGTTGGCAAATGGCACATTACAACACTAGTAGGGTCCAAAGCCTGATATAAAAATATAAAAGCCCGTAAAAGATAATTAATATAATAGTTCATTCCGGTTAGATAATATTATCTACTTTCTTCAAGTCTCTAACAGAAATCTAGATCATCAGATGGGAAAATGGAAACTCTTATATTTACCGAACTTAAATTATATTCTATTCTAATCCTATTTTTATCAGCATCCCGTAAGCATGTAATTTTTGTGCTTTTTTCCTCACTTTCTAAGGAGCAGAAAGAGAAAAATGCCTTCCAAAATGAAATTTGTATGAAAGCTGCAAAATCAGTGCTTTAAATCTGGTCTTTGTGAAGCGATTACACTTTTGCTTTGATGATTTAACGACTATATATGCCTCCACGTGAATCAACAACTTCAGTATTGTTCGAGAGTCTTTCACATCATCACAAGCAAGTGAAGGCTGAAATGGCAATAAGCAAGTTTTGTCTGAGTAGAAAGTACATTAAAAGGTGACTTAGGAACCCAAGAAACTCATAACGACATATCATGAAGACGAATAAGTAACAGAGATATTTTTATAGGGCCACACGGAGCCGAATGGGTTGGTCCATGACTATCATTCGGTTGAACCCGGGATCTGGGCAATGGCAAACCTACGAGCGTATTTCTGGCATAAAAAAAACTGCGGCTCAAAGGCAGAGCAAACGTGTGGAACCCTTGATTTGGGGAAAATATCAAGACGCAAAATGCACATTTGAGAAAGAGCTCAAGAGCTGGCTTTTCGTTTACCTCTGAGATTAGTGAGATGTATGTGTTAATCAGCACCCGAACTTGACTTGCATAGTTGAGTTAACCCTGTTTGAAATATATCGCTAATCTCTCTTAAGAGTACACAAGTTTAGGATTTTAAAAACAGTTATAAACAGCTGTGAGCTTTACAGTGTCCAACGGAGAATCTTCCTTGCTTCATCTATCACTATCACATCACTATCTAATTAAATTTTAGTTGTACGGGTGTGGGTCGGAAAAATCAATTTAAAGCTCACTATAAAGTGAACTGAGAGATTTTCAATTTCGACTCATTGGTTTCATTTTGAACTCAGGTATTAATAGCTACACTGTTTTCGTCGTATAACTGCCAGAGAAACATTTTATTGTAAATAAAAGATCAATGGTTTCGTTGCTTGTGGCACGTAACGCCGTCTTGTTGAAAATAAACGTTGTCTCTCGATAGAGTAATACATTCACCGTAACTGTTGCTCCAGGAGACCATAAACCGCAGCAAACAGTCACACATTGAGGATAGAGAGGCTTTTCAACAATAACTCTTAGATTTTCTGAGATTTTCCGACAAATTTTTGCTTGTTGACGAAGCTAGCGAGGTGGAAATGGGCGTCATCACTCAAGATGATGTTTCGATGGAATTCCGTCTACTATGGCCAGTCAAATGAGTGGATTATTACAAACAAAAATGATTTTAAACGCAATTTACGCTTACCCTGGTACAGACCTAAGCCCCTGATGGCCTTTGGATAAATCCAAATCATAAAAAAATCAATAGACGTTTTACCTCAAATTCTGTTGTCCCGAATGAAAAAACTCTTCATCCTGGAACTACATTATAGTTTAGTCAGAAACATTTTATTACGCGGCACTTAAGCCGACACTTCACCGTGCTGACACTAGCAACTTACTAAAATCGCGTGAACAACAACAACTCAAGCGCGCAAAAATAGCCCTTTAATGCGTGAAAGCGTTAAAAAAGACCTAACAGCGTAGAGAATAGAGGCATACGCGAGTAGGCATGGCAAATTTCAATTAGCATTTCATATACAACTTCACTCGCATACTCGCACTAATCAAAGCAGTACTTCTAATAGTACGCAAAGCAGCACATTCTCCATTTTTATTTAACTCTTCCCCATAGTAGCTACTCAAGCGTGCAAAGTAAAAGGGATCCTCTACCCGCTGTTGTTCCACTCATTTGCCTACCTACTTCCTTCAATATCGCTTGGCATTGAATTAATTTCATACGTCAAACAATAAACAACAAATATTCTGCTCTTTCCATGGCACTTTCCACTTTCTCTCAAAACCAAAAACATCAATCCAATGTCGTGTTGTAAACTAATAAATCCGCAATATTTTTATTGCTCAGCACACCCGGTCGTATAAGTGATTTATTGCCAGTGCGTATAAGCAAAGTGCGCATAATTAAATTGTTTATTGGGTCATTAGTGGGCCGCATTTATTATTTTAAAATTCATGGCTCACCCAGAAGGCAGAAATATTTTTGGCGAAAAAAAATAGGTTAAGTGATTCTAAATAACTTTGAGATTTTTTCCAAGCTGCCGCAAAAAATATAGCAACAATGCCATCACACTCGCCCAACAGTCGCCTCGCCTTGACCAGCAGCTGGCTGACCATAAATTATTAGACCTGAATTTAACGTATGGCGCAAACTCATTACCATTTGTCTTATTGAGGTTAGGGTAATAAATTTATAAGCCAGCAAATTACCATTAATAAATAAATAAAAAAGGGGATGGCAGCAAAATTAATAAATAAAAATATTCATTAAATGGAAAAGTACTTAGTAGAGGAAATCAAATTTCAAAAACCAGTAACTGTGGGGAATTCACATAAATAAAAATAAAAAATAAAAAATATGTGCGCTTTGGTCAGCAAACGAAAGTGACCAGAAATCTGCAGAAATATGCGTGCCTAGAGCTGTAGAGTGCATGTAATTGTCTATACTTTCAAAGTAATGAATATTAAAATTATAATAAAATAGTATTTGCAAGCACACGAAATAAGTCTGGACAAAATGTAGCAACTTCATATTCATCATACGAGTACCCCTATCCAAAAGCGGGGACGGATCCTAAATATGGCAACTTTTCCCACTTGCTTCTTGGTGTGGATCCAGAATCGTTGAAGGTCATGCGGTCGAGGTATGAAATGCGCCTATACTTGAATCTGGGACGGATACTAGTTACCGTCCTCGACTCAGATATAGGAAAAGTGTAAGGTTGGAATTATGGCTGTCCATATGACATCAAATATTTCATTTACGCAAATCAACTTGCAGCGTAGCATATCGGCTACGGCTCTTTTATGCCACAGTCAAGCGAAACTGCACACGAATGTTCACATAATATTAATTCAAGAACCGTGGATGTCTAATGGGCAAATACAGGGCTTGGGAGATATAAAGTGGGGGTCTATCCTCCATAAAGAGGGAGAGGTCCGTCCGTTTGTTCAGACAATTCTGCTGTCAAGACTTAGTTGCGCTCAAAATAGAGTATCTATTAGAGGCGGAAGAAGTAGAGATAATTGTCGTCTCAGCCTATTTTCCTAACGACTCCATTCTTCCTCCCCCAACGAGGGAGTTTATGAAAGTTGTAAGATATGCTGAATCCATGGGATTAGGTCTAATTGTGGGATGTGACGCAAATTCACAGAACACACTCTAGGGTAGCACAAAATGTAACTTCACGGGGCATAAACTCATGGACTTCCATTCTCGCTTGGTCATACAGAACGTTGGCTCCACTCCGACTTTTGTGACCAGCAGAAGGCTGGAAAGAAGTGATTGATATAACATTATCTAACGATAAAATATCAAATCACATCACTGGTTGCAAAGCACGCGATAAAGAGTCCCTATCGGACCATCGTTATATAGAGTTCACGCTTGCGGCCGAGACAACCTTGACCCCATCAGGCCGGAATCCTCGAAAAGCGGATAGGACACGATACGAGGATCTCACTAAAGAGAAAATGCGTGATGTTCCCAAACTCCGCACAATAACTGCGATTGAAGAAGTCACAAACTCATTGGGGGCGAACTTTGATCGAGTGTTATAACAAGGTGTACCCGGAACGTTGGAGAAGAGAGGGTAAGACAGTCCGTTGGTGGAACGCCGAATTCTCGAAACTCCGTAAAACTTCCAGGAAACCTCTTAACAGAGCTCTTAAAACTCAGTTGGAAGAAAATTGGACACTTATCGAAAGCAGAGGAAGGAATATATTCTCTCTCACTCTCTTTTCTTTAGTCATCATCATCACTTGGCGCAACAGCTGCTTGTGAGCTTTGGCATGCTGAACAGTACATCTACATGCTGCTCTATCCGGTTGCCACTACCTTCCAGTTCCTTAGATTAAGCTGTTCCAGGTCTTCTTTCACTTCATCCATCCTTCTCGATCTTGGTCTTCATTTTACTTTATTTGTCTATGCATACGTCTCCGGTATTTTTCGTTGGCCTCTCGAACTGTCCATTCCCATAACGTGACCTCGCCACCGTGTGCGTTGCGCTTTGAGGTGAAGTGCAACATTTTCGCCTTTAATTTGTGCTCCAGTTCATCACTCCATCATATGCGACATTCATCTCGTGCAATTCTGACTAAGCCAAATATATTTCTGCGAACTTTTGGAGGGACCTACAGTTTCGAGCCGACTCCAAAATATTTTTATGAGGAGCTTTCATGGCACAAATACAGTCGGAGGTTGGACATTGCCTGCCGAGTGGCGACCGCTATTAGAAAAATGTTTATCTTTATTTTGATGTTTCACCGGGACTCGAACCTACGTTCTCTCTGAATTCCAAATGGTAGTCACGCATCAACCCATTCGACTACGGCAGCCACAATATTTACTAAGTATATTGAACAAATATCTGATTAGTAAGACATTTTGCGAAAAAGTGTCTCAAAATAGTACTATTAGAACACATTACAAAATCGCTCAACGCTAACGCTTTTTGTTTTGTTAAGTTTAATAAAGAATGGCTGCTGGAGAGTAATATTTTTGGCGCAAAAAGTAGCCTATAACCTGCTTAGAGAACTCTGCTTAGCCTCACTGTAAACTCCGACAAATTCCGTGCATCCATTCCGGAGGCTACCGATAACAAACTGATGGGCATAGCTATTAAAGGCGCAAATAAAAAAACTGACTTGCTAATATAAATACAAAAATAAATATAAAAATGTTCTAAATGTTCATGACTTTTTTTCCATGGTTTTGTTTTTTTCTTCGTGCCAGCGTTCAAAGTACTCGCTGTAGCTCTCACTAAACTTCCACCTTCAGCCACTCAACTCCGCAAGCGCATTTACAATAGATTTACTCCAACACCAACTTCATTTGACATTTCAACAACTTTTGCGCCATTTAGTGGTGTTTAGCAATGGCTGGTTGAGCAACGCTAACATTGGAAAATTATAATTTTTTTGCCCCACTTTCATTTGTTAGTTAGAAAAATTGCCGTTTCAACTTGAAATAGCGCAATTGTTGCCCGCGGCTCCCGCACTCCACACAGAGTGCAACAAAAACGCTATACTCGTAAAAAGCATCTGAGTGGTGTAAGCGGACAATTACTTTTGCGTCTATGCCATTTAATGCTGCTGCGACACTGTTGCTGTAATAAAATCGCTGGCATTAATGTAGTGTTAAAAGATCATTAAGTGTGCAAAATTGCACTGTTTTACTACTGCTTTTGTGCGTACGCGCACTCACTTACTTACTTCGTGGATAATTGAATTTTCAAGTTTCCGCGCTAAATCTGTAGTTTGCGTAGTCGGATTGTAGTGAGTCAGCAAAAGTTTTTACAGAACCATGTAATTCAGCTATGTGGAAAGACGTTAAAAGGGAATTCACTAATGGCTTACTGTTGTTGCATAATATTGCCACTTTTTTATTTGAGATTTATTTGACAGAGTTACGAAAATTATTACTTCATTAGCAACTTTTTTGAAATGGTAGAGTCCTGCCATGTATTCGACTATCAATTCAGCTAATAGAGTGATATTAGATTCAATAAAGATTAGATTCAAAAATTAGAGTGAGATTAGATTCAATAAATATCTCCTACAGTACATATTTTGCATGCCACTATCAATGGGGCTCCAATTATGTAGCCTAAAACAGAAATTCATAGACGCTTTATGGTTTTTTTCTTTTTTTTGCCCAAAAAAGAAGAGAAGCTCGGCCAAACACCTAACAGAAGTGTGCGCGCCAATTATTTTTTTTTTTTTTTAATGTTTTTCTCCCATCAATATCCATCTTGGATAGGGAACTTGCCGTCACTACCTGGGACTACCACTTACATAAATATCGACAAGTAGTAGAATCTCATACCATATCACAATGGCGTTTTAGTGCCACTTGAAGAGTACCAGACTGGCACCTCCACCATTTCACCTAAGGAGATGACATGACGACATCTGCCTGATTTTGTGAGATTTCTTTCGGTTTTTTTTTTGTTGTAGCAGCATAAATATGACCCATACATGTACGAGGAGTGTTACTTGAGTGACAGTCCTTGGTCCGATATAAATTCGGGTTGTTCCGGTAACGTAGAATTGATTGTTGTGGTAACGAGTTTTCTGCCTATACATTTTTTTGCTATCACCGAAGAATCTTTTACCCCTTTGGAGAAAATGCAGTCAATACACTTGGTTTGGACGCCTTTCAAAACCTAATCGCGGCAAACTGTGTAATGCAGAACTCTTCTCATTTGCATCTGCAACCAACACTCGGAAGTGTTAAGCGCCTCACGAAAGTAGTTGGCAAGAAGTTAGCCAGAAAAGGTTTCTTAAGCAATTAAATGCAGCTTTGAAACTCTCAAAAAGGTTAATAAATAAAAGCATTTGCTTCCACGAACTTCAGCAAACGGATGCATGACCGGCGGCAGATTTACCATATTCATATTTGCTGTACATTAATTCAAGAGAAAGTCGAATTTGTTAGCGATGAACCTAGTCCAAGCATTACGGGGTTTATCGCAGTTCTCATCGGCCTTTGCGCGACATTGACGGCAGAGAACTAAGCGCAACTTACTATGATTACTGCTGACGCCGCTGGGCTTTAAATGAATAGGCAGTAGTTCAGCCCATTTCGTGTAAAAGCTCAGCTTTAGTAAGGAAATGAGGAATCACGCTGGGAACATTTGAACACAATTCTAAGTGGATTTCCTTTAGCCATAGCGTCCGCAACTAACCTAACTTCATGAAACGCGCCGATTGGTTTCAACTCTACCACTTGGAGTTTATTCAACAAAAATGGCTTTTTTTTGTTTTTTGCTTCTCGAACCTTGAGTCTTTGTATCACCCTTATAAAGGCATCTTACTTATTGTACGTATATTTTAAATAAAACTCTATCCTAGTAATATATTCTAAATATATCCAAAATGCTTTCGCCCCAATAGAAAATACGATTATTTTATTGCTAAATTTTGCTTAGCCAATTTCTTGAGAAGAGATTTTTCTGGATTTGTCAACTTCCTAGATTAGCTCTTCTGTATTGCTATACTCATTTTTATACCAAAAAAATGCGATTCAAAAATTAATAGTAAGTAGAAGAACGAAGGGATACATTTTTTTTTTTGTTTCGAACCCCACAACCCTGCCCAACCAGTAAGTACCCAATCGACCTTCCGCCTCGCTAATGAATGGTAAAAACTTTCTGGTAGACGAATTCTGAGCTCTTAGGAGTTCAACTATGTTATGTTAAATTTGAAATATTTCAAGCTCTTTCAGTCCAAAGACTCTCACACTGTGACTCAGAGGGCATGTGACAACATTTAAGGGCATGGAACTCTAGCTAGAGCTTCAAAGGATTTCAAAGGTATAAGGAATTATATATCATTCGAAAGCTATTTTGATGTTGAAGGGAAGATAATTAAATAAATTGCAAATTAGTTTAGTATATCAATTAAAAAATGACGTTTATACAATTGCCAAAGCGCATATGTCAATATACCTCCTAAATGTATGCTTTAGTATTGATATTGAACCAAAGAAATGTATCAGGCAGCGGTTTGAGAATAAGATTTATTGAAGAAGGGATGAAAATAAGGGTGAAAAGTATGAGAGTAAAGGTGAATATGTAGATAAAGGAATAGAAGGAAAGGAAGGCACAACACAGAAATAGAAACGATGATAAGGTCAAAGATGGAGAGAGAGTTAAAAAACAACGGTAAATAGACAATTTTAAATATAAAACTGACAAACCCACAATTTATAATAGAAATTGGTTGGCTTTACGAGCATCGGTGCTACTAGTGCAATTCATTTCTAAACCTCGGTTACAGATTTCATAGCCAGTTATGGAAAACTAATTAAGTTGGCGAATTCTCGAACTTAAATTAGGTATTTATTAGGTAATTTATTAGTTTTCTTTTACTATTATTCCGAGTTTATTTTTTAATTAGAGTGATAATCAAAAATTAATTATAAAAAGTTATAAATAAAAATTATAAATAAAATTAAATTAAATATAAAAAAATAGAAATAAGTTATGAATAAAAATTATAAATAAATTATAAAAAAAAAAATATAAATAAAAGTTATAAAAAAAATTTATAGATAAAAATTATAAATAAAATTGTAAAAAATAAATTATAAATAAATTTAAAAATATCAAATTATAAAAAATAAATTATAAACAAAAATTATAAACAAACTATCAATAAAAAATATAAAAAATTAATTATAAATAAAAATTTCAAAAAATTGATTTTTAATAAAATTTATAAATGAATTTATAAAAAATAAATTCTAAATAGAAATTATAAATAAAATTATAAAAAATACATTATAAATAAAAATTTTAAATAAAGTTATAAATAAAAATTATAAAACATAAATTATAAATCTAATTGTAAAAATGAAATTATAAATAAAAATAAAAAATGAAATTATAAAAAATAAATCAAACAAATAATTATAAGAAATAAATTAGGAATAAAAATTGTAAAAAACAAATTATAAATAAAAATTATAAAAAATAAATTAGAAATAAAAATTATATAAAATAAATTATATATAGAAATTATAAATAAAATTATAAAACAAAATTATGAAAAAAAACATGAAAAAAATAGTAAATATTATAAATAAAATTATAAAACTAATTATAAATAAAAATTACAAATAATATAAAAAAATAAAAATTTAAAAATAAGTTATGAATAAAAATTATAAACAAAATTATACAAAAAATATAAATAAAAGTTATAAAAAAAAATATAGATAAAAATTATACATAAAATTGTAAAAAATAAATTATAAATAAAAACTACAAATAAGATTTTAAAAAATAAATTATAAGCAAAAATTATAAACAAATTATAAATAAAAAATATAAAAAATGAATTATAAATATAACTTTCAAAAAATAAATTTTAAATAAAAATTATAAATAAATTATAAAAAATGAATTCTTAATAAAAATTATAAATAAAATTATAAATAAAAATTATAAAAAATAAATTATAAGTAAAATTGTAAAAATTAAATTATAAATAAAAATTATAAAAAATAAATTAGAAATAAAAATTATATAAAATAAATTATATATAGAAATTATAAATAAAATTATTAAACAAAATTATGAAAAAACACATGAAAAAATAGTAAATATTATAAATAAAAGTTATAAAAAGTGTATTATAAATAAAATTGTAAAAAATAAATTATAAATTATAAATAAAAATAAAAAATATCAAATTATAAAAAATAAATATATTAATATATTAATAAAAATTACAAACATAATTATAAATAAAAATTATAAAACAAAATTATGAAAAAAAACATGAAAAAATAGTAAATATTATAAATAAAAGTTATAAAAAGTGTATTATAAATAAAATTGTAAAAAATAAATTATAAATTATAAATAAAAATAAAAAATATCAAATTATAAAAAAAAAAAATTAATATATTAATAAAAATTGCAAACATAATTATAAATAAAAATTATAAAAAATTTTTTACAAATAAAATTTAGGAATAAAAACATAAAAAAAATAATAAATATTATAAATAAAACTATAAATAAAATTACAAATATAAATTATAAAAAATAAATTATAGATACAAATTTTGAATAAAATTATAAATAAAAATCTTAGAAAATAATTATAAATAAAAACTGTAAATAAAAATTATAAAAATAAAATTATAAATAAAAATAATAAATAAAATTATAAAAATAAATTATAAAAAATAAATAAAATTATATAAATGAATTATAAATAGAATTTGGCTTTCAACGTGAGCTTATCAAATTTCAAATCGTTAGCTATTTAGTAAGTTATTCATATTTCGCGCATTTATTGATATGTTTTCCCATGCACTTTCAAGTCGCTATTTTTAATTTCTTTTTACTTTTAATTTTTTTAAAATTTTTTTTAATTGTTTTTTTTTTTACTATTTTTTTAATTTTTTTTTTGGTTTTTTTTTTGTAAAACTAGTATACACTAACATTTATTTTGCTTGCACAACATTTAGTTGCTATTTAAATTTTTTTCTACTCTTTTTTTAATTGTTTTTTTTTTAATTATTTTTTTTTTTTTTTTTTTTTTTTGTAAAACTAGTATAGTCGATCATTTAGTTTGCTTGCACAAAATTTTATATTTACATTCGCTCTTATTTCTATAAAATATGTACTACAAACATGTTTGCTTATGAAAAAGCTCTGTGTCGCAGTAACTCTAAAAGAATTGTTTCTTTCTAAAAGAAATTGTTTTCTGAAATGTATTTAGATATTATAAAGTTTTCTTTCTAACAGGAATTCTTATTTAAAATGTCTTTAGAAGATATAAAATTTTCTTTTTGAAAGGAAATCTTTTTTAAAATGTCTTTAGAAATTATAAAATTTTCTTTTTAAAAGGAATTCTTTTTTAAAATGTTTTTAGAAAGTATGAAATTTTCTTTCTAAAATAAATTCTTTTTTAAAATGTCTTTAGAAATTATAAAATTTTTTTTCTAAACGAAATTCTTTCTAAATTTTTCGTTTCTAAAATTTCTTTTCATTATTTTCTTTCAATTCTTCATTTACTCTCGAAGTGAATGCACTTTTAAACTTTTCTTTCTGATTCAACACAAAATTTCCTCTAGTAACAAAGGGAATACTCAAAATGAAGAACACACTACACTTATAAATACAAGTAAAAAAACACAAAAAAAAAAATAAATTATAAATAAAATGCAACAACTTTCTATAAAAAATATACTTATAATCTAATACAAATCGTTTATGTAACTCTACCTACAAACACAAATGAACAAAATTTCTCTCACAACTTACATATATTTCACTACAAACTGAGCTTTTTCCCTCTTGCAACATGTGTGTGTGTGTACTACTCACTATCGCTACCTCTACTAACTACTTTGTACTACTCTCAACTTACTACTACTCTTTAGTACTATTGCTACTACTTTTGCTATGCTCCACTCACTCTCCACTCACCACCACGCGCTCAACACATTCCCGCTAGCCACAGGCCACCGCAGGTGGGCCAACAGGCTGCCATACCAACAACACCAACACAAAGGTATGAGATTTTAGCGCAGGAATGCGTTGAGTGCATGGAAAAGCAAAAACAATTTCTTCATATTTTCTCGATGTGCTCTAATGACACACTTCTCTCTGTGTAAATGTTTGGAAATTTTCGTATTTTCTTAAACGAAGTACACCACAATAAAAATAGAAATTAAAAAAAAAATATTATAAATAAAAAATGTAATGAATTATGTATTTAAAAAAAGAACACAGTAAATACAACAACAACTACTTCTACTACAACTGAAAACTATAAAATTGTTTGGTTTTTTTTTTGTCTGTATGTATTGTAGTCTATCCTACAATAACACGCTTATTTATTGCTGTTTCCATTACTCAATTTCTTCTTACAGAACTGAAAAATCAAATAGAAACGCAAGTAAATGAGCTAAAAACTCAAATAGAGGGAAAATGTGTCATGCAGTGATATGTCATCATATGATTATAAAAACAAAATTATACCTACATATATATATATAAATATATAAACAACAACAAACACAAATAAATGAAGAACTGCATATGCAGAAGATATATAACAGAGCATAATTGAATTCCATCATTCAGAGTATAAATAATAACGGTAAAAATGCAAATGAAACTAATAATAAAAAATAAAAGAAAATAAAAATAAAAAAACAATAACAAAACAATTCCTAACAAAATTTACCATTTCCCGAAAAAGCAAAATTATATATACATACATACTCAAACAACAACAACCACAACTGCAGAGGAAGGAAAACGACAATGACCCCAAACAAGAAACCACAAACAAAAACGATGAAAAATATGAGAAGGAAGAGAAACTCGAAGACATACAACAAAAATGCTGACAGCAAATGAAATTATATATTAGCGTATAAATATATACACATATAACAACATATAGCAAATAAATGAATTGCATACTTATATACAACCAACAACAAAAAAAAAAATCAACAACAAAAACCAAAAAGTATATACCATATAAATGACATGAAAACTTATTAATTAATTAATTAAAAAGTCATTAAATAAATTAGTAATTTATTAAAATATTATTTCAACAACAAATAACACTTTACATTTACGAAAAATATATATACAAAAATATAGTAAATAACAAAAACAAAACAAATAAGTAATTTCAAATAAAAAATACAAACAATAAACCTGCTTACAAATGCATATATATATAAAATACATGGTAATCAATTCGACGTATTTGAATAATGTACATAACTACATAAAGCAAAAACAAAAAAAATGAAAATCAAACGAAAAAAAATGAAAGGACACAAAGCAAACAGCTATGCTACACAAATGAGCTAACCAAATACATTTAAAAACAAGTACTTACACCAAACAAACAAAAAAAAAAAACTATGTTATAAGCAAAGCCATACTGTATGATTTACGCCCCGATACTCTACGCCAGAACTTACAAAATGAAAAAACAAAAAAACCAACCAAAAAGACAAGAACAACTTATACACGAACCAACCACAATGAAGTCAAGTAAATGCTTGAAAATGGCGTTGCAAGAGCTTAAATTAAGCCTTGAACAGCAACAAAAACAGCATGAACAACAGCACTGTCAACGCAAGCGAAACCCAGCACGCCTAGAGAGAACAACTACAATGCCATGCACAGTGAGAGCGACGCTCAGCTAAGATCAGACGTCTCAGAGAGTCGAATAACTGTGCTCCCTCCAGGCGCTCACTCTCACTAAACTGATTGCAGGCAAACCAATGCTACCACGGCACGCACATGTTTGCGAAAATGCACGTAGCGACCAACAACAATAACACGATATGGATTGCAAAGGCAGCCAAACACTACGAAAGAGAAAATTTACAATAACAAACAAGAAGAAGAAACCAAGAAAGAAATACATAATGGCGTTGCCAGCATGCGCCAGGCCAGACACAGCAGACAAGCGTGTAGAAAGTAAAACAATAAAGTAGAAAAAAGCAAAAAAAAGCGAATACAAAAACAAAAACAAAATAAGCATATAAGCAAATAAATAAAAACTAGCGTAAAAGTTAGCAAGAATGAGAGAAATGAGATAAGTAAATAATGAAAGAGAGCGAAAGAAAAAGAGAGAAAAAAAGAGAAAGTAAACCTAAAACGAAATTGCCTTCAAAATTTAAATAAAATTTAAAATATAAAAATATTATTATTTAATATTAAAAGTACGCGAATTTTGGCATACATAATAACAACAAGAAACAAGCAACCAAAAAACAAAAACAAAAATAAGAAAACAAGAAAATACTAGAAGAAAAATGCAAAAAAACAAAAAAACTAAATTAAATCTATAAAATTATAATATAAAAGAAAAAACATTTGAACGCGTTGTTAGTAAAGAAATTGAAAAACAAAAACACAAAAAACAAAAACTTCAAAAGGAACTCTTTTCAATTTCATTCTACTCTAAATGATACTCAAATTCACTTGGAATTTAGGCAAACAAAAAATATAAAATAAAACTAAACTCAATACTCTAGACGAAGTTCACAGATACTCTCAACACAAAAACTAAAAACTAAAAACTGAAAACTGTAAACTGCAAACTAACCTTACTAATTTCCAAACAAATTAGTTGGTCCCTATAACTTATAAAATACCAACAACTATATGTACTCGTAAATACAACCTCAACCAGAACATTGCTGCACTGATTGCAACAAATTACAATATATAAACAACAACAAAACCAAAAACAAAAACAAAAAAACAACCCATAAAACTGTACGAAATTGCATTTCGAATTCATCGAAGCAGGAAATTTAGCAAATCGAATATTGATAATTGGAAATTTGTTATTGATATTGGCAAATTGATATTTAAAACCAATCTATGAGACACAAATTTCAACAAACAACTGGCTAATCTGTAAAATTTCTTTCTTTTACTCAACTCCTCCCCCCAAAAATAACCAAATAAAACACACAATGAGCCCCAATCTCTGAGATTACACTGAAACGAAGAAACTGCAAATGTAAGTAAAACTCCAGATTTTTCATATACATTTTTACTCACTGAAGCAACTAAAAATATATTTATTTATGAATAATATTTCAATTGAAATTGTTTTTTGTTGTTAATGATTTTTGAAATTTTTGATTTTTGATTTTTTTTTTTTTGATACATAAAACAGTTGCACATGTAAATAAATCATCAAGTGACACTTCTAACACACAAGTAAATACATACACACATACATGTATAAGATACGATATGTAGCATACATAGATATAAACAACCTGAAGTTAGAGCTGAAAGGTCCTAAAAGCAGAAGCCATTTATTTGCTAAAATGGCAACCAGAAAAATCTATCCCAAAGCCACTCAAAATGCGAACAGGTCTATTCTGCGCAATTAATGTTAATTTTCATGCTGTTAATTTTCATACTGTTAACTTTCATACTGTTAATTTTCAAAATGTTAATTTTCATACTGTTAATTTTTATACTGTTAATTTTCATACTGTTAATTTTCATGCTGTTAACTTTCATACTGTTAACTTTCATACTGTTAATTTTCATACTGTTAACTTTCATACTTTTAACTTTCATACTGTTAATTTTCATACTGTTAACTTTCATAGTGTTAATTTTCATACTATTAACTTTCATACTGTTAACTTTCATACTTTTAACTTTCATACTGTTAATTTTCATACTGTTAACTTTCATACTGTTAATTTTCATACTGTTAACTTTCATACTGTTAGCTTTCATACTGTTAACTTTCATACTGTTAACACAACTGTCAGCTGTGAATTTCGTTATCAACGAATAAAGTGTTAGCGACGTCAAGAGAGCAGAAATGTCGTGTGCAATTCAAGTACAGGGTGATCCAAATATCGTTTGAAGTTTGAGGCGTGCTCATGAATATTTTTCAATGCATTTTTTTTTCTCTGAGATAGAGTAAATATTGCCATTAAAAATGGTGCATCTGCATTATAAATTCCTAGAGTTCCAGGACCACAACGAATTTCTTCCTATAGGGTCTGTTTTGCGCCAATCTCTTAACTTCATTCGAGGCAAGCTGCCGCGGGCTTCTGACACCAGCTGACGTCTCCAGGTATTCGCTGGTCTGCCACGCCTGCGGCTTAGTTGGGGATTCCAGTCAATGGCAAGACTTGTTAAGTCACTTCTTCTTAATTGGCGCGATAACCGCTTACGCGATTTTAGCGGAGCTTAACAAAGCGCGCCAGCCGTTTCTCTCTCGTGCTAACCGGCGCCAATTGGACACACCAAGTGAAGCTAAGTCCTTCTCCGCCTGATCTTTCCAACGCAAAGGAGGCTTTCCTCTTCCTCTACTAGCACCAGCTGGTACCGCATCGAATACTTTCAGAGCCGGAGCGTGTGTATCTATTCGGACGACATTTCCACTGTGACGAATAATGGCCAATTCAGCCCCATTTTCGCACTCGGATCTCTAGTGGTATTGGCTTCTGCTGGGTGCTAGCCCATAAGTAAGCATTCGCGATAATATTTTACCAGAATATTTGTAGAATTTTTCGAAGGCATCTGTTTACAAAATCCTGTAATGAGCTTGCGTGAGCTGACGTCGCACTCTACGTTTCGCAACCATAAAGTAGAGTCGACTTTACATTGGAAAAATTCGGAGTTTTGTATCCCATGAAATGTGTGATGCGTTTCAAATTGCTTGCAGAGAGCCGTATGGCACCACAGCTTTCTTTATTCGGCTTTTGATTTCAACGCTCAAACCTCGAGAGACCGACACAACGCCGGGTAAATAGCAGAAAGATTTTACATCTTCGAGATCGCTACCATCAATTAAGATATTTTGCGTATTAACTGTGTTTATACGCGTGACTTTGGTTTTCTGGTATTGGATCTTCAAGCCGGCTTTCTCAGCTGCTTCTCGCACTGCTAGCATATTCGCTGCCATGTCAAACTCGTTGTGGGTCAAAAGGCAGCTGTCATCTGCATAGTCAAGATCTACTAGGCACCCTTGCAGTGTCCAGTTAATACCGCCACCGGATGACGAGGCGCAGTAAAAAATTATCTTATCTAAACGAGTTAAATCGCCACTTTCAGGTGACTAGTTGATACCACCGTTTCGGCTGATTCAGTCTATTTTAATATTTTCCAAATTCTTTTGAGCAAAAGTTGTCTATAAATTTAAATTTTTAACCATTAACTAAATTTCCGGGCTATCATAGTTTTCATTTTTAAGTTTAATTTAATTTTGTTAGTTTTAATTTTGCTGTCAAAGATGAAAAAGTCCGCTACTCAAACTCAAATGCTTGGTGGACCACCTTGTAGCAGAATAGACCTAAGCTCACACTAAGATCTTCATACCTACATATCTGTCAAAAATTCTTCTACTCTGCTTAAACTTTTTGCACTCAGTCGAAAACTTTTAGCAACTCTTCGATTTCAAACAGCAGACGAACAGTGAATCCAATTACACTTCAGCATTCATAAAGTCGTTAGATTATTTAATAAATAATTACTTAGTACATACAGAAATAGTTTTAAATCGCCATGAACCATGGATAGTATAAATAATTAACCAAACAAGTTAAGATTACAATTCTGTTAGTGCCCGCATAAGTGACTCTTACCGCCCATCAAACCGGCGGCAAGGCGCATATGTTTCAAGCGGCAAAACAGATTTAAGCATATTTGTGATAGATAATAGAAAAAACACATCCCACAAGCCGAAAATTGCACCATTGAATATTCAGCCCATCCACAGAACCTACATTTGAAAATTTTTGTCTCTCCCAATAGCCATAAAGAGCTGACACCCCCTAATTTGAATAGAAGGTCTCTAGAGAATTCCAAATTGGGCACCCGAAATAATCGAATTTTTTATATTATATTGTAAAATAGATTTCCACAAAATATGTACGTATGTAGTGACCACGCCCATAAACGAATTTTGAATTTTTGTAATAAATAAGTAAGATGAACATTTATTCGTAAACACATACAGATGTATGTTACTGTATTCAGTAGGTAGTAAGACAAGTGAGCGAGGGTTAAGCAAGTGCAGCTGTGATAGGTTTAAGTGAATCTTCTCATCTGCTCTCAAGAATAAAACAAAAAAAAAAAGATTTTTGATTAGAAATAAAAGTGAATAAAATAAATAGTGGAAAAAAATATGTAATGTCTCTCATAAGCATATAATAAATTCAATAATTTCGAGTTATCCTCAGCCACAGGTAACAGCATTGACCTTTTTTCACATGATTTTGCACTTACAGGTCCCTTAACTGAAAAAATGGTTTCCCACATGTCCAGTAAATGTCTGTGCCGGTAATTAGAGATTATTTTTCATACATCCATTCAATGAAATTCACATTTTCCAAATGCTGCCTACTTAAAAAATTATTTTCCAAAAAACATATGTTATCCAAACATTCTTTCGCAAAATTTTAGTAATATTTAAGCCATTCATCCATTCGATGAATTCAACACTTTCATATAATTTGATTGATATAACATGATTTTGCACTTAAATGTCTCTTAACTGAAAAAATTGTTTCCCACGTGTCCAGTAAATGTATGTGCCGGTATTTAGAGGTTGTTTTTCATACATCCTTTCAATGAAATTCACATTTTCCAAATGTTGCCTACTTAAAAAATTAATTTCCAAAAAAATTAATTTCCAAACATCATTTTGCGAATTTAGTAATATGTTAGCCATTCATCCTTTCGATGAATTCGACACTTTTCATATAATGGCTAATTTATATAGTATTATCCAAACATTCTTTCGCAAATGTTTAGTAATATTTTAGCCATTCATCCTTTCGATGAATTAAACACTTTTCACATAATTTCATAGATGTAACATGGTTTTGCACTTAAATGTCTCTTAACTGAAAAACTTGTTTCCCACGTGTCCAGTAAATGTCTGTGCAGGTATTTAGAGTTTGTTTTTCATACATCCATTCAATGAAATTCACATTTTCCAAATGTTGCCTACTTAAAAAATTATTTTCCAAAAAAAATATGTTATCCAAACATCATTTCGCAAATTTTTAGTAATACTTTAGACATTCATCTTTTCGATGCACTCAACATTTTTTACATAATGGCTAATCTATCTAACTGTGGACTATTTGTGAAACACCTGCCTTCCACCCAAATATTATAAAACATAATTTGTGAGCACATTTTGTAGAACTCTCAGCCAGTTATCGATTGGAATCAATCACAAATAGTATTTTTTCGTTGAAATGCTTCATTTTTAATAAAACAAATAATGTTCCAAGTGCTCTAAAAATGCCTATGTACGTTTTTTAGAAATTTTTCAGTCATATATCCTTTCGACGAAATCATAATTTTTCACGCAGTCGACAATTTTTCTCATTATACTTCAATCTAAAATAATTTAAAACTAATTTGGCTTCCCACGAAATGCCTCAAATAGCAAAAATACAAAATTAAACTGTTTTCGAATCATACTTTTCTTAGAATTTTAATAATGAAGCTTGTAAAAGTGTTCTAAAAACTACTCTAAAAATTTTTTGTAGTTCTTCAGTCATACATCCTTTCGACGAAATCATAGTTTTTCACTTTATTGTCAATTTTTCTCATTCCACTTCATTCTAAAGAGTTTAAAACCAATTTGCCTTCTCGTTCAATGCTTCAAATAGCGGCAATACAAGCATTTACAAATTACACTTTTCATATAATTAAAAAGAAAACAAATAATGTTCCAAGTGTTCTAAAAACTACTTTTTTGTAGTTTTTTAGTCATACATCCTTTAGACGAAATCATCATTTTCCACTTAGTTGTCAATTGTTTCTTATTTTACTTCATTCCGAGGTAATTTAAAATGAATTTAGCTTGCCACTAATTGCTTCAAATAGCGAAAATGTAGAATCAAAGAGTTTATAAAGCATACCTTTTATAAAAATTTTTCATTGAATCCTTTCAGAGAGTAATACATACTTTTTATGAAATTATTCATCCAGTTACTTAGGAGTATAATCCAGAACAAGTGATAGTAAATTTATCTAGTCATACATCTGTTCGACGAAATATAGTAAATTTATCTAGTCATACATCCATTCGACGAAATATAGATTTCTCTTAAATTAAATGTATTGCTTAGATTTTCATTACTTACGTAAAAATAAAGCGTGTTTTAAGATGACTTAAGGCACATCCATTAGTAAAGCTGTTCTAAGAAATAATATAGTGCTTCAATGAATTTATTCGCCTAACTCAAATTCGCACTAGACTTTTTTATGAACTTTGACTTCTTTATGAACTAAATATGTATGCAAGTTTTCTGAAACTTTGCTCTAAAAGGTGATGAAAAACTTCTGATTGTGCATTAATTTCCCACTAGTTTTTGTTAAATGCATAAAGCGTGAGTAAGTAAATATTTTTTTAGCCATACATCCTTTAGATGAAAATTATTTTTTTTTTGTAGTAGCTTAAAGAGCGTATGCTACTTGTTAGAATGTGCGTGAGATAATATTTTTAGAACTTTTTCAGTCATACATCCTTTCGACGAAATCGTCGTTTTACACATATTTGTGAATTCTTCGCATTTTAAAGTAATTTGAAACCAATTTTGCTTCCCACTGATGAAAAACTTATGATTATGCACTAATTTCCCACTAGTTTTTGTTAAATGCGTAAGGCGTGAATACGTAAATATTTTTTTAGCCATACATCCTCTAGATGAAAATTATTTTCTCTTTGTAGTAGCTTACAGAGCATATGCTACTTGTTACTATGTGTGTGAGATAATATTTTTAGAACTTTTTCAGTCATACATCCTTTCGACGAAATCGTCGCTTTACACATATTTGTGAATTTTTCGCATTTCTAAGTAATTTAAAACCAATTTTATTACCCACTGATGAAAAACTTATGATTATGCATTAATTTCCCGCTAGTTTTTATTAAATGCGCGAAGCGTGAATAAATAAATAAGTGAATAAATAAACATTTTTCAACCATACATCCTTTAGATGAAAATTTTGTTTTCTTAGTTGAAGTTTATGAGGCAGTACATCATTTGTTACTTCAAAAATTTTGGGAATTTATTGCTGCCTTCTTTCCTTAATCCTTTTCATTGTGCTCCATTTTTGATGAAATTTTTATTGTTGAAAAGTGCTGATATTTTTCTGAATTCCATCAAATTTTTATAGCTTACTAAATTTTACCCATCATACATCCTTTCGACGACTTTAAGGTACTATGCATTACGAGATTTAGGTAGTCATTCCAAAGATTTGCTTGTTTGGAAGACATTTGCAATAATTCTTGAATTCTCATTTCCCTTAATGCTGGGAATTCTTGAAAAAAATGTGCATCAGCGCAGCGATAATATTAAATCAAAATTTCATCACCTGAACACAAGCACTAGAGCATAACTCATCTCGTTACACAAACAACGAATATTTTATGGAATTTTTTATAACTGTATACATGTATCGGATACTCAATCTTTATACTTATTGTTGGTATGCCCCTAAATTTGCACATTTACTAATGCATATATATATGTATGTATATAAATATATATATTTATATCGCTGCACATATCACTGATATCTTTTTTCAATACAAGACTAATATAAATACTTATTATCATTAAATATACATATACAAATATCTACTTATATACCACCTACATTTCTATACCCATACATATATTCATATATCTACGCATAACATTGCCATGTCTACATCTTAACATATCCATGTATAAATTTTTCACTATGAACCCTTTTTCAAAAAAAAAACAAAATTATTAATATTTGTTATATCAGAAAAACATTTATGAATATCTATTATACCATTATATAACACATCCATCTCCACATTTTTTTACATATACATATAATTATGCATACGAAAACTTACATAAAAAATATATATCTCAATGTCACTTACTATATCTTTTTCTCTATTTTCTTTATCTTTCTCTCTCTTTCTCTTTTACTTGCTGTCTCTCTTTGTTACTCATTTTACTATGCTGTTTTGTACAACAAACAACTTTAACTTTATATGTGTGAATTAAATGTTCTATACTTTTAATGTATATTTGTGCGTGTCATTAATTACAATAGTATTTGTTGTTTTTTTTTTTTTTTTGTTTTTTGAGACAAATCACTAGCATAAAACAAACTGTGTCAGCCAACTTGAAAAATTGTGACATAAATAAGAAATGTTGTATGTACGTATATATGTATGTTATAATTAGTAAGCGCAAATATTGTCGACACATACTCTTCTCACGACTACTACTACAAAAACAACAAACAATACAAGCCAGCATAATAACCTACAACAACAAGCGCTACAACCGCAAACCGGTACGAACATGCATCCATCACTTAAACTCGATGCCCTGTAACTCTTTTATACTCAACCGAGAGGGGATACACAACAACAAGGAAGCGTTTCTCATCACCAAAAATTTCACACGCATAACTTCATTACTACACACTCACACGTATTGTGTGGGGAATTAAGCTTTGTATCGACATAAGTGTATGTGTAGCTCTCTGTACCAAAGGCACATGTATTTGATTTTGTTGTAATAAGTGTACTGATACTATGTTAACTCTATGTTATTAATAGCGCTGTTTACAGCATTTTTGATGACTATGTGTACATATCTGAGGGCGTGTTACATAGTAGCTTAAATTGAACGGAAGGTTATGGTGGTAGTCGATCTGCACGGCCAACTCACTTAGACCAAATTGAAATGAAAGTTGGTATTAAATTGTTCTGCTAACTTCTTCTTAGCATTAACATTTGCTGTAAATTTAAATAAAGAATATCGGTAATAAATATTAAGAACGCTGTTAAGCAAACAATTTCTTTTTTATCGACTTAAGCTACTATAGTGTGCGACCACAGATATTATATATGTGAGAGTGTTTGCATTCAAACGTCGTATTTATAAATAATTATTTGTAAGTCAATTCCAAAGAAATAACGTTTGGCAACTATATAACAGGTTTAAATTGAGTATAGATTTCTCGATAGCAATAAATTAACGTTTTGCTCAGTACTACCAGTACAAGAAGAAGAAGAAGAAGAAGAAGAAGAAGAAGAAGTTGTTGATTTGGAGGAATTCTTGGCTGGCTATCCAATAAAGTAGCTAAAATTCAATAACTTAAAAACCTCTGTGTAGACTTCGTACGACCAAAAATTCACTCACTCGAAGAAGGGTAAGAAATAAAAAATCATGGCGCATACAGTGCGAATATTCATGCAGAATCTTAACAGACTTTGCACTCCTGAAATCCTTAAATTCACCCGAGCAAATGAAATCGCAGGAATAAGAAGATATGGAAGCATTAAGTGAGTCACATAAAACAGCCATGCATACAACTTCTCCTTCGTCTTGATTGGTGCGATAACAGCTTAAGCGATGTTGGTCGAGTTTAACAGAGCGCCAGTCGTTACTTTCTATGCATACAAACAAGGCTTGAAAATTAAAATGCTGAGCATTCACCGATCAACGGGTTGCGCCTATCAGAACTTCACATACTCAAACTAAGCTTGAAAAGCTTTAAATGTATGCATTCCATTGGTGTAGAAATTTTATAGATTTTATAAGATTAAGAAGCTGGTTCATATTCTCTTTCTTTCCCAGTGCGGAAAATCCACATTCGTAAACAAGTGCGCTCTGTAAAGATCCGTTTTGCGAGTAATCGGTGAGAGAGTCTTTGCACTCAATTATCGAATCACCCCTCCTTTTTTAAAAAATATATGTTTAAATTATCGCGAATTGGAAAACGAAGCCTTGTTGATCATTCCAATTCACGCAAATCCATACAACACAAATTCGGTAAAAGTTTTAAAGAGTTGAGCGATTGCCTTAGAAAAATAAGTGAATTGATGGGCCCTTGATTCCTCCAGCCCATAGACTGCTCCAAACAGTTATTTTCAATAGATTTATTAGCTGTTCTTGAATGGCTTCGGCTTGCTCTCCACCTCAAATGCGGCAATTTTGATTATTGACGTAGCCATTAAGCCAAAAATGGGTCAACCATACGTTGGCCTGAGCGCGCAATGAACGCTTTTCAAAGAGCATCGATTTTTGTACGATAATCGTACGATTTGTAAACGTTTTTGAAGCGTAACTCTTTCCGTGATGTAATGTCCATGAATAACGAAAAAAATTATGTATTTATTTTGACAATAGTCACGCGAGATCTCTCAAAAAATCGTATTGGAAAAACTACCTCCAATCTGATCACCCTTTATATAATATATATTCAAATTTTTAATAATAATTAATATTTATTAAAGATTTCGCAGCGCTACTCGTTAAGTCGTAAATACGATTAGTATGACATCAAATGTTAAAACATAAAGTTTCATGTTCTTGCTAATAAAATGCGCATCACGGAGATTAAAGCTACATACATTGATAACTAAATAGTTGGTGTTCTCGCTAATACAGAATATAATGAGCGGAAATTTCATTGTTGCCACCCTCTCATATGCGGTATGTGTGTGAGAGAGAGCGCTCAATAAGCGAAACAGTGCCGATCACTAAACGAGGCGGCGCCGGTCACTCAGCGCAGCAGTGCCGCTCACTAAGCTAAGCAGTGCCGATGACAAAGCCAAACAGTGCCGGTCACTAAGCCGAGCAGTGCCAATCACTAAGCGAAGCAGTGCCGCTCACTGCAGCAGTGAGAGCGAAGAGGGATAGGTTGATAGCCAGGCTAGTTTGTAACTGAAAACAGAGAAACTAACATTCCCAAAAAGGTATACGAAAAAGAGAAAAACTGTGCAGGTTTTATGCTAGTTAAGTCAACTGTTAAGATAACATTTGTATGTTAACACTACATAAGTGGTTATGTTATGGGACAATTATGTGCAATAAAATGCTCTCAAAAGTTGTGTTATTTTAGGAAATATTTGTTGCCTACATTTAAGTGAAAAAAAAATGAATTGTTAACACTGTTATTGTTCATTTTAAATGATTTTAATTAATTGTTATAACTTTAATGGTTAATTTTAAATGGTTTTAATTAATTGTTAAAGCTTTTATTGTTAATTTTAATTGATGTTAAATGTTATTTACTATATTTGGTTATTTTATTCCTATATGAAGGAGCGTTAATTTATATATAGGACCTCAATTTAATTTTAATTGTTAAATAGTTTTTATTAAAATTAAAGTAATATGATGTGTTATGCTTGTTGAAAAAAAATTTATTTAATTAATTTTAACGAAACAGAAAAATTAGTTAATTTTAGCGAAACCAAAAAATTACTTTTTAACTAACTTCTTATCGGTACTGAAAAATTAATTAATTTTAGCGAAACTGAAAAATTAATTAATTTTTTTAGTAATTTTAACGAAACAGAAAAATTATTTAATTTTAGCGAAACCAAATAATTAATTTTTAACTACCTTCAAAACTGAAAAACTAATTAATTTTATCGAAACTGAAAAATTAATTTATAACTAACTTTTTATCGGCACTGAAAAATTAATTTATTACTAACTTCTTAATTGCAAGTTTTGTTCGGTAGCACCTGCTGCGCCTCTCTAAACTGCTTTTACACAAATAAGCGCGTAGATACTTGCGATAGTGTCAGCAAAGCAGGCAGTCAAAAAATATGGCAAAACAAAAATTTTGTGCACGCCAGGCTAAATAAAAGGGGGCGGGAGGGCGTTAATAAATATATATATGGCATTCGTCTGTAATCTCAGAATTTTTTTCTCTAAATATAATTTGAATTCATTTTGGAAAAAAGTGAATTCACAATTCGCGTCTCAAAATATAACTTCTACTTTATTTGCTAGAATTTATGTGAAAATAATTTCCTTTATTTTTTTCAAGCTTGATGTGCGCTCTTTTTATTTAAAATTTTCCAACATTTTTTAAATTTCTACAACTTTTTATGTGCTCATCATTTTCTTTCCCTTCCAAGTGCAACTTTATTTGCCTAACTATGTGATTTTCAACGCATCCCTCTTGTTAGCATTGCCTCAATAGAAGAATTTCAACTCTGCATGTATATATAATATATGTTTTTCACAACAACAAAACATTCAAATAATAAATCTAATAAATGTATGTATTTATTGTATGTATAATATTATATATTTCCTTAGTACAATGTTTAGAATTGTTGTTTATGGCTTTGTCGTGTCAAATACTAGTACTTATGAAAAAATTGTATAATCAAATCTGAAAAAGAAAAATCAAGAGACATAAAATGAGTTAAGCAAACAAGAGCCAACGAAATTGGAGAAATACTACAAGAAAGCCTCGTTGCAATACAGAAAATATAAAATTAATTTCAAAACATTAACATTATTAGCGTGCATATTATAGGATTATGAACTTAAGAAACTGCAAACAGACTTTCAGAAATAATTTAGAAAAAAAAACTATAATGAAGCTTTGCGCTACACATATTTTTCTGCAATTTACAGAGTAGTCAAAAAAAAACAAAAAAACAGTCGCTTAGAAGGTACCCACTATTTTTAGCTAAACAAAGGATATTTCCATTCTGATTGCCCTGTTTTAGAAATCTAAGTAACTAAAACGAAAGTAACTAATTTTTGACAAAAAAAAAGAAACATGTTTTCTCTCAATAGTTATATACACCGGTTTCCTTTAACCACTCAAAACAAAAAACAGCATTCCAACACCTTCAAACTCACAAAAACTTTATGAGCAAAAGCAAAGGCTCTATCCAAACTACTAGCGAATTGCGCAAACCCTTAGAGCAGATCCAAACTTAGAGATTTAGTCACTTAGTCTATTGTATAAGTCGCTTCACAGTCTTTTCTATGGACATATTTGAAAACGCGTTTACCCAAAATATAAACAGACGAACTTACACACTTTTCCAGCTAGTAAATTTACTTTGTATAAATAAATAAATACTCAAACTCTCCTTTTGTCACCTATTGCAGAATCCTTGAACTATAAAAATTTTACTTACCCAACTTTTCATGCGCGTAAATCTTTAATTCCTCAAATTTCATAGTAGCGTAGTTACTTCACTTGAAACTAGTAAATCGATATTTAAAATTAGTAAACGAAACCCAGACTTTGCGACTGTTAATTTAGCAAAAAAAGGTATAGAATTTATTAAAAAGCAAAGTAAACAAGTTCTAAACTGATTTAGTATAAAGACACGAAATATAACTGAGTAAAAAATATAAGAAAAAACAATATTTAGTAACATGAGAAAACAACAACAAGCACACTGCATACTAGAAACAAAAAGAGCTGACACAAAATTAGAGGAATGGAAAAGTTACGAGTAAGTTAATGAAAATCGAAAGTTAAAATAAAAACCAACAGCAACCCTGCTTGTTGTGAAATGCCTTCATTGGTGAGCGATTTGTATGAGAGCGAAGCGCAAAACACATCTACACATACACACATAAAATAAGCAACAAGTACACAAATGTATGTGACACGATTATAACGAGAATTAGGCAAACCAAAAAAAAAAAAAAAATAGATGTGTAAAAAATATATTGAAATTAAAAGAAACATATTGAAATTACAAAAATATTGAAATTACAAACATATAGAAATTTCAAAAATATTGAAATTAAAAAAATATTAAAATTAAAAAAACACACAAGCAAACACAAATTAGCTGAGTTGGCAAACACAAACAAAAGCACATAAGTTTGTAGTTTTGCTTTCGAACGAATGTATGTGTAATAGAATGAAATGTGAAATGCATGAAAATAACAGGAGAGGCAAAAAACAAAAGACAAACAAAAAAAAACAAAACCAAAGTGCACGAGGCTAAAGGCAAACACATAAGCTACCAATGCAGCATGAAGCAAGAACAAGCAAACAATGACTTATACAACAAATATACACATACATGCAAACAAAAGTATATACAAACATATAAAGTATCTAACAACAACATTTATATATAAATAGTTGCGATATTATGTTGAACAAAAACAAAGAACATGTAAAACAAAAAACAAAAACAAAGAAACAAAAAACAAAAGGTCGAAAAACAAAAACCAAAGAACAAAGAACAAAAAACAAAAAACATTTAAAACCCTAAACAAGCAAGCAAAAACAAATTCATAGCGATACATACATAAAGAGAAATTCAAATACAAAACAAAAAGCAGAAAAATGATGTTGCATTAATTAAATTGTTACTTTGAAAATTTAACAAACAAAAACAAAAAAAAAATACAAAAAAAACTTAAATAAAAATTATATAAACTAAAACAAAATCTGAATGTTGTTCTTTTATTTCTTGTTGTACTCGTACTTTGCTAATTACTCTCTATCTCTCTCTCTCTTTCGCTGCATAAGCATACATACATGCATACCTACCACACATGCGACCCACTTCTACCAACCAGCCGTTACTTGCTTCAACTCACACATTCTCTCTGTCTCTCTCTCTCTCGCTGCATAAGCATACATACATGCATACCTTTATCACACAAGCGACTTTATACGCGCCCACTTCTACCAACCAGCCGTTACTTACTTCCACTCACACATAAGCGTACATACATGCGACTTTCTATACTCCCAGCCGTTACTTACTTGAACTCACACATTTCCTCTCTCTCTTTCTCTATATAAGCAAGCGACTTTGTATGCGCCCACTTCTACCAATCAGCCGTTACTTACATACTCCCACTCACACAGCGCACAAACGAGGTTCTCACATATTGCAAACACACACCTACTGTTACTTTCTGCTCTTTCATATTACCATCACGAAGATCTCACAATGTCAAGCATTTATTGTTGTTAGCTCTTTTCCATTAGAGAAACAACACCCCCTCACTCTTTTTAAAATATGCGTACTTATTTTTGAGCGGTTTTGCATGAAATCTCCTACTTAGCTCCTTCAAATTTCCCCATCTCCCAAATCGAATTGCCCTTACGAACATAGTGATCACAATTCACTAGCTTGTGAGCTCTCCCTCTTTCTCTATATAGGTGTATACACATACACGATGAAGAGAATAATAAGGTGGCGCCGATCGTAGTAGCGGTACTTTGCTATCAGCGAATTTGACAGCATAGCTGTGTATGGACATTTGTGAAGTATCACTTGTGGGTGCGAGGGTTCGAGGGTTGTTTGTGTAATTTTTTCTTCTACTTTTATTTTTGTGCGCATTATCGAATCTCTCTCTCTCAAACAACTGCAACAATGTTACGTCTCGCACTCTCTAATGGGCGCATTCTTGTATAAACATATATATGCCCCTCTCCTCACTTTCTCTTGCTCTTCTTCTTCTATATGCGCCCTCTGTCAACCTCTATCCTTATTCCTATCTATCTCCTTCTCACTCTCTCTCTCTTTCTGCTCGCATTCCCATTCAGAATGACAACCAATAAGAAAAATAAAATTCAAGCGCTTACATTCTTGAACACTCTTTAAGATTTGCTTTGGGCTTTTCAGAGCCTTTAGTGCAGGCTGACTGGTACTAATGATACAATCTGTTTTATATCTGGATATTGAAGTGGAAGCAACATTTGTTTGCATTTTGTTAAACGGATAAGGAAAAGTTTTCACTCAGTCAATTAAATTTTCGATCTTTAATTCTAATTCTCCAATTTTTATCACAAATATCAAACAAAGTCGTCAAATTTTTAGAACTGCTCGTTGTTAAGGGAAAAGAAAAAAAAGAAAAATAAAAAATCGACCGAGTAACTTCGGCTGCCATGTTGCAGGGCCACCCGCAGCTGATTACTGTCCTGAAACGAGCGGAACCTTCTCAGAGCTCTGTTCGTCAAAACTTAAACATAATTTTACATAACTTAGGCAAACCTACCGTACGAGCATCACAAGTTTCTTGTTCCCTAAAGCTCCATTTAACTTTGAAAATATTGTGAGATTTAGATTTTAGCGGTTTTTGGAATTTATGTGTTTTAAGTAAATTGAGTGGCGTGAGATAATCAAACTCTTGGGGATTTTATGCTCTTGGGATTCTCTACTTCTGTTTAATTGGCGCGATAACCGCTTACGCGATTTTGGCCGAATTTAACAAAGCCCGCCAGTCGTTTCTTTCTCGTGCCAAGTGAAGCCAAGTCCTTCTCCACCTGAGGTTTCCAACGCCTTCCTCTTCCTCTCCTACCACCAGCTGGTACCGCCTCGAATACTTTCAGAGCCGGAGCGCTTGTATCCCTTCAGACGACATGATCCAGTCAGCGTAGCCGCTGGATCTTTGTTCGCCGCGCTATGTCTATGTCGTCATAAAGCTCATTGTTCCATCGCCTGCGATATTCGCCGTTGCCAACGTGCAAATGTCCAAAAATCTTACGCAGAATCTTTCTCTCAAAGACTCCAAGCGTTGCTTCATCGGATCTTGTCATCGTCCAAGCTTCTGCGCCACACGTTAGGACGGGCATGATGAGAGCCTTGTAGAGTAACTTTGTTCGTCGAGAGAGGACTTTACTACTTAGTCCAAAGTAGCACTTGTTGGCAAGAGCGATTCTATGTTGGATTAGTCCAGTTCAAATGGTAAAGAAGTCGCATGAGCGTAGACTGTCCTGCATTTTTTTTCGTATATCACCAACACAATCTTAATTTTTATTGCAAACACCCTTATTTGTTGCATCTATCTATCTATCTATTCTATCGAATTCGCTGAGCGCCGGTTAAGGATCTGATATTGGCCAGACCTCTAAAACCGTTTCAGCATGTTATGCTGTGGCACCATTTACCCTCCGTGGGGCAACCAGATCTGGCTTTTTCGACTTTGGACGAGAATTTAACTTATTTATATTATAGTTAACAACTTGAGCTTCCTGGTAACTTCCTAAAATCTAATTTTCTATCGATTTCTGGGCATAACCTTTTAAAAGCGACCCTCGAACAGTACCAAAACAAAGTTCAGGCCCGGTTGTCAGCCGAAAGTTTTAGAAAAACTGCCCAACAAAGGGTTATTAGTCTACATTGCTGTCCGTACGTTTAATAAGATCAGCTGATTAAAAATTTTTTTTTTTTTTTGAATTTGTAAACACCATTTTCCTCTTTGTTGCTCCGTCTCCTATCTTCGATTTATACACGTTTCCCATTTCTCAGGATGCTCTTAAGTTTGTTAAGTTACTTTTAAGTCTACAGTAATTACACTATAAGTCTTGGCTGACGCAACTCGTATACAGTATTTTCTGTTAACATTTTGTTATCAACAGAAACCTGTCGGTGCAACTCCTTTCAACCTAACTCTTTCGCAAACTTCTATTTGTATCCTTTCTTGCTCGGACATCTCTTTTTCACTCTCCTTGCTCACACATCTCTTTTTCTCTCTTCTTGCTCACACATCTCTTTTTCTCTCTTCTTGCTCACACATCTCTTTTTCTCTGTCCTTGCTCACACATACAATAGCTTTCCTCGAAGCTACAAACAAAGTTTTTTCGCGCAATTTCGTATTGTGTATATTATTTCTATCTCAACTTATACAAACCTACATATATGTAATATATATATGTATGATTCTCCTGAATTTTTGTCATTTCGGTTAATTTAACCCTAAACCCTCTGCAAGGCTTTAACTGTAAATATGCTTTGTGGCTGCTTTTTCTCTCCATTTTTTTTTGTTTCATTTTGTTTCCTCGTTAACGCATTCCGTCTTCCTCTAGCAACCACTGCTCTCCGGACAACTCTCTCTCTCCCTCTCTCTCTGCCTCTCTATAACTCCATACATTAACAAACACTTCTTGCTTGCAAATACTTCTGCTATCTGCTTCATGTCCATCAGTGTACTCAGTTCGCATTGTTGTACTCTACTCGCATTCTACTCGCATTGTACATATAAATAAATAATCGTGCTATGTATACTCTCCATCATGCCTGCGATACATGCATACATACATGTGTACTCATATGCAACAAATACAAATAGACATTTACTACTTAGTTCACAATTAATAAAAAAAAATCTTGATATTTGATAACTATTTTATACAAGTCTATAAGGTAAGTTTGTGTGTGTGCCTCTCTTATAATTTCAGCTTGTATGAAAAAGATTTGGCATTTCATACGTAAAAAGTTTAAAAACATTTTTTAATTGGTAAGTAAGTATGTGGACGCAGACGATCTGTGCGCTGAACGGGGCCGGATCCAAAGTAAATCTACATCAATAAGTGTTTATCTGTGTGCATTTAGCCATACTGCGTGGATGCTCGGATGCAAATGGATCTGTGTTGAACTGTGAAAAATGATTGCAACAACTATCAATTTCTTTTTCTACTATAATTACAAAAACTACTAATATGTATAATTGACTGTTGCACTCACACACATGCACACACACACACACACAAAAGGTGATTTGATCGATAGTTAATAATTTACTATTAGTGACACTTTCACTACTCTCGTACATTGCACCCACTTATTGATATGTAAGTCGGCACAGGAATGTTACCCGGTTATGAATTTCTTAATCTAAATATTAATATATTGGCATAGATTATCTTTGATTATTTTTTTTTTGCACACTTACATGTATTGGTGTTTCACAAAATAGCAGAAAACACACGCAGCATCCGACATTCAAAACATTCTCATACAGCTTCATTATAAATTCGTAGTAATTTCGGAGTTGTCCATTAAGGTTCCAACTTACAAAACATACAACTTTCATGTAATCATAAACATTTTTTTCCACACTTCAAAAAATGTGCTAAATCGGCTTGTTGATGCGACTTTTAAAAATGTCTAGATCACAGTGCCGCACAGCTGATTTGTTTTTTTCTTCTTTGTGGTAAAGCGCCACCTGAAAAGCAATGTTTTTAGAATAAAGAAAAAATGGCCAATAATCTGCACAGAAAGCTGCTTTAACTTCCAGTGAGAATCCGGTGCCCCTGAAGCATCAATTTTAGACAAAAGTAATAGACGCCGAATGGTTTTCATATATTTTGTTCAAACCTCTACGCATGGTAAATAGGCATCAACTACAATAATGTTTTCTTTATATTTTAAATTTATACAAGTAAACGGCACTGACGCATGAAAAAGAAATTAAGTAGGAAATCGGGTTGCAATCTAGTTACAATTTCATTATTTTCCAATACTTACTCTCAACCCTGTCAGCACAGTACCGAAGCTTGTAGTCAATGGCCTTGGCGAAGTGACGTAGGACATGGTTTGCTCCTATTTTGTGTTCAGCGTTCGAATTGTTGTTGCATTGCGCCAACTTGCTCACCGAATGTGAAATATCAAGATGAGTTATTACAGCCAAGTATATTAACGCGCCAATGAGAGATTGATAGGACTTCGGATCGTTCTGTTTCTCAGTATCATCGCCACATTTGATTTGGTACCCAGCATCGAGGGAAGATGATGGCGGCCTGCAATCCGTCATTCCGCATTTCTTCAACAGATTTTCCATATACTGTCTGTGGCAAATACTTATAGCGCTAGTATCGCCATCGCGCTCCACCACCATACCCAGAAAATGACTTATGGGCCACTTGCCGACAATATCAAACGCATTAGTTAAACCACGTTTGATTGTCGTCAGATCGTCTTGTGACGAGCATCCTACGATGAGATCATCAACGTTAATCGCCTTTGGTACAGGCATGGTTCATTCTTGCAGGAAACGAAACGCATTCTCCTTAAAATGGAATCCAAGGTAGAATTCCACTCCTTGCCGGGCTGTTTTATGCCATAGATTGCCTTGTTCAGTTTTAAAATCCCTCCGGGTTGATTGCTGCTTACAAAGCCATCGGGTTGTCGCATGGAGTACTCTTCTTTCAGATCACTGTTAGTTAAGCTAGCGGTAGTGACATTTTTCGAAATAGTTTACACCATATTCCTGGCTACAGCCTTTAGTTAGTTGTCTTGCTTTGAACCTTTCGATGCTGCTATCTTTTTTCGGTTTTGAACTAAAAACCCATTTACTTGGTTTCTGTCCCTCTGGTAAATCCAAAAGCGTCCTGGTATGCATACTTATTATTTTTGACGTCGTCGAACTTTTCTGGTAATCTTATTTTGTTCAATTGAAGCTTATCAGTTCGAGCCGAAAATGATCTTTGTTGTTGGTTTTTTTTTCGGTAATCGACAATGTGCTGCGGAATGTCCCGTTCGACTGCAGTTATGACATTTTAGACGAGATTTGTTGTTGGGCTTCCCACTATCGTTCTTCACATGCTTCTGATCTGACTGCACTACAAATCGAAAAAGCCAATACAAATTTTTGCGGCGAATATTTGCGTGAATATAATTTACTTGCGCATTTGTAATGCAGGTGTGGGGCTGGGGTCAGGTGTTTCGTGTAAAATGAGAGTAGAAAGGATTCAAGAGTCTTCCCTACTGGCGAAAGCAGAGTCATAGGCGGATAATAATGCCCTTGGTTGGCGGGTTTCCCAGGTCTCCCTGATTTTCACTTGTCAAGAATTATGAGAGTGGCCATGGACATATTGAAAACGTTTGTGAGGTACTCTACTTCCAATGGACTCAGCTTTTCCAACATCAGCATGTTTAGTCCGTCAGGGCCAATGGCATTATACCATGACTTCATTTTATTGATGGCCCCCTGAACCTCATCACTGGAGAAAGCAAGTGGTGTACTGTTGTTAGTCAGTTTGTGCAGCCGTCTGGTGGCACTATGCTTGGATCTGTCGGCCGGAGGATGCAGTATGAATTGCCGGCTAAAATAGCTCACGCAACTCTTCGGGTTCGACGAAGTACAACTGTTAAAGGTGATATCCGCTTTGTCGTTGTGCTCCGTCGTAGGTGAAGTTGCAGGACTTCAAGTGTTCTTCCCATTTAGTCGGCTCGTGTGGGATTGCCAGTTGCCAGATCTCCAAATTGAGATCCTTTATACGAGGATCCCCGTTTCGACCAGAACAACTGCTTCAGCTGGGAGATTGTGACGTATGTCCCGGAAACTAGCCCTTTTTAGTGTACCGTGCTTTGAATCCGGTATCTTTTCCGCTTAACAAGAAAAATTACAAATGTCCAAGTAGATTTTCATTACTCAAAACATGTTTTTTTTTTTATTTATAAAACACACAGCCAATTATAAAGGATGTATGGTATACAAATCGCTGAGGGTGCAACGTTTTCCAGCTTTACGCAAAAAGGAACTCCAGACTCCGATACTGAACCCGCCGCAACAAGAAAACACAGTCGAACCCGCTAGAATCGGGTTATCAACCTATGCGCAAGTAGCAGCACAAGCTACAAATATTAACACAGGTATGCCTAACCCTCAAAATGATGATATTCAAGAACTTAAAAAAATGATGAGCCAGCTCATCAATCAAATGACTAACATGATGAATATAATCACACTACTGGTCACCAAATTCGATGGACAAGCAAAGTAAAATGACAATAGCCTTATGGAATGCAAACGGACTAAATCAACATATTCTTGAAACTAAAACTTTTATAGACCAATACAACATTGACATACTATTGGTGTCAGAAACTCATTTTAATGACAAAAGCTACGTTAGTATTCCCGGCTACAAAATAATATGCACCAACCACCCTGACAACAGAGCACACGGCGGAACAGCTATTATACTGAGACAAAATATTATATTTAACAAAATGGAAGAATATCAAATGGACCATCTGCAAGCAACGACGATACAAATAAATGACACTCTAGGCCAGCTTACCATATCAGCTGCTTACTGCCCTCCGAAACACAACAACAAAACAACACAATACGCTAACTACCTTGAAACACTTGGAAGTAGATTTATTGCCGGAGGAGATTATAACGCAAAAAATATGATGTGGGGTTCAAGATTAACAAACACGAAAGGAAAAGCATTACTTGACGCCATCAGAGCGCGTAATTGTAATTATATAAGTACCGGAGAACCCACTTATTGGCCCTCTGACATTAAGAAAGTACCCGACTTACTTGACTTTTTTATCATGAAATCAATTAATCCAAACGTACTGACAATTGAATCTTGTCTTGAGCTCTCTTCTGATCACTCGCCAATTATACTAAGAACCCAACAGCCACCGCAACAATACTTAAATCCACCACTTTACAATCATCGTACAGACTGGAATGCGTTTACTGAGCTTTTGGAATCATATTTAGACACAAAAGTATCTTTGAAAACCGGCGACGAAATTGAGACAGCTATAGCTTTTTTTAACGACAAAACTATTAAGGCAGTTAGTAAATCTACACCCTCTCCACCAACTAAAGTAAAACATGACTACATTCCTGATACGATAAAAAAGAAACTAAAACAAAAGAGAAAGCTAAGGAAGAAATGGCAGACAACAAGATTTCCAGACGACAAGAAAAAGCTAAACAAATTGGGAAAAGATATAAGAGACCTACTTCAAAAGGAAAAAGACAAACAACTTAGCAATTATCTCAAAAATATTGACGCAACAAAATCCTCAAACTACACACTTTGGAAGGCGACGAAAAAAGTGGTGGGCGCCACGATACATTTACCACCAATAAAAACACCTAAAGAGAAATGGGCCCGAACTTCTTCAGAAAAAGCAACGGTCTTAGCTCAACATTTTAAAAATACTTTTGAAAATAATAATAACGACATAAATCTTACTTATGCAGCAAACGAGAATAAGCAGCAAATTAAAAAAATCACACTTACGGAGATAAAACAATTAATAAAAACTCTAAAGAACAATAAATCGCCTGGATACGATCAAATTTCGGGAACAATTATGAAGCATATGCCTGACAAGGCAATAATTTATCTAAGAAATATTTTCAACGCTGCTATAAGACTCAAATATTTCCCTAGTACCTGGAAAGTAGCTGAAATTATAGCGATCCCGAAACCTAACAAAAACGCTACACTAGCGACATCATATCGACCAATCAGCCTACTACCGACAATATCAAAAATTTTCGAGAAAATATTATTTGACCAGATAAATCCTATTATAACAAGCATGAATCTGATACCCCAACACCAATTTGGATTTAGGAAAAACCATTCAACAATCCAACAGATTCATAGAGTAGTTCACAAAATTAATGACGACCTGAATAAAAAAAGAGTGTGCATGTCCATATACCTCGACGTAGCTAAAGCTTTTGACAAAGTGTGGCACCCTGGGTTACTCCATAAATTAAAATCACAACTACCTAATGACTTTTACCTTATGCTTAAGAGTTACATCCAAGGCAGGAAATTCTATGTTAAATATAACGACGCATGTTCAGACATTCAACCTATGAACGCAGGCATTCCCCAAGGCAGTGTCTTAGGACCAACATTGTATCTATTGTACACGGCTGATCTACCGGAACCGAAGTCAGAAAACAGCATGATTGCAACATTTGCAGATGACACAGTTCTCATGGTATCTCATAAAGATACAAAAGTCGCAAAACAAAATTTACAAAACGAATTAAATGTGACATTAAACTGGTTCAAAAAATGGAACATCGAAATTAACGCTGACAAAACAATACAAGTGAATTACACAAACCGAAGGACAACCATTGAACCAGTTAGCGTTGGTAATTCTGACGTGAATATTGACACCAAAGCGAAATACCTGGGTATTACGATCGACTCGAAATTAAACTGGCAGGAGCATATAAAGAAAAAGCGAAACGAAGTTAAAAATCGTTTTAAGAAATTGTACTGGCTACTTGGACCTCAGTCCAATCTATCATTGCAAAATAAAGTACTTATTTATCGAACGATAATTGCTCCAATCTGGAAATATGGAATTGAGATCTGGGGCACTGCTGCAAAAAGTAATCTAAGTATACTTCAACGAGTCCAGTCTAAAATACTTAGGACCTTAACTAAGGCACCTTGGTACATACCTAACGCAGATATTCATCGCGACCTTGACATCGATACTATTGATGAAACAATACAAAGCGCTAGCAGAAGACACATAAATAGATTATTAACGCACACAAATCCTATGATGAGAAGACTACCAAATAAAGAAAAATCTACCCAAAGTCGGCTTAACCGTCAAACACCAACAGATCTTGCAAAATACTTGTAATCAATTGTCAACTAATCGTATATGTCATTGTTTGTTAACCACTTGTTTTTAAATAATATGTATATATTTCTTCTAAATGAGCTTGGGGGCATTGGCCCTTCAATATCACTCTCATTCCATCTTTTTGTAAATCAAATTACTTATTGTCTAACGACAGGTGTAATATTTTATGGAAGAAATAAAAAAAAAAAAAAAAAAAAAAATTTATTTAAACAAGCTATTCAGCGGATTAACCAAATACTTAAAGGCCTTTATTGTATACCTTCTGTTAGTTTTGAGCCACTGAATTAATAGCAAAATTTTCAACACTATTGTTGTTGTTGTGAGACACTTGTTGCAAATCACTTTCGTAGTACGCCATTCGAAGCTGAAGTCATGTGCGTAGAATGGGACGCAGTAAATTATTGACGGTATCGTAGTAGATTTGCTAAGGAAGGAGAAACATAAAAGAAAAAATCAAGATAATTATAAATTATTTTCTGCTCTACCAAAATTTACGCTGAATTCTGTGTGATCAAGAGCTCATCTGAAAATAGGCATATTTTTGTACCCATCAGCTTTTTTAACGAAATGTTTGTTGTATGGACTTATGTAAAAGCATCTCGAAGGTCTACTGTGAATGTGCATTTTTTCGAAATCATTACATTGTCTTGTGCGTTCTTGACCTTCCAGAAAATTTCAAACTATCAAAGGCTATGCTTACTTGAAAAAAAAAAACAAAAAAGTTGCTGAGCGCTCAAACTCTGTTCATTGGCTATCCAACAATCGCTTACTGTAATAGTTACTCAATACATACCTACATAAGTAAAATATATGGAACACATTAGCTAAATATTTCACAAGGCATACTTTTGTAGATACTTCTCACTCACACCATCCAGGTAGGTAACTCGTCAGCAGTGTTCAACATTTACTTATATAAATTTATACGTACGATGATACATATTTACTATATCTAAACTGTATTTCTAACCAATATATAAAGTATACAATTACATACCAATAACATATAATTCCATAAATATTAAGCCATCATAATCACATAAATCACATCATCCAAAATCACATAGAAAACTGCACTAAATGTCTGAACAGAAATGTTTTTAATTTTAATTTTTTTTTTTAGTTTACTACATTTGATATTACCCTCTAAGTCCCGAGCACCTACATTTCATTCTTAGTTCTATGCTCGTGTATTTATTACATATAAAATTATATCGTTCATTCAAAAAAGAATCAAAATCATGCATCGCAGAGTGGGCCAAGGTGAGGTTAGTTTAGGTTGAGTGGCTGTCATCCATCAAACTTAGGCCTGTATAGTCCTCTTGTAATACCACTGTAGGTCGTTCTTTGCACTTCTGAGTCTCCTCTGAACTAACCTGTGGATACAATGAATTTTGTTAATTTCGACAACCCTATTTGACCCCATTGGCCCTTTCAATGCTGTCAACAAAGCCGAATGCGAGCGCGGAAAGACGATTTCTGTGAGTGAGTGAGTCAAAAGGTCACTCTTTCTGAACGAAATTCATAATAAATGCAAAGCGATATTATTTTCACCAAAAGCTGTAAGAAATGCATAAAGAAGAATAACTCGTTTAAAAAAAGAAAATCAATCCATTCACGACCAAAGAGAAAAAATTTACATTTTGTTACCATTAAAGCAAACAATCTGTCTAGTGAGATCTATCCGGGTGCAGTACAATGGTCTACTGACTGAGTGCTTGCACTTGTCCAACCGCCCACAAATCTAATCTACAATATTTCATTTACTTTTCAGTCAACTAGGTTTTTTTAAAAAGTGCTGCAAGTTTCTGTTCCTTTTGTCATCTTTAAGCCAAATTGCAACCCAGTCGCCAAACAGTCAATGAGTAAATAAAATTGAAGTAAATCAAAAAACTTGCGAAATGCACTATTTGTGAGCAGCAGTGATTTCCTCTATACTTCAATCTTACTACCATAAGGTGGCGCAAAATTATTCACTCTAAATTATTCACAAGAATATTAAACTTCTGCGATTTTTATGAACGCCTGAGCCAATGGTAGCTTTAGGTGTGCTTAGGAAAACCCTCTTTGCTTGGGATTAGATATGAATGTGAAAAGGTGAATGAGTTCTAGAAGAACCTCCATTGATGGTATGATCATGTACGCTTGACTTCGTCTTATCAATGGAGCGGGCAAAGATCAAAATAATGACCTCCGTCACCCCAAAATAATTTTTCTTTTATTTAGTAAAAAAGTTATTCAGAAACAGAATTTATTGATCGCTGGATCAAAAAAAATGTATAAATCTTAGGATATATAATTTTGTAAGCCTTTTTCAAGGAAAATTTAAGGGGAATATTAAATAATGTCTGTATTTATGATCTGTATTTATCTGTATTTATGGAGAAATTAATTTTTTGCACAGGAGTTTCTAGGTAATTTCCAAAGCGTGAAACAAATAAAAAAGTTGATTTCTGATTTTCTTCCTTTTTCTTTGGCATAGAACAAATTTAGGGAGTGACATGAAGAAGATATTTTTTGTTTGGTCCACCCCAATAAACAAATTTGTATGATTTCTGAAATCGTGAAAGACGCTGAATGCTTAGATCTGTGCACTCTCGGGAAAAAAAAGTTATTTCCGTTTCTCTCTATTAAAGTACTAAATTTCTGGATTTTTGTTTCTGAATTTCTGTACATTTTAATCGGTAGTCTTCTTAAAAATATGTTAATAAAAATATTAAATTGCTTTTAAAAGAACATAATTTATTCAAATAAAACTAAAGAAGAAGATTTCATGGAATAAAACCAAAACCTGCTAAAGTCACTCAAGCAACTATTTCGTTTCATACATTAGAATGTCATGATAAAAGAAAATAGAAAAGAAAAAGAGAGAGTAATGGAAATAAAGAGAGGAATAGTAGGGGGGAGAGTAAGTGTAAGAGAGAGGGAAAGAGAAATAGAAAGTGATGGAAAAGGAAAAGGAGAAATAGAAGAAGAAAGAGAGGAGGAAAGTGAATGAGAAAGTGAATGAGAAAGAGAAGGAGAAAAAGATAGAGAGAGAGAAAGAGGGAGAAGAAGAAAAGAGTAAGGAAAATGGAAATAGAAAGAAGAAGAAATGGAGAAAACGAAGGGGAACGAGGATGAAAAGAAAGAGGGAAAGAGAAAGGGAAACATATAGAGACACAGAAAAAGATGGAAAGAGTAAGGGGAAGAGAAAGAAAAGAGAAAGAGAAAGGGTAAGAGAAGGAGAAAGAGGGAAAGAGGGAAAGAGAAATATAAAGAGATAGAAAAGAAAGGGTGAAAGGGAAATATAGAGGGAAAGAGAGAAAGAAAGGGGAAGAGAAAGAGAAAGACAAAGATAAAGAGAAAGAGAAAAAGAAAGAGAATGAGGAAAAGAAATAGTGAGAGGGAAAGAGGGAGAAGAAGAAAAGAGAAAGGAATATGGAAATAGAAAGAGAAAGAAGAAGAAATAGAGAAAACGAAGGGGAATGAGGAAGAAAAGAAAGAGGAAAAGAGAAAGATAAAGAGAAAGGGAAACATATAGAGACACAGAAAGAGAACGAGAAAGGGTAAGGGGAAGAGAAAGAAAAAGAGAAAGAGAAAGGGTAAGAGAAGGAGAAGGAGAAAGAGAAAAAGGGAAGAAAAAAGAAAGAGATAGGAAAGAAAAGGTGAAAGGGAAATATAGAGGGAAAGAGAAAAAGAAAGGGGAAGAGAAAGAGAAATAGAAAAAGAAAAGAAAGAAGAAGAGAGAGAAGAAGAAAAGAGAAAGGAAAATGGAAATAGAAAGAGAAAGGGAAACATGAAGAGAAACATAAAGAGAACGAGAAAGGGTAAGGGGAAGAGAAAGAGAAACAGAAAGAGAACGAGAAGGGGTAAGAGAAAGAGAAAGAAAAAGAAAAAGAGAAAGAGAAAGAGAAAGAAAAGGAGAAACAGCCGATTTGTAGTTGGGGAGCTACAAACATACGACGACGGTGCAACGGCTTTTCGTCAATTCATTTTGTGTTGGCATTCTAATCCGGGGAAAGAGAAAAAAAACAAATCAGCTGGTCTACTGAAATCACCTTACGGGTGCGGCAGCCCTTGGTCGAAAAAACTCAAGCCACTCGGTACCGTAGAACCGGCTGCCATGGGAATGACTTAAATCACCTTTAATAAATTCGCCTTGGTCAAACTGTTAAATATATGAAAATAGGCTCTACACACCTCCGTTTTCAGTTCCTATATTTTTTTTGTCCTTCTGTAGCTTCAAAATGTAATAACGCATGCAAACAGGCTGTCATCATAGCATTTATAAACTAACATACCAACACAGCAACAAAATATAAATACTTACAATCCGTATTACAAAGGCCATTTGCGAGCTGTTCTAAAATGTATTTAAAAACCCAAATACATTCAAGTCTATTTGCGAATTGCTCTAAAATGTATTTAGGCAAAAACTCTCCATTTCCTTACACACACATACACACTCTACTTACATACAAATCTACCGTTTTCTGCTGCTTTTTCGATTTTTCTTTGATATGTGACTATTAATTTTCTCTAAACTTTCAACATCTTCACTACCAAAAAAAAAAAATATAAAAAAAATTTTGAAATTTTATTTTTGTTCATGAAAACGTTTAATTTTTTATTGCTATACACTAATATTTGCGCATTCGCTTTAAATTTTCTTTTTTATTTTATATTTATTTTCAGCCAAATTGAAAAAACGTCTCAGTGATGCTTTTAAAAATAGCCCATTGAAAAATCTCTTTTAATTGCAAAAAAAGAAAAACAGAAAAATTAAAAAAAAAACCCAAACTATCCAGGCAGCAACAATAACTTACTCACAGAAACCCACGAGTTGTTTCAAAACCAAAAATTATAAAAAAAAATTGCATTATTTGCTTCATGAGAGACTTACAGACACATACAAACAAATGTGGGCATCCATAAAGAAACTACAAGAAACAAATTTCGGAATGCGGTTTCAAAATTTTCTGAAATGTGAACACTCAAACCACAGTAATAGTGAAAATTGCATTGAGATATCAGTAAAAATATAATAAAATTACCTATGACATTGAAGCTTCAAACTGTTTTCTGGTAAAATAAAAACAAAAAAGAAATAAAATAAAAAAAAAAATAAAATAAAATAAAGTAAATAAAATAAAAGAAAAATAAAATTGTAAAAACAAATAATAGCAAAATAAAAAAAAATAAAAATGAAAACGAAAAGCTTAAAAAGATTACACAAAATCGATTATGTTCCAAGTGTAAAATTTAGTGCCCTAAGTTATTAAATAAAAAGCAATTAAATTGAGACATTTTACTTATTGAATTAGAAAAGAAGCAACCACCAATAAATTAGAAATTACAAAAACAGCAACTTGAAATTTAGATTTACACATGGCAGTTGGTTGTAAATACAAACAGAGGTAAACTTAGAGCTGAGCAAAAGTAAGTAGAAGGCAAGCAAAGAAAAAATGTTTGCCTTTGTCTTTTAAATGATTTCCAAGCGCAAAGTTTCCTCTATTCACATATACATACATATGTAAGTATAAATCTGTTTTGTGGTTTTTTTTTCTTTTGTTTTTGTTTCTCAATCAAACATTGTTTTCGCATTTCTTTTAATGTTTCCCCTAATATAATTTTTTGTTACTTGGCTTAAGTGTTGAAAATGTTTGCTAACTGAAGTTTCCAGAGATCTCCTCCCGATTTGAGCTTTTACTCATTGAAACTTTTAGTAGTCTGTCATACTAGCAGTCTGTCACACTAACAGTCTGTCATACTAACAGTCTGTCATATTAGCAGTCTGTCATATTAACAGTCTGTCATATTAACAGTCTGTCATACTAACAATCTGTCATACTAGCAGTCTGTCATACTAGCAGTCTCTCATATTAACAGTCTGTCATATTAACAGTCTGTCATACTAACAGTCCGTCATACTAACAGTCTGTCATACGACCAGTCTGTCATACTAGAAGTCTGTCATAGTAACAATCTGTCACTCTAACAGTCTGTCACTCTAACAGTCTGTCATACTTATAGTCCGTCACACTAACAGTCTGTCATACTAACAGTCTGGCATACTAACAGTCTGTCATATTAACAATCTGTCATACTAAAAGTATGTCATAGTAACAGTATGTCATACCAACAATCTGTCATACCAACAGTCTGTCATATTAACAGTCTGTCATACTAACAGTCTGTCATATTAACAGTCTGTCACACTAACAGTCTGTCATACTAGCAGTCTGTCGTACTAGTCTGTCATACTAGTCATCCTAGCAAGCAATTCTCTCACTCTTCAAATACGAGTACTGCCTGCTGTGAAAGCGCCAACATAACTTTCAAAGCTTTAATGTTTTATCTGGTGACTTTGCTTAAGTCATAGATTTGCCTTGAAAAAAAAAAATCAGCTGGTCTACTGAATTCACCTTTAATAAATTCGCCTTACTCAAACGTTCAAAGATATGAAAATAGGCTCCACAACCTCCCACCAGACCGCCACTTTTCAGATGAAATTTTTTTTTTCTCTGTACTCAAAATGTTGTAAAGCACTTCACAGTCAGTCCAAAAGGCAAGCTTTCATCTTTTGTCTGGTGAAAGCTTCCTTGTTTCCTTCCGTTTAACTTTTCTAGAAGCTTTTTGCTACCATTCAATGGGAACACACCAAAAATTTCTGAAAAAAAAACTTACAAGCAAAATTGCATTAAAAATTGAATATAAAATATACAGTCTGTTGCATAAGAACGTGGTCACTGTTAAATAATAGCAACAATTGATTTTTCGAAAATTCGCAAATTCATTGATAATTTCGTCGTCAATACTCAATGCAAATACCTCAGTAGGAAGTCCAGTCTCCTGCATTGTCAATTATGGCTTGACACCGTCGCGGCATACTTTCCACTAGTTTTTCTGCATATTCTACCGGAAAATATATCTAAATTTTCCGAATTTGTCGAGAAAGTTGATCTAAATTACATGGCTTGCGTCGGAAATGCCCAGAAGGAGGATTCATCAGAAAAAATTACGTTGTTCCAATCGCGGTCCAAGTTTTCCTTCGCTCATTCAACGTGTTTTTCAATGCGTTTTGCACTCAACATTGGTTTTTTTTTTCAAGTACAGCGATATTTCATTTTATTGGCAAGCAAGTGTCTGCAAATCGTTCCGTAAGATACTATATGTCCACACCTTTTACTTTCAATTTCACACCAGCTTCACGTAAAGTCAAAGTTGGATCTTTCGAGAATAATGCGAGAATTTTTTTTCGCCTTTTTTTGAGACTTTGCTTGCACTTCCGCGATCAGGAAAATCATCAACCTTATCCACTTGCTAACGAACTGCTTCGACTTTCCCATATATATTTCGCAGCAGCAGTTTGCGTTAATTTGGGTCCTTTTTCATGCAAACTTAGAAAAAATGTCTCAAAGCGAGAGGCGTAAACAGCACTCATTCTGAAAAACCACTCAATTGAAGACTAAATTTGATAGACAGCTCACTTTTTACAAAAAGCATGAAGGACTGAGGTGCCCTCTATGTCATAGAAAAAGAAACAGGACGCTCTGATATTTTATCTACGTGTAACAGTGGTCACGCTCTTATGTAACAGACTGTACAATATATTTAATATACATATAATAAAAATATCCAATCTTCGCAGTAATACTGAATTTACTGAAATTTTATTAAAAAGAAAAAATTAAATTTTGGTTCAAATTTTTGTTTGCTTAATTACAAAATAAAATTTGTGGGTTTCCTTATTGAGGAAATCATTTAAAAACCCAGCGTTTCAGATTTTGTGAAATTTTTTTCTTCTCCCTTTCCATACACTACTAGCGATATGTGCATATGTTTCGCTTTGATTTATATATACATATGTACATACATACATACCAGCCGTAATGCAAAAATAAAAAGAAACATAAAAGAATATTTTCGAATTTTCCATAAAACTAAAAATATTTGCAGAAACCAATAAACAAATTAAATACATATAAATATACATAATTACAGTTATGACTAATTAAGCTGAAATTGAATCCGTATATTAAAAGAATAAACAACTAAAAAAAATTGTTTAAATTTACCTATAAATAAGTAAACAAGACGCGAATGAGAGTTAGAGGATTTAGTCACTGGCTGCAAGGAATGGAAAAAGACATTGAAAATGGCACTTCAATAAACAACGACATTAGCCTAAGTACTTAGCCTAGTATTTACTAGTAAATATATATACACTTGCATACTTACATACATATATACATGCATATATATATATATAAGATGATATATACTAAATATTGTGCGAAGATGATGATTATTCTTTACAATAAGCAGCCGATAGAATGACTAGTTTGAACCTCCCGATAAATGAGTAAAAATCCATAGTGAAAAGAAGAGTAAAATAAAAATAAAAAAAAAAACAATTTTGAAAAAACAAAAACAAAAGAAAATATATAAAAATAGTAGGTAATCACTACCAATTGCATAAAACTAAAAATAAAAAAATAGAAATTAAAATAAAAATAAAAGCAAAAGCAAAAGCAGATTGCTGCTGTTACAGTAGCGATAAAAGAGCAAAATGAATTTAGTGAGTAAACTACTCAGATCCATATACATGCATATATAGCAAAGCATATACACAAGTAAATATATATAGAGCGTATGTAATGTTTCCGAAAGCTACAAAAGCACTCACTTTACGCGCTGACGCATTCTCCACAACTCGATTCCGAAGCCATTTTAGCGGAAATTAGCTGTTTCTAGGCAAGTAATATCTCTCCACAGCTACCTAATCACATATACGTACATACATATAAATATATAAAATACTGAATATTGCATAAGCAACTGCATAACTATGAAAAACTGTTTTAATTTGTAATGAAATCGAGCGGTTATTTTCAAGGGAAATGGTGCTCAGTATGCATTGGAGGTAGTAAAGAGGTTGAAAGGATTCAATAACTTACGTTGCAGTTTCTGCGGGGTTTATATCATTTTTATGAACTATTGTGATTCATTTTTTTAATTTTCAATGATTAATTATAAAATTAATAATCAGTTTTTTTTCCGCAACCACTTTTTTGAAGCTTCACTTTCTATTACTGAAAAGTCACTTTCCAATGTTTTCAGCAATATTTTTATAGTTTACGTAGGCGAAAACTAACAGCATTTCATTTGTTTAAGTATTTATTGGATGTCAATAACTTTTTTGAAATTTTCACGACCAAAATATGTAATTTCAATCACCTCTGGAAGCTTTCATTTTCAATACTTTCAAAATCTTTTCCCTGAAACGAAAGCAACGCTCATGCATTTAGTTATTAATTTTTATTATTTTAATAATATCTGATAAGTTTAGCTGACCTTTCAATAGCTTTTCTTAAACTTTCAGTTTACACGATTTCACATAACTTTTGAGAAAGCTCTATTTTCCCCACTTTTTTGAAACTTCCACTTTAAATGTTTTCACACAACTTTTTTGTAGTTTGCATAGGTGAAAGCTCTTTTTCCCCCACTTTTTTGAAGCTTGCACTTTCAATAATTTCACACAACTCTTTTGTAGTTTGCATTGGCGAAAGCTCTTTTTTCACCACTTTTTTCAAGCTTTCACTTTGAATGGTTTCACAAAGCTTTTTTGTTGTTTTCATTGGCGAAAGCTTCTTTTACCCAACTTTTTGAAGCTTTCACTTTGAATGATTTTACACAACTTTTTTTGTAATTTGCAATGGTGAAAGCTCTTTTTCCCCCACTTTTTTGAAACTTCCACTTTAAATGTTTTCACACAACTTTTTTGTAGTTTGCATTGGCGAAAGCTCTTTTTTCACCACTTCTTTTTAAAGTGTGTTTTCACCACTTTTTGAAGCCTTCACTTTGAATGATTTCACTCAAATTTTTTGTAATTTCCACAGGCGAAAGCTGTGCTCTTTTTTTAACTTCCACTTTCCATGATTTCACACAACTATCTTTTAGTTTTCACACCAAAATATTAGAATTTTACCATTCTTAATGTATTTTAGATACTTTTAGTAACTTTTAAAAACTTTCCGCAGGCAAAAACTGTGCTTTCCACCACATTTTCAAACTTTGACTTTCAGTTCTTTCAACAGCTTTTAGTTTCCACAGTCAAAAGCACTAGAATCTTACAGTTTTAAATATTTTAAATACTTTTCATAATATTATATTTTAGAACTTTCCGCTGTGCTTTCCACCACTCTTTTGTAGCTTCCACTATACATTTTATCAAAGTATTAGAATTTCACCACTTTAAATGTCGCAATTACTTTTGATAACTTTTTAAAAGTTTTCGCAAATGAAATCTGTGCATTCCACCATCTTTTTTTATCTTTCATTGATTTCACACAACAACTTTCAGTTGCCACTTTTAAAAGCATTGGAATTTAACGATTTGAAATATTTTAAATACTTTTGATATTTTTTTTAATCTTTCCGCAGGAGTAATAATCTTTCCACAGGCGAGAATTTTTCCATTGCTTTTTTGAAGCTTTCAATGATTTCACACAACAACTTTAGTTTCCACAGTCAAAGTCATTAGCTTTGAACCATTCTAAATATTTCAAGTAATTTTATACATTTTTTTAATATTTCTACAGTCGAAAGCTGTGCTTCCCACTACTTTTTTGAAGCTTTCACTTTCAATGACTTTCAACTTTTGTATAGCATTCAAAAACTCCTGTGAAGCTTTCACTTTTAATGTTTTTAACAACTTTCTTATACTTTTCTCATTTCTCATTGCACTCAATGATGCTTTAATATCTACTCGACCCAAAACCAACTAATTTTTAAACTTTCAATTTGAATGCCACCAGCACTCAGTACCCCAGTCCAAAGCAGCACCATTTCACCATTTTAAATATTTCAAATTTTTTAGTAATTCTTTAAACGTTTTCACAGCTTCCACTTTCTATGTTTTCATAGTTTCTACAGTCAAATATAATATTTCAAATATTTTAATAAAATTTTGAAAGTTTTTGCAGGTGAAAGCTATGCTTTTTCACCACCTTCACTCTCAAAATTATCACCAAAGTTGTGATGATGCTTCCATAGGTCTAAAAAAAATTTTTTATATGTATTCTATAGCCAATTTTTTTCCACCACGTTCTTGATACCTTCACTGTCAATCTTTTTCAAGAACTCTTTATAGCTCATAATAAGCGAGAAAAATGTCTTTCAATGTTGTTATTATTCTCATTCTGTTTGTTTATAAATAAAGTAGCCTAATTTAAAACAAAAATGAGCTTCAAAATACCATACCCCGCGAAGGTTTAAAACTGTTTGCTTTTAAAGGGAGTTTTGTTTAATCAATCAATTCGTGGTTGCTTCAAACCCTATTTCAGCAACTTCACTTTAAATAACTGTTCCCATCCTAAATGTAGACCACACGTTTCTCAAAATTCTACTCTCTACACGCCACTTTATTCACACAAATACCAAGTGTTAGTAAGGTGAGCATACTTTTAGGCGACAACTAGCTGTGATATAGTCCAGTAATCAAATGGGTTGTCAATGGAAGCACTTTTCAATACTTTCCTTAGCTGCAAGCAGTTTCATCAAGAAAAATATCAGCCAATAGCTCGATGAAATACTAAAACAAATACAAAGATTAGCAAAGAAAAAAGTTAAACATCAACCTTTCAGTAATGCAAAGATAATACCTACCCTTTTTCTCCGAAAAATAAATGCTTCTTAAAAACTACTTTTCTTCTTAAACATAATAAAATATGTACTATCCACATTCAACTAAAATTGATCTTAGAATGGCAAAGAAAAAAAAAATACATAAAAATCAAATTAATTTATAAATAAAATATCTTGCAAACCAATAACAAAATCACAACTAAAAGTGTTATGCAAAACAAAGATCGACTGAATTATTGTTAAAAAGTTTTGTGAATTATATATTATTGATATAATCAAGCATTAAAATAAAATTAAATAAAAAAAAAACAAGCATGTAAAGCAAAACCAAAAAAAAGAAGAAAAAAAGATCCCTTTGAAGTAACAAAAAATATTATATAAAATAATAAATAAATATGATTACGTACATATACATTTTTAATATTAACTTGATTGACATAAAAGATAATAAATTTGCAATTATAAGAAAAAACATAGCAAAGGTTGAGAGTTGATTAAAATTACAAAGCAAATAATAATTAAAAAAAAAAAAAAACGTATACTCCATAAAAGCAGAAACAAAAAACAAACAACACAAAAACACAAGGCAGCTAGCAAAGAACTGTTGTTGTAAGTTTCGACAAATACAAAAACATATTTCTAAAATTTTAAAATTTCATACAAATAAATGCAAAAACAGATGCAAAACAAAAATCATAAAAAAATTTCAAATCTTTTGTAAATTAAATTTGCTTCCCATGCAAACTTTGATTTCGCTCTATTCCAACACCAAAGGCTGCGACACCTACCACCCACACATTCACATACCAACGCACACTCACACCCATAACAGTATATATGTACAAGTGTAAGAAGAAGAATTGCCGCAGAACACAAATGACAAATGAAAATCTACAACAAAAAACCCCATGCGAAGAAATGTAAAAAAATATTAATAATATAAAAACTTGTAAGCAAACAATTTAAGAAAAAAATTAATTTTGATGTTTTCAAGGAGTTGCGTTCGTTTCATGTTTAGAAATAGTATTGAAATTTGATTGCATAAACAATTCAAATTTGTATTTACGCAGACAGTAAATAGATAAAGAAATTAAGTGAAAAAGCAAATATAGAAAAAAATGCAAGAGCAAACAAAAAAAAATATTTTGAATTATCATTACTGTAGTTAAATACACATTTTTGTGCATGTATTTGCATATTTGCGTATTTGTATTTATTGTTGAAGTATAAAAAATGAGAAATTTAATGCAAAAAACCTAAAAAAACCAAATCTAATTCGACAAAGTAAAAAAAAAAAACAAATAATTCATATTGATGATGAAATAAAATTCCAGAACAAAAACAAGAAAATGTGTTTTGAATTAATTCGGTTTGAAAACTGTTTGGTAGCTGTGGTAAGTATTAAAATATATTAAAAAAATTAAAAATAAAGGGTGGTTAAGTTCTAAGGGCCGGTGCCGATTTGAATGAAATATATTTTTTATAATATGAAAAGAATACACAAAGTTTGGCAAACTCTCAGATAGTAGATGAATACCAAAAGCAAAAATATCATACATAAGTTCAGTGGTTAAGTTTTAGAGGCCGGTGTTACTTTGGAATAAAGTAGAATTTTTTTTCTAATCCTTGTCATTTCTCTTTACTATGATAATACTGGTATGGCTCAATTACGCATAAAACAAAATATCGGCCAAAGGGCCGCTGCGGCCTCGGCGGCACACCTCCATCCAATGGTCCAAATTTTCGTGGACGCTGAGGCATAATTGAAGTTCTATGCCGTTAATGTGCCGAATTATCTCATCCTTTAGCTCTTGAATTGTTGCTGGCTTATCGACGTACACCTTTTCTTTCAAATAACCCCAAAGAAAGTAGACCAACGTTGTCAAATCACATGATCTTGGCGGCCAATTGACATCGCCGCGACGTCAGATTATTCGGCCATCAAATTTTTCGGGCGAAAGAGCCATTGTTTCGTTAGCTGTGTGACAAGTGGCACCGTCCTGTTGAAACCACATATCGTCCACATCCATATCTTCGAATTCGGGCCATAAAAAGTTCGTTATCATCTCACGATAGCGAACACTATTCACAGTAACTGCCTGACCGGCCTCATTTTGGAAAAACTACAAAAATACGGCCCAATGATGCCGCTGGCCCATAAACCGAACCAAACAGTCACTCTTTGTGAGTGCATTGGTTTTTCGGTAATCACTCTTGTATTATCATTCGCCCAATTGCGGCAATTCTGTTTATTGGCGAATCCACTGAGGTGAAAATGTGCCCCATCACTGAAGATGATTTTCTTCGAAAATTGGTCATTCACTGTTGCCCGGTTTTAGAATAAACCTGAATAATTTTAACGCGTTGCTCGATTGTGTATCTTTCCATCGTTCGAATTGAGCTAGTCTGAAATTGAAAAATGTCCAATCAAGTGCAAAAAAAATTCTACTTTTAGATGTGGTTCACATTTAACAACAGCCCTTGAAATTTAACCACCCTTTAACCGCACTTGTGCCAGCATTTGATGCAGGTTTGGTTGCGTTAGTCTAGCGTAAGTGAACGAGCCTGCCATCCCAGCGGTTGTGGGTTCGCATCCCACGTGAACCACGGTCCTCGCACTTTTCCAAATTTACCTACTTTCCCTGTTTCTAAAAACAAAAAAAATATCATTCCTCTAACCCAAACTTATCCTTTCCATCCTAACTCCCGCACAACAATCAGCGCATTATTTGCATTGTGGCAAAGAAAAACACACAGTTAAACATTTCCTCAGTGGCGCCAGAAAGAGGAAGCGGGCAGCCGCGGTAATAGCAAAGACACAGCACTTTAGCAAAGTCCTTAACCATCTGTGTGATCCTTCTTTTAGAGAAATGTGACACACAGATGACGCTCCAAGCAGTAAGAAGGCGTTGTTCCTAAGCAACCACTGGTGGACATTCCCACTACTTAGGACTGGTAGCGTCAGGCTAATTACCAACCCTGCCAGAAGGCAAAATAGATTAACGAAACCAACGCAAAACAAGTCATTTCGAGGCGCCACGCTCCCGAGAGGAGTGAACAAGGAAAAAAAAAAGGTTAGGTTGACCTGGCTGGCTGAATGCCATCGCATAGACCTATTGGTCCTTAGTGGTACCAGATGGAGCTTGACTCTTACGTTTGCTTGTAGTAAGCTTCTAATAATAAGCCTGCGGCCTTTGCGAATCTAAGTAAGCTCTGAAGCTCTAACTCCGAGAGACATTCTAACCTCTTATATCGAAGAGCTCCTAAACATTTCATTTGGGCTCTAGCTAATGAAGGGCAAAAACATAGAAGGTGTTTTAAAGTTTCCCTCTCTTCTAGTTCATTGCAAAATCTGCAGCTATCATTGCTTGCAATTCCCATCTTGTATGCGCGTGCCGCTTACAAATTGGCCTGTCAGTATACCTACGATAGTTCAGTTTTCCTTTCTAGACAGAACTAGTAGTAATCTGGCGTATTTGTCTGAATTCTGTTTACACATGATTTTCGCGGTTTCACATGGGTTTAGATTATTCCACCTCCTGTCTATCCGTATTTTCATGTGCGCAGCAATGCCATTGTATATTGTCTTTAAAGGTTTCAGTATATTGTCTTTAAAGGTTTCTTGTTCGAATTGTCTGTAATCAGCGCTTTTGGCAGTCTCATCTACAATTTTGTTTCCTGGAATGCCTTTATGTCCCGGTACCCAATAGAAGTGTAACCGTCTGTCTGCGGCTAGTCTCCCTATGGCTTTGAGGGCCCTAAGAACGTTTTTAGATGAAATTTCATATGAGTTTATGGGCTTTATTGCCGCTTGACCGTCAACGTATATAGGTATTTATGTTGGAGTTGCTCGATGTCATTGCTAGTGCTAATTCTAAAGTCTTTCCTACCGCAAAGACTTCTGTTTGAAAAATACTGCAAGGGTCAGGGAGCTTAATTGTCCATCTAATGTCCAGCTTTGAGCAATAACTCTCTGCACCTAGTCCGTCCATCATATTCGAGCCGTCAGTAAATATACGAGTATAAAGCGTATTGAGGTTAGGTTTCATACGTCTTTTCCAACCCTCTTCTTCTGTTGTTGCTCGGAATTTCTCCACCCAAATGTTTTTCGGATTCATATAGTCCGCATTGGTTCGATAACTCATAACTATTGAGCTATGTCCGAATATTTTACGTTGCGTTAAGTCTTGCGGCAAATTTAGCTGTCAGACCTTCTTCCGCAATGTCAATCGGTGGTAAGTTGAGTATCAAGTGCCGCTGCAGGAGTGGTTTTAATTGGCCCTGTCGTGCAGAGTGCAACAAGACGTTGAATACTTTGCATAGGTGTTTCGTGTGTCGTTTTTCTCAATGCAGTCCACCACACTTGAGCACCATAGAGTAATATTGGCTTTACTACAGCTGAGTAGCACCAATACATTATTGAAGGAGATAGGCCCCTCGACCTTTTCCTGATTCCTTTGACCAGCATTTGATGCAGCTTTCGAAACATTTCTGCAATTCTATTTTCGGTATGGCCATCAGAGCCGTCTTTGATTTTTCCGTTTTGGCTGTTAGAATGCGATCACCTTAGTGGAGCCATATCAGGTGAATTCGATGGCGCTGTGCGACAATGCGTTAACATGGTGCAAAATAGACACAAATCCATAAATATTAGGCATGCAACTAAGTTCCCGCTGTTTGGCAATAGATGTCGCCAGCTGTGTGTGCTAGTCGATTCTAACATAACCTAAACGTCATAAGCTTGGTATAGACACATGGTAAACAAACTGCTTCGCACATTAGTGATTTTTTTACAGGTATCATATATTTTTTGTTTTGCCAAAATATCTGATTTTGTGCCGAATAATCGTCATTTTCGGGAAGTGTTGATTTTCCTCTTTCATTTGAAAAAAAACGAAAATCGGCGGCTGAAGCACATCGAGAGCTACAAAAAGTTTATGATGCTGCTGCTTTAAGTGAAACAACTTGCCGAGATTGGTTCCGTCGCTTCAAAGACGGTGATTTTAATGTTGACGACCGTCCGCGTCAAGGAAGGCCAAAAACCTTCGAAGACGCTGAATTGGAGGCATTGCTCAATGAGGATCAATGTCAAACACATGAAGAGCTTGCTTCAGTATAAGGAATTACCTGCCAATCATTTTCATTTCATTTTTAGGAATGATTTAGAAACAGAAACAGGGGACTTGGGTTCCTTATAACCGTTTTTTCAAAATAAAGTTGTATTTTCAGCAAAGAAGCAGCGAGAGCTTAGTAATATAAATATTGAGTATGTCGGGGTATATTCTGTGTAAGTATGTAAATAATTTGACCTACCACAATATTCAGATCGTCATTGAGCCAAAGTTACCAGGGTCTTGCGAAGCAGACGAAGCTCTTCATCTGCAATAGGGGTGGCTGGCCTCCGGTAATAGAATTCGGGGGTCGGGTGTTTAGGAAGGTGGTAAGAGGTTCCCGCCGAATGTCGTTTAATGTCTGTATATTAATGTCCGGTCCAGTAGTTGCAGCTGCGTTAAGTCCTAGATCTGGTAAGACTAGTTGAAGAGATGTCACCCAGCCCGCCTAGGAGGTGCCTCCAACTCTAGCAAATGTCTGCAGGGGTGATTTCTACGTTAGCATCCAAGCAGAAATTGCTTGCCGAGCATTGTTGTACTTCTTAACCGAAAGCATAGGCGCCACATTGTGAAAGTGTTGCAGGGGAGACATCAAGAGCCATACCGAAATTGTCCTCATTGTAATATTTTTACAGGTATGGAGCTTTGACCACTGCATATGCCTAGTGCCAGACGACCAGACGATGAATGCAGCATAGTTCAGAACCGACCGGCCAAAAATTTTACTGACGGTGTGCGATTTGTTGGACCTTTGTGACAATTGCGCTTTCATGCGCTGGAAAGGCGAGCAAACTATCGAAGGTGTCGGCGGAGATTTTAGGATTGTTAACTGTCGGTATTGGTGTTTCTTTGACTCTCACCTTTAACTGCAGTTTGACCTTCTTCGTGCATGTGGTAAAGATGGTCGCCGTGTATTTAGTGAGGGAAAGTTGGAGATTCCTCGCAGTGAATTTTTTTATGGTACTTGCACACCGTTTAGTTCATCGATATGTTCTTGTCTTGTTAACACCCGTCGAAAATTGTGGAAAATAATCGCACGAAAACCTACCCATCCCATTCCATTTTTTTCTTTCCGAAATGAATTTTTCAAGCCACTGTAAAGAATACTAATATGTCACACTCGTCAAAGCATGCTGAGTGTGTTAACGGTAAAATATGTCGAACTTTGCAACACTAGAAGAGTTCTAAGCTAGAAATATTAACTTAAATATCCGTATGACATCTGACGTTTAAAAAAGTGGCTTAAAGAAGGTAAGTCAAATAGAAGCAGTCCGATTTCTGAAAGATTTGTCTGAAGCCTATAGAGATCGACTCACTTATTGGTTTTTGGATACAAATAATTGCATTCATGCACAATACGGAGAAAATAACGATTACTCTGTTCGCGCATGTTATTACTTCCACACTGCCTTCACTTTCACATTCGAGCATTCACAGCAAAATCAGTTTCAAAAATTCCTTCCTCATTACGTCTGACCGAGTAGGAAGACTTGAAATTTGAACTCCTAACAACACAATGGTAAAGCTCAACACTGTCTGATTTGTATTTATGTCTGTGATAGCAGCTGATTATAATTTAGCAACTAGAAGAACTAATGAGCCCCAAATTTTCATTGTAACATCCAAACGGTGCCGAAATGTTACAGGAAATCATATCATAGCGTTTAAAAAAAATGCCTGTTTCTATTAATTCGTTCACTTGAAAATTAGTGAAAACGAAAAACTGAAAACAAGCAAGATTTATTACCATAATACCACAACAACAAACACAACGAGAGAAACAATTGCATTAATAACTGTAGGCTACCAAATAAAAGGGGGCAATTCAGAGTGTTGAAAGCAGCTTTTGAATTTGTGGCAACATGCATTTAAGCATATAGATTATATATGAGCTACTTTGAAAATTTATTTTCATACCCAGCAAGCACCAGAAAATGTTTTCCCATCCTATCATAAATGTGTAATCAATTGGAGAAGGATTTCTTAAATAATTTATTAGCTATGGGAATAAGCTTCCGCCATCGTAAAAGAGGTGTCGCTGCTGATACTATTTTTGTGTTCGCTCTAGTAATTTACTGGTGATTTGAAGGTGTATATGTGAGGTCTCGTTCGAAGTAGTTTTCGTTCCCTTGAAGCGTAAAGATCCGTTTTTATCTGACGTCTAAATTGTCTACGTTTGTCTCAAAAAACAACATTTGCGGAAACTCATGCTTCATTATTACCTTTAAAAAAAAAATTCATCTGAAACGTGTCGTATACTGATCACCATTTACGGTAATCAACCTCCATCAAATACAACTTGTAAAGAGTAGTTTCGACGCCTCCAAAGTGACAATTTCGAAGTGAGTGATAAAGATCGCGAAGGTCGAAAAACTTCAAAGATGCTCAACTACAAAAATTATTGAACGAAGACGCATGTAGAACCCTTGATGATATGTCTAAAGAGTCGGATGTTGACAGATCAATCGTCGGTAAACTTTTGCATGCGATGGGAATGGTCCAGAATGCAGGTAGCTGGGTGCCACATCAATTGAACGACATCCTTTATCAAGAGACGTTTGGTGGCTTGTGAGATGCTTCCTTAATGGCAGAAAAGAAAGGTTTTCCGCATCGCAGCGTCACTGGCGATGAAAAATAGATCTCTTATTATAAGCGTCGAAAATGTTCGAGGCTGCCAGGTGAACCAGATCCATCGGCAACGAAAGGAAATATTCATGCTTCAAAAGTTATGTTGTGCATTTGGTGGGATCAGAAGGGTGTCATCTATTATGAAGTCCTTAAACCATCTGAAACCATCACTGGTGATCGTTACCGACTGCAGATAATGCGTTTGAACCGAGCTCTCAAAGAAAAGCGGACAGAATGGGACGGTAGACATGTCAAATTGAGTTTGCTGCATGACAACGCCTGGTCACACGTTGCTAAATCGGTCCAGAACTATTTAGAGGAACTGAATTTGGAAATCTTGCCCCGCCCGCCGTATTCCGCAGGCATTGCCCCTTTCGATTACCATCTGTTCCGATCAATACAGTCAGCCCTTATGCGAGAGCGGTTCACTTCCTACGAGAATGTCGCAGACTGGGTCAATTAATGGATCAAGTCAAAAGAACTCAAATTTTTCGTCAGAGGAATCCGTATGCAGCCAGAAAGATGTAGTAAAGGTGTTGCTTCTAATAGCTAGTAATTCGTAACTTTGGCTAAAAAAGGACGGAAACTTGTTCCCACTACAATACAAATTGAAATCGCCCATAAATTTGAAATGAAGCAGTCATAAGTGAGAAAAAAAAAAATAACTACTTAAAAACATCAAAGTAATGTTAAAAAAGGAGTAGCATCAGGATGGAAAAGAAACGTTCTCGACATCAAAAATATAATATGAAAAAATTTTTTTTAGACAAAAGTATGTTAATGTTTTTGATTCTTATAGTATTTTTGACATAGATCACTAATCTGAAATTAAAACTTCTCCATCATAAAATGTCAAAAAATATCGTTTCAATGTCATAAAAAACTGCGTGGTGGAAGCTCCAATTAAGCTTGAACTTAAAACTTCAAAGCTTGAAAGCTTCAACTTAAGATAAGTAAAAGCCCATATGAAAATTATGTATACCTCATCTTTATAGGCTTTAAAAACTTAAGCCAAATTTGGTATTTTTTCCAGAAATTGCAGCAGCAATGGGGATTTATGCCCTTTTTGCTAAGAGGCTATTCCAAATAGCTGTTTCTCATTATCATACGACTTCTTGCTTCAAAACGTTAAAGCATGCAGTCGAAGCTTTCTGAAGTTGGTGGTTTCACTCCAGTCACTCATCTACCTCTGTGACTGACGAAAGCATCGAAATCTTTAAGAAAATTGCGCTCGAAGTGCATCATGTGCCCATCAGTAACTGATTTGTGAAAAGGAGCATTGTCTAGTCGAAACTGATAGAGTTCAGTCAGTTCAGTTCAGTTCAGTTCAGTTCAGTTCAGTTCAGTTCAATTTGAGTCATGCAAAATCTACGTTAACGAAGGCAAAAGTTTTAGTTTCTAATACATTTACGTTCTTTGGACTGCCCATGAGAGCCTCGCCGTCGCCATTAGCAGCCTTACAGTCCCGGACCATAATGCTGACTTCTTTGCTTTGCTTAAGAGTGTGTACCACGCATTCTGGATGGTATTCTTCAGCAACACGTCGCCTCACGAACGTGGCACCAAGTGTTCGAAATACTTGTAGGAAAGCAGAACATTTCATACGATTTGTATTGCTTCCTAGAAATTGTACTAGGGCAAGAAGCTACAGTTGTTGATATTTTAAAATTATATAAACTAAGTAGTATAATGGTCTCCTGACTGAGTGCCTGGACTTGTCCAACCGGCCACTAATCTAATCTATTCTAAGCCTCCCTCCAAGTTCTATTAAACAGACCAAACTTCATCCGAAAAATGTGAGTATCAGAGAACCCATTCTGAACGCCTTTTCTGTTTTTTTTTTTCTGAAAGCCACAGCTGCTTTTGGGCTTTGCAGCCCTTTAAATATCCTTTTTCTAGCTGCTTGAGCTCTAAGGGACTTTCCAATTTCTACAGAGCAGCTGCAAAGACAGAGGAGATTTTTTTACGATCCCTGAGAGACTTGAGTATAAGTTTGCGGTCTTCCTGTTTATTAGCGAGGCGGTTTATTCTACTTTTTGATTCATTCTGGTGTGATTTTGTCTCCGGAATCTATTATCGCACATTGGACTACGCACGCTGAATATCCCAGCAAACTGAGACTTCACTTCCTCCCTTAAAACTTAGATTCTCACTCACAAAGTTCACTTTTTTACGCATTTCGTTAAAGCGAAATTATTTATTGAGTCTAGTAATAAGCTTCCGTCCTTTGTTAGCCAAAGGTCATTGAACAACGAAATAATACATGGAATTATGTGAAGTATGTGCCATTGGAAGCTACAACTTTACTTCATCTATCAGACAGCATACGGCCTATCACGAAAAATTCGAGTTCTATTGACTTGATTCATTCATTGTGCCAGTCTGCGAGGCTCTCGTAAGAAGTCAAGCGCTCCCTAATAAGAGCTGACTGCATTGATCGATAGACAGATAGTAATCCGAAGGTGCAATGTCTGGCGAATTCGGCGGGTGGGGCAATATTTCCAAATTCAGTCCCTCTAAATATTTCTGGACCGATTTAGCAACGTGTGGCCTGGCGTTGCCATGTATTAAAATCAATTTGTCATGTTGACCGTCCCATTCCGGCGGATTTTCTTTAAAAGCTCGATTCAAACGCACTCGCTGCCGTCGGTAATGATTGCCAGTGATGGCTTCAGATGGTTTAAGGGCTTCATAATAGATGGCATCCTTCTGATCCCACCAGATGCACAACATTACCTTTGAAACATGAATATTTTTTTACGCTGTCGATGGACCTGGTTCACCTGGAAGACTCCAACTTTATCGACGCTTAGGGTTATTATAATAGACCATTTTTCATCGCCAGCGACGATGCGATATAGAAAACCTTTTCTTTTCTGCCGTTCAAGAAACATCACACACGTCACCAAACGTCTCTCGATATCCCTCTCCTTCAATGGAAGTGGCTCCCAGTTACCTGCTTTCTGGCCATTCCTATCGCGTGCAAAAGTTTACCGACTGTTGAACTGTGAACATCCAACTGCTTAGACATATCGTCAAGGGTTCGACAAGCGTCTTTATCCAATAGTTGTTGCAGTTGAGTATCTCTGAACTCGTGAATTATTTCGTTGCCCCTTCTCGATATTTATCACTCACGTCGAAATTGTCACTTTGGAAGCGTGGAAACCACTCTTAACAAGTTGTATTTAATGGAGCGTGATTACCGTAAATATTTACCAATATGTACCCTACTTTTCAAATTAACTTCACATTGATCTCAAAATCAAAAAGTTTATGGGGACGCATATTTCAATGTGTTAGCCTTCGACGAAACCATAGCTGCAGCTGTCGTTGCATGCCGATCGGAACACAAAAGCTAATGCTGCACTCATAAAGCATTTTGCGGAAAGTGAAAAGTGGCAAGTTGCAAGTGTCGTAATTGACATTGCGGTGGTTGTGGCAATTTTTCGTACTCATATACACGCACACACATGCCTGATAATGGCATTGAATAAACAACCGTCAGCCAGACATTTGCGCAGCTTTGTTATCAACTGGCAACATATGGAAGAAAATTAATACGGAAGCTTGTGGCAGCGATGCTCGAAAAACCATCAACCACTTTATTCGCCTACTTCAGCTGCGCTCCTTTACCATGCCAATCCCCTCCACTCAAGTACATACAGCCTACCGGTTATCGTTGTATGCAGCAGTTTGTCACTCGCAATAGTCAGCTTTGCATTACAAACATTTTCATATATACCAGATGTGCATATGCGCTCTTGTATGTGTGAGTAGAAGAGTACGAATATGTGAGTTTTTAAGGGTATGGCGAATGGAGTTAGTAGTGGTGAGTATTTTATACAATGGAACACATACTGAGCTTATTATTGAGTGTCTGTATATCCTGCTTTTGTGCAACTGACATCAGCTGCTTTAACTGATTCAAACTATTCTTTGGTTTCAGCATTTTCCACCATCATGGATTGCTACTTAGCTTTGTTCTTATTCCATGTACATTTGATATAAAGTTATTTTTCAAATTTCGCTTTTTTACACATAGCATCACTGCTAAATAATTTATATAGTTCATTTAATAACTAATAATTCATATAAATTTCTAGACAGGTCATGCCCAGCATTGCACAGTTGAAGAGCGGAGGTTTGTTGTCAATCTTCGAAAACAAAAACAAAATCATACAAACTTATCGCTTAGCCACTTGGACGCTGCAAAAATTTTATTTTGAATGCCCTTAAGTGCGAAAAATTCACAGAAGAACGACTTGAAGAAACTGAGAACTTATGAGTAGTTAATTAAATTGTGACTCTTGCCGAGAGAGACTCTTTTAAGCCATAAAAAATAGTAGCCACAAAATAGTATCAACGAGCACTGAACGTCGATTTTACAACATGAACTTACCAGGCTGAATAGCTGGTTCCTAAAGTTCCTATATTGAAACAAGCAAATTTAGAGAAGATAAAAAGTTTTGCTCAAGAGCACAAGTGTGGACAGAAGGTATGAAAAAATTGTGTAACAAACTTTGGGGCAATGAAACAAAAATAAATTTATTTACCAATAGTACTAGACGCAATATCAGAAGACATAAAGGACAAGAGTTCTCACCGCGGTTCACAAGAATAACAATCAAGCAGAGTGGCGGCAGTATAATGATTTGGGGTTGCTTCTCTAGATATGGAGTAGCACCTTTTCACACCAAAACCATTCAAATGGACAAATTTATTTACAAGGACATACTTCAAGAAGTGATCCTATCATTCGCTGAGGAAAATTTACCACTTTGGTCGCATTTTATGCAAGATAATGACCCAAAACACTCTTCAATGTCAGTGGTTTTTACAAAATAATGTTAAAGTTATGGTTTGGCTAAGCCAGTGACCTAACCTAAGCTCCATTGAAAACTCTTGGGGAGATTTAAAGAAGCAAATCGGGAAGGAAAGTTAAGAAATTAGAAAGATTTATGACAAAAAAATAAAGACACCCTCTCGAGTATAAAACCACTTTAGCCCTAATTTTCTTAAGGCCATATAATTTCCTTAAACGAATTATGAACTAAATGAACCATTGCGCGCCTTATGCCAAGATTTTAGGTTTTATTCACGCATTTTTGATTTATTGAAACAACTGTTTCCCGTCAAGAAGACGCTATTTTTCCATTACCTCGCTATTTAAAGTGAAATAATTCGGTTTTTTTAAACGCTCTCATTTCTTTATGCTCCTTTTAACTTTTTAGATAAAATATGCTTAAAATAAATTTTTTTTGGAAAAAATTAGTTTGTGAAAAAAATGTTTAATTTTCATAAAATTTGTTGTAAAAACACTTATTTATTTTATCTAAAATTTTTATGAAAACAAAACTTTTGTAAAAAAATTAATAATTTTTTATAAAATTTTCTGTTAATAAAATTCTTAATCTTTATAAAGGTTTTGTGAAAAAAGTATTTATAATATATAAACTTTTTGTGAAAACAAAATTATTTATTTTTTATAAAATTTGTTGTAAGGATTTTGTAAAAAAAATTAATAATTTTTGTAAAATTTTCTGTTAAAAAAAAGTTATTTATTTTTTATAAAATATTTAAAACACAAAAATTAGTTCATTTTCCAAAAATTTTTGTCTAAAAACTTAACTAATTTTTATAAAATTTTCTGTGAAATTTTTTTATTTCTTTTGAAACTTATGTGAAAAAATGTATTTAGTTTTGTAAAATATTTTTGAAAAAAATTATTTATCTTTTATAAAATTTTTTGTGAAAAAAATTTCTAATTTTTTATAAAGCTTTTTTGGAAAAATATTTTTTGCTTATAAAATTTTTCTGAAAAAAAAATTATTTAATTTTTTTATATATTGTAATTGTTTGTGATAAAACAAGATTTTGTTATAAAACTTTTGTCAGGGAAATATTTAGTTTTTATAAAATTTGTGTGAAAAAAATACTAATATTTTTTAAATTTTTTGTGAAACTAATTATTTATTTTTTATAAAATTTTCTTGTGATAAAAGTATTTGTTTTAATGAAATTTTTGTGGCAAAATTGATTTATATCTTATAAAAAATAATGTGAAAAAAATTATTTATTTCTTAAAAATTTCTTTTGGGAAAAAAAGTATTATATTTATTTTTTATGGAAGTTTTGGGAAAATTATAAATTTTTGAGAAAAAATTACTGTTTTTATAACATTTTTGTGTGAAAAAAGTATTTATTTCTTATGATATTTTTTGTGAAAAAAGTGTTTATTTTTTATCAGATTTTTTTCACAATTTTAGTAATTTTTTGTTTTTGATAATAGCTTACACTATGCTGTTTTATCCCTAAATGTTTGATAATGAGATTTCCATAATATTTCGGGCCAGAGCCCTAGCAATGCCCGTTTGTGTGGGGGGGCAAATAAGTATTATTAAATTTAACGTATATTTTCCAGATGCTTAAATATTTGACAATGTATTAAGATTAGTTGAAAGAGTGTAAGCTCTATCGAAAACTACTCACATATGTAGGGCTGAGAGTAAAAACGGAACATCGCATCTCACCTCATTCTCTTGCTCTAAAATACGTATTTAATTATTTTGAAGCCTATATGAACCTACGGTATATAGCTTTGGGGAAGTGCTAGTAAGTCCAATGTGGAGATTTTGCAACGGTACCTGTCAAAGACCTTACGAACACTTGTTAATGCACCTTGGTTTATCACAAACGAAGCCATACACATGGATCTAGGTATTCCATTTGTTAAGAGAGAAATCTCAGTATATTCTAAGAGATACATTGAATGATTGTCAAATCATGTAAACACAAATTCTATTTGCTTGTTGGACACAACCAATGAAATTAGACGATTAAAGCGCAATCATGTCTTAGACTTGCCGTTCCTTTCAATTTGTCAATTTAATAATAATAATAAAAAAAAAAAAAAAAAAAAAAAGAGCTAAATATGAAATTGTTAAAATGCTCCAATAAATTTTAAAATTCTAATATAAGTTATACATGAAGTAAGTTATACAATTTTCGAGTAAAAATTAAATCTAATAACATAAAATATGCATAAGAATTGTAAACAGAAAAAATTCTATAGTTTTCTATGTAGTTTTGCACCAGTGTAAATACTATGCTGTCATTAGGTAATAAGATCTCTTTTGCTGAATATCTGTATTCTAAGATAGATTGCAAATAAAGTATTTCCATTAAAAAAAAAAAAAAATTGTTCAGGGTAAACATATTGCAAAATTTTCCGTCGTCACGAAGTAAAACAACATTACGAAGGCCATTCCATTTTGAAATTAATTGAAACTCGCTGGCTTGGCCATTTACGCGCTTCAAAGTCCATATTTAAAAGTTATGAACATATTATAAATACTTTGCCTCAGATAACCGCTGCAGCAGGCTTCGATGGTGATGACGTAGTATTAGCAGCCGGAGTGTACCACGTTTCATTAGAATTTGTATTCGCATTAATTTTCATGAAGGATTTATTACAAACGATTGAACCAGTAACAAAAGCATTACAAGGTCGATCGATTCAATACAAAGATTCTATGGCGCTCATTATAGCCGTTGATAAAACGATCGAAAAAATGAGAACAGAAGTTTGTTTCAATAAATATTACTCTGAAGCGACAAATCTTTGGAAGAAATCACATCCTACAAAAACGGCTCTCGTTTCAAGTCGCCCAAGTCGAAATCGACGCCAGTCAAAAATGCTAAAGGATTTTGCTACTGAAGAAACACTGGGACGCGAAGGGAATCGAGCGTCATTGTGAAATTGGCATTTTATGAAACTATCCGTTGGTCTGAGCTGGGCTCCTGCAAAGAAGCCAAGCGCTTTGTGAAAGAATCAAACAGAAAACTAGCGAACTTTCTCCTAAAACTTAGTTGGAAGAACCTGAGAATACTTTTGGGTGTAATCACATGGCATAACGCCTGTGGTAAGCATATGGCTACCAAGGGAATCATTAACGACGCAATATGCCTATCCCGTCTTCAGAATGAAAGCATTTTCTCTGTAGCTATCCGGCGTGGACTAGAGTCAGAACTAGGCTGTTGGGTTGCTATATAATGAGTATGGATAAAGTGCAAACTCTTCCTGTTCCTGATCTCTTAAGATTCATCAATGGATCCAGTCTTACCATCCATACTGCATCTATCCTGTCTCTTTATTCTATCCACTGTAATCTGTCCGAGTGTAGAACAATGGTCTTGCCCACAAATCTAATCTAATCTAATCTAATCTAATCTAGTCTAGTCTAATCTAATCTAATCTAATCTAATCTAATCTAATCTAATCTAATCTAATCTAATCTAATCTAATCTAATCTAATCTAATCTAATCTTATCTAATCTAATCTAATCTAATCTAATCTAATCTAATCGAATCGAATCTAATCTAATCTTATCTAATCTAATCTAATCTAATCTAATCTAATCTAATCTAATCTAATCTAATCTAATCGAATCTAATTGTTCTTATAGCGAAACAGTTCCAGATCCCTCCCAAAATCTTACCAAATGCAGTTATTTTTTCTAATTTATACGTAAGCCTGAATAAAAGGCTGCTCAACTTATCAATAAAATCGAACAAAGTGCCCCAATTCATATTCAATTAATTAGTAAAACACATACACATACACACCTATTTTAGCATACCAACGCTGAGTCGTGCAAATGACATTCAAGTTTCGATTTATCAGAATACTACGACTGCCCGAGCCAACTGGTTTGCGTGAGACGGCTAGTTTTTACACGTACTTGACCTAGTATTTGTAGTGGTCGCACAAATCCGTCCATATTGAGAGCAAACGTACCGAATGCCCATGCACACGCATACATACATACGAGTGCACACACACACACACATACCCATAGCAACATCAATTTACAACATTGAAAGGGATAAGTAGAATTGCTGCTGAACTGAGTTAAGCCACTGTTAGCTGAAGCTTAGGAACCTTTCACTGCTTTGGCCATCAGCTTTGCTCTGCTGCCGCCGCCCAACCTTAGACAAATTGCAACTTAGCTTGCAATCAGTATTGCATTCTTTCCAAGAGTTAACGCCTATTTGCAAAAGTATCTCCTTTCAGCGCGCCTCATATAAGATATATCTACTTAGATATGTGTCGCTTTCTATAGAAAATTTCAATAACTTCGTCAACATTCAATTCGCAACCAAGTTTCAATTTCATTTCAGCAGTGATTTTGCAAATGCTACGATTTCAACTCTTACAATTGATTGCCTTCGCTTTACCGCCTGCCTCAATTTGTTGCGAGAGGCATCTTGCCACCTGTCAGGAGCAGCTTGCTGCAGCCTGCAAGTGCATATATAACGGCATACTCCATCTTCTCTGCTGTGCAATCAGTCAATTGCGTGATGGCATTCACTGTGTGCAGCCCAAGTACAATTCATCAGTCTTTCTTACGGCAGCCCCTTTCTGTCGGGCTGTTAGTTGACTTGTCTGATTCCGATTGCTGCATTTGCCACCAAGTGACATTTTGATGCAGTGACTTTAGTAATGACAGCAATTCTGCCGTTCGCAACAATTCCAGCTCATATTACCGGTATTTAGGCGGAATATTAAATGACATTTCGAATGGAAAATTTCATTCAAGCCTGCACTCATTATCATAGAGAGGACTTTGTCATGTCATTGACAGTTGGGTTACGCCTCATTCACGGAATTATTTGCAGAGAAGCGAAATGAGGGTACAAAATCTGAAAGCGAAAACTACTTGGTTTACGAAAGGAGTAGGTATCACATTAAAGCTCTTCTTCTGCTTCTTCTTCTTTTCTTCTTCTTCTTTTTCTTCTTCTTCTTCTTCTTCTTTTTCTTCTTCATCTTCTTCTTCTTCTTCTTCTTCTTCTTCTTCTTCTTCTTCTTCTTCTTCTTCTTCTTCTTCTTACACTTATATTATAGACACTGCCTGTTTTGCTTTACAGTTCCTTCGATACACTTTAACATATTTTTTACTTTTTTTGGAGGGTTCAAAATGCCTTCACACTTACAACGACCGTCGTCTATTGCGTCGAGTAGTGTGACCACTAAAGCAATCCTTCCTGCTACTCTGAGGGGACTCTCTTCCTGTGACTGGTTTCTGCATTACTTCGGGAGAGCTCTAAATAACGTCTATGAAATGAACTAGTTCTATTCACCCCCATCTGGGTCCACCAGGCTTGTAGTCTGTGGTGCTTCACTTTGTTATACTGCGTCGAGGTCTACCTTTTCTCTTTTAACCGCATTCCAGTTATCCTCGCGTTCAAGCATGTTGCCGATCCCTCAGATCATCTCTTTCCACAAGCCAACTGTCACAACTAAAGGGCATGTGTCCAGCGTCATTTCTCGGGGCTTCGTATGATATGCACTTGGGATCGCTTACCTTACCAATGTGGTATAGGTATTTCAGAAAGTATACGTAGCCCAAGAAAAACAGAGTCATTGTTGGAGTCGTGACACAAGTATTTAAATCCTTGTCAGCAATATTCTCTTTATCCCGGAGCCCGTTCTGGCACTCCCTTCTGCAGTCATCAAAGCCACAGTTAACAAACGGGTTAGTCTAACCCACAAGCGAGCTTGGCAGGCTGAGAGAGGCTGCGGATGGACAAAACTGATGTTACCTGCCGTGTCCGACCGACAGTCGCAGTTCCTCCTGTCACTAAGCAGAGGGGACTGTAGGAGGCTGGACTGATGACGGGCCACTTTCTATGGGTAAAGTACACGGAAAAGTTGGGTATCTCAGGCAGTGCCCTCTGCCCAGCATTGGGAGAGAAGAATGAGACGGCGTACCATTTTCTGCGCGTCTGCCCCGCCTTTGCTTGAATCAGGGTTGTGGCACTGATGTGTTAAGAACCGACCACCTTGGCTCCTTGACACCAAAAGATCTACTCAGATTTCTTCGGAGGTCGAGTAGATTTAAAGAAAATTAAACAGCGCAACCGAATGGACTTAATTGTGTCTGAGTGCTGTACTTACTAGTCTGCCTGACAAAAAAAAAACAAATATCCTTCCGAGATGAAAAGTATACCGATCCCAGGCCGTTATAACGAGTTCTGCCTAGAGTAGGACAGTGGCAAAGGAGGTGTTCTAGCGTACCCCTTTCTTTTTCTCATAAGTTACACGAGTCGTTGTGGATCAATCCCGTTTTAGCTGCGTGACATGGAGTGAGACAAAGTCCCGTCAGTACTCCAACCAATACATACTTTACAGTTTTTCCTTAGGAGTGATAAAATGAAGCTGGTTGTTGTCATGCTGCAAGTTCGTAGCGTTATTTTGGCAATCCTGTGGGAGGTCGAGGTTTCCCATATGGACTGTGCTTCGAGAGATGGTTTCTGGTCTAGTTCTGTATTCAAAACTGAATGTGAGTCTTGTAAGCTCGACATACTCATCTTTGGCAAGCGGGTGCCTGCCTTAGTAAGCTCGTGAACTCTTTTATTCCCCTCTATTCCCGTGTTCCCTGGTACCCAGTACTTTGTGGCTTGTTTGTTCTCGTAGAGCTCGTCCATTTTGGATTTACAGTGTTGCACGCATTCCGAGCTAGTCTTTACCTCCATTATTGCTTTAATAGCAGCTTAACTATCGATGGAGATTTTGTGCGAGTGTTGCGGGAAGTAAATTCCAATGCTAATTCAGTTGATTTGGTTACAGCATAAATTTCAGCTTGAAATATGCTCCAGTGATTAGAGGCCTGAAAAGCTTTTGGAGATCAAACTGTGGGCAGAAGACACCCGCTGCTACACCTTCCGTCATTTGGGATCCATCTGTAAAGAAATTGTGTGCGTGTTCATCGGATTCTAAACCCTTTTTACCAGCCCTTCCGTTCTATGCCAAAACCAGGCCTCTTGCCACAGGTTACTTGTGAAGTAACGTAGACCGACCTTCCGTTTATGTCCTGTGTGTTGCTGTTAACAAAAAATCTTTGTGAGAATTTTTCTGTCATCCTCAGGCTTAGTGCAGTTCTTTTGGCTGAGTTTCTTACTACTTATTCTATTTGATGCCCGTCGAGAAGTCTTTCTTTTGCAGTAACGACTTTATATTAAATTTTGCATTAAAAATAGATTTCCTGGTACAAAACCCCCACAAACGTTGGGAAATTGTTACGGAAATGATACTCTAAAGGAAACAGTCGTTAACGAGAGGCATGAACGTTTCATAAGAGATCGTGAGTCCATCGAAGATGACGAACGTAGTGGCAGGCCGTCGACATCAAAAACTGATGAACACATCAAATTAGTAACCATCAACGAGCTGGTGGAGGACTTTAACATTGCTTACGGATCCGTTCAGGACTTTGTAGTCAATGATTTGGGCTTGCGCCTGGTTGCTGCAAAGTTTGTCGTCCCCATGTACCTCCCCCAATGTACCTGAATTTCATTCAAAAAGGGGGCCACGTTGATAACATCGAAGACATGATTTCCAAGGCTAAATTTATGAGTACGGCACGCAATTCAGACATTAGGCGTGTGAACGTAGAGCTCTAATTGAATCAAAAACAAAACAAACATGTTCTTTTCAGTCAAAAAAAATGAATATATTCCGAATACCTTTTGAAAACAAGGTGGTAAATCAGAGACGGATTGCTGTGGCAACGATCTGACTAATGAACTGGTGAACTACTCTCTTTGAAGTGCCCAGTAAACCGGTGCCAAGCATAGTGGGAACAGTCGAGTGCATCAAGGTATCCATTAACAAAGCTCATGGGAGCCTCGTCAAAATAACCAGAAGTTTACTGAAAAGATTTCACTGGGTGGTAGCAAAATTCTTTCTCAGACAGAAAAGGAGTAAACTATGAGCACTGATAGGAACAATTACGGAGCAATTATAGTACATATATGGAGATCGTATATGGTCACCACAGACATCGCCGACTATGTGTGTGCATATTGTTTGGGAGATGAGCGTAGTAAAGTGAATTTTCTCTGCCACTGACGGGCTTTCAACAGGCCTAAACAGTACATTTGTGGCTCGAAGGTTTTGAGCATGAACGAGCTACATTTTAATTTCCTCGCCTAATGGCCAAGATTCTTAAAAACAAATTGGAAGCTTACAGAGAAGAATGAATTTCCATCCTACCTCTCTTTGTCGCTATTCTTTAAGTCGTCTCGTTTGGACTTAGACACAATGGTCAGTATTACCTGAGTGCTTGTAAAATGTTTAGCTATCCAAAACTTCACTTGAAGTATAGACTATTTTGTCGAGGAATTTTTGGCTAGAAGGCACCCAAATAGAGCAAATAATACGAGGTGACAAAATGATACGAAAATATTTTACCGACAAAATTATACGAATACATTTTTCTGTATACATTCGACGTATTGAATACAAAGTTTCGGAGAGATTTTTCTTTATTTTATATTTTATTTTAAGTGAAATGAACGCGTTTTTTTCCCTATATTTGAGGTTATGTAGCTTCACGATGGATAAAATATTTACCACTTTGAAGATAACCGACTCGGCTACTGCTCGTGATAAAAGAGAAAGGCTGTTATAGCGGAGTATATAGTTACGTTCGGTTATAATGGTTGACCAGAGAGTGAGCCCACTTGGGCGAAGAAATCAAGTTCAGCCTTTGTGATACCATTCCGCTAGTGTGAACGGATGAGAGTAGAGTTTGTGCGAAGAAGAAGGGGTTGAGCATTTGTAGTTTACGAACGGTGACTGATTTGCGGTTGTGTTAGGCACTTTATGCTGCTAATGAAGCTCATCAGATTTTTGATATCAAGGCCTGCAATATCAGCAGGCTTAGGAAAAAAGTGGTAGCCAAGATGCTTAAATCTCAGTCCCGCAAGAGCAGGACAGCTAAGGAGAAGGTGCTGAAATGAGTCCACCTCAACCTCCATACGGCTAACGCGAAAAGCAAAAAGGTCTCGAATAGTATACAAATAGTAACCTGTGAGGACACCCACGAAGTTTGGGAGCTGAGATTTTGTCAGCCTCAAAAAATTACTCGAACACCACCGATTCACACGGGGCCAGACTTATTTCGCGACCATTGAAGTTTGTGTATTTGCCCAGCGTTCGCTATGTTGACGCGAAGCTTATCATTCCAGTTGTAGACCACGGGGAGACTACCTCACAGTTCCCTTGTCTGGCCAACTCATCCGCTTCGCAATTTCCCGCAATTTCGCTATTACCAAGTACACAGGCGAGCCTCGAAGAATTCGGATGCGATGAAAAGTGAAACCAGGCATTCGCTGACCAGTTTCGAATGCACCCTAATTGAGCTTAGGGCCCTAATTACCGCTTAGCTATCGGAGTGAGTATTTACCTTCTTCAGAGTTTTTATGCAAGTGCGTAGCCAATCTGCTGTTTCTTTGATTGTGCCTACCTCTGCGTGGGACACACTGCGCAATGTAAGAAAAGTTTTAAGTTTAAACAGAAAATTGTATGCTTAGATAGTGTGTTTTAGATAAAATTTGATGCCATTCCATCTCTTAAGTGCAGTTCAACTTGAAATGTAGTACCTTTCATATGAACAGTGCGCCAGTAATCCAAAATCAACTGCTATTTTGCATTTCACTTGAATCAAAGCGACACCCTAAACCGCAAACACAAACTCATGTTTGTCCTCTAACAAATATATGCACGCTTACATACATATATATGTACGCTAACACAGGTAAACAGTAGGAAACTCACATAGTGAGAGCAATGTAAAGTAGCATCAAAAAGACTAGTAGTCACCATTAACAAGCGACAACAACGGTCACACATCCTACATCCTTAGTGTCCTTGCAGTATCCTGCTACAAGCGCAAAACCGCCGGACCAAAAATTCCAACAACTTCCGCACAGCATGCACTACACGTAGATTATTTTTAACCTGTCGTGCAGCAGCAACGTGTGGGGAAGCAACGGAAGAGTTAAGGTGTGTGTGTGTGTGTGTACACGACTGCAGTTCAGCTGTTATGCTATTACTCTCTGCATGGTATTTACATAATTTAAGTGCTAGTAAATACCACTAACGGAAAAAAACGTAATGACAAAATAAAAACTTAAACGGGGAAGCATATGTATGCACACATACATACGTGTAGAGAGAATAAACAAACATGCACACACTTGTATGTACTCTCAACTAACTGTGTGGAGAAATTAGCTTGAGAGGAATGTGGAGAGTGTACAGAGTACGTAGTGGAGATTCGCACCCATTTTGGTGCTATTATTGGCTACCATTATCAATTTTCTCCTCGCTGCACAAACAATGGCCAGTAAGAGCAACATAAGCGACATAATATTTAACAGTGTATGTGTTTTTTTTGTTTTTGCATTTTTTTTGCTATGCACCTTTTGTTCGCCTTGCTTTGTATTTTTTTCTCTTTTTTTGCTATGCGCCTTTTGTCAACCTTTCTACGTTGTTCTTTTTTTTTTGTATTTGTTTTTTTTTGTCGTGTTGCAGCGACCAACCGGCAATGACCAACATGCAACCTTTTCAACGCCATACGGTGGTAATTTTCCTGTACACAAATCCTTTCCTTTTCAAAGTTACATATTCGCATAACTGTTGTGTATAAAAAGCACTACACACACATGCACACAGGCACATAAATAGTTTGTATGTATGTGGTATTAGTGTCTCTTTCTTTCGCTATTTACCTGTTATGTAGCTACTCGTATTTGCGAAGCTGGTTCATTGCAAATAATTTTAATTAAATTTACGGTATTTTAGAATGGTGCGTGTGTGTGGGTGGCTTTGTGTTGTCTCTTCGACTTTTTTTTTTTTGTTTTTGTGAACAACTACTTTTTTGTAGCTAGAAAAATTTCTGCACGGGAGAGTTTTATGTAAATACCATAAACAATTAGAGAATGTTTTGCATGCGCTGCTCCTATTAAATTACTGCCCCTACGGTTGCTTTGCATCTCTATCTGCAGAGGGAACACTTACTGATATGGCGATTTCCATGATATAGGATAGGTAAGCTGAAAATTGTTGAAGGAACAGGTTCAGATACTCAAATACTGGTGTCTTTTTCAATACCTCAGCGTGCGTAGTACTTCATGGGGAGAAAATGTTTCAATATTGAACTTACTAAGTTTCGAAGCAGGCTTAATACCAATTATACAGGATCCGGCTTTCGAAGTGTAACCAATTAAAAAGGCCATACATTTAGTTTGGAAAATTACTTTTATTGAATTTGAAGTAAAAAATGTGTGAAAATATTACAGAATTAAGAATCAATTTACTTTTGCTCGATGTGACCACTTTTTGCCTTGACTATGGCCTTAAGTCGGCCTAAAAACGAATCGCAAGCTGCCCGAATGTGACTTGGAGGCATTTCGGCCCACTCGCGTACAATGGCTTTTTTCAGCGCCTCGAGACTGGTGAATCTTTTAACTCAGGACTTGCTCTCGAATATGGTGCAAAGGGAATAATCCATCGGATTCGCGTCTAGTGAATTTGAGAGACATTGTGTGTACGTTATGAAGTTCAAAACGTTGTTTTTAGTCATTCTTGGTTCACTGGAGTTTTGTGAGATGGTGCCGAGTCCTGTTGAAATGTCCATGGTCTGCCATCGAAATGTTTGTCGGCTTCAAAGCAACCTCCAGACTAGTTTCCCGATAGTATTTCGCATTTACCTTGACGCCAGGCTCGATGAAAACGATTGGAGAGCGCCCATCTGCGGTTACAGCGCTCCAAATCATTACCTCCTGGAGGCCAATCGATGACCAAAAATTCATATGAACGGTCGGACGATAGGCCTGTTGGGAGTTTACGAATTGCTCAGTTTGTAAAATTTAATCGTCAGAAAACACAATCTCCGGAAATTTACGGCCTTCGGTCAAGCGAAGCAACTCTTTCGCTATCTCAAGTCTGAGTTGTTGCTGCTTTGGTGTGAGATCATGCGCCTTTTGGATCTTGTATGGCTTGACTTCGGGATAATTTTACAGTATGCGGCGGATGCTATAATCTGATATTTTCAGTTCTTTCGCCATTTCATTGGAACTTCGTCGGGGATTTCGCTCAAATCGCTTCTTCACCTTTTGAATCATTTCACGAGACGTTGCAGTCTTTTGATGACCACCTCCATGACGTTTCGCGATGCTACCAGTATCATTGTAACAAGTAGTGCTGCGATAAACAAAAACTCTATTTACTTTAAGGTGCTCGAGCTCAGAAACTATCGCTGGCTGTGGTTTTCCAGCCAAATATAATGCAATCGTTGCAAGTTTACGTTTGAAATCCATTACTGATTTTCTTTTTTCGCATTTACTCTCGGCAAAATGCTTCCGCACGCTTGTAAACAATCCTCTGGACTGCCCTTAAGCCAAATAACAGACATGTCCGTGTAGCATCCGCGCGAGCGGTTTGAAGTTGGTTACACTTTGAGTACCGGACCCTTTAAAGAGTCTTTCACAAGTGACGCTTAGATGTCAGTAGCGATTGATTCCTAGACAGTAACTTTTTTATATCATCACTAGCATTTGTCAAGTGGACGGGTGTACAATTTTAAACGATAGAACAACGCGTTAATGATTGATCTTCAAGAACAACATATCATAAAATTCATGATTTTATGGCGGATACAAAAAGGACTGGCAGACTAAGAACTCCACGTTTTTTTGAGAGTCTTGCTGCTGTAGTAAAAAGTTTTTATGAATAACCTTCAGCATCGATATTCCGACGTTCTCAAAAATAAGGTATTCATGAATCGACTATTTGGCGGAGTTTATTTGTAGGCTTGATAAATGTCAGGGAGGACATCAAAATGAAGACATTTTCCACATATAATTGTTAATAGCGATATTTTGAATAAGAATAGTGAAAACGGAAGGAATCAAAATTTGTACATGTTTTACCTGAAAACAACAACTACTCGCATCTTTTAAAAGGTTCTTTTTTAGAAATTTTTCAAACATTGTAGAATCTTAGTAAAAAGCTCTAAACTAAGAGATGCAGTATTTAGATTCTGTACTGAAGGAAATATTAATTTCAATTCCCTCTTAGTATTGTGCACATAATTCCTTATGCAGACGACATAAAGGGTATTCCAATAAGAAATGTTATTTTGATAATAGATCAATGGATTCGTTGCTTGTGTGGCACGTAGCACCGTCTTATTGAAAATAAACGTTGTCCAGATCAATACCATCCAATTCCGGCCATAAAAAATCGTTAATCATCTCTCGATGGCGCAATCCATTCACCTGTAACACCTGTTATTGGAACATCCTTTATATATTCTAGTTTAAAAATATAATTTTCTTCTTTCCACCGAGGTGGAAGTGGCCTCATCACTCAAGATGTTTTCTCGATGGAATTCCGGATCATTTTTATGCATTTCAACGACCCAACCAGCAAAGACACGACGTTGTTGATGATCGGCCGGCTTGAATTCTTGTGTTAACTGAACTTTATAAGCCTTAAGACCCAAATCTTTACTCAAAATTCGATGTAATGACGTTTGTGGAATGTCCAATTCCAAAGAACGACGAGGAATGGACAAACCTGGGTTTCTTCAACACTTTCGGCTACAACAGCAATATTTTCGGCTGTTCTTGAGCGACGTGCACGGGTTTTATTCTCCACATCACTAACTTGTCCCAACCACTCGAATTTTTTCACCAATTTTTGTATTGCGGTCCGAGAAGGTGCTTCACGAGGACCCAAAAATGTTCGAGTTTTACGAACCGTCTCTGCCAAATTTTCACCATTTACTTGCCAAATATCAAAAATGACAGCTTCAAAAGTGACATCTACCGAAATTTGGGGGCTATTCAAATTAGCACCTGTTATTGCGGCAAATATCTTTAAACTCTAAGCGATCTTATGCAGACCGCTCTTAATAAGCTGTGTGGATGGGCCGTCAAAGCGGCTTGAGTGTGAATCCTCAGAAAACAGAATTAATACTGTTTTCGAGGATATACAAAATCCCACAGTTTGTGGAGCCAACATAAAATGGTGTAAAGCTAGAAATAGAAGGCAACATCAAATGTTTAGGTGCGATTCTCGACAAAAACAAAATTGACACATAAATGTAGAAGACAAAGTAAAGAAAGTTACTGTAGGCTTATTCTCATGTAAAAAGGCAATAACACGCAGGTGGGGTCTTTCTCCGAAAAACACTCTCTGACCATATAGGACAGTTATCAGACCTATCCTCCTTTACTGGATTAAAGTCTTGTGGACGGCTCTCGACAAAGACTACGATGAGAAACAGGCTTCAAAGGGTTCAACTTAAAGCGCTTATACGAGGTGTGTTCAAAAAGTATCGTGAATTTTGAATCTTCGCATGTTACGTATATTCGAATTTCAATTTTTTGTGGCGATATGTTGGTACTCATGTCTCTCACTCATGCCGACGAGTTCGGCCATTTTGAATGTTCAGTTAATTGTTGACAGCTGCATTGCTTGCACAAAAAGATGGTTCAAAGAACCTGTATCAAATTTTGTATGAAAAAAACGAAATTAAGTGCGCGGATGCATTCCGAATGTTGACTGTTTCATGCGGAGAAGCCACTTTGGACCAAAGCAACAGTTATCGGTGGTACAAAATGTTCTCAGAAGGACGAGAAAACGTGAACGACGAAAAGCGTGCCGGACGCCCGCCCACTTCAACAACAGACAAAAAAATTAATGAAGTGAAGAAAATGGTATTGGCCAATCGTCGAATCACCTTTAGAGAAGTTGCTGAGGACCTAGACATATCGATTGACTAGTGCCATTTGATTTTTTCAATGATTTGTGCATGAGAGGGGTCGCCGCGAAATTCGTACCAAAACAGCTCAATTTCGACCCATAAAAGGACGACGCTTTCGGTACGATTGACGAGATAAAGACGGCATTGAAGGAGAAGCTCAAAAAGATAAAAAAAAAGATTTTTTGAAGTGCTTCGAATATTGGAAAAAACGTTGGCACAAGTGCATAATATCTCACGGGGATTCCTTCGAAGGGTGCAAAATAGATATAAATGAATAAAAAAATAATTATTGAAAAAACACAACGATTATTGCTTTCATTAGGGCGTCATCAACTTCAACTGGACGATCAGAGCGTTTTTCATCTTTGAGTGAAAAATCACCAGAACGAAATTTGGCGAATCAATTTTGACGCTGCCGTTCTTTTAAGGCTTCGTTACCATAAACAGCACATAACTTTTTATGAGCTTGTGATGCGATTTTCACTTTGCGGAAATAAAAAAGCAAAATATGACGAAAACGTTCCTTTTGATTTTCCATTTTTCAACGATCGCCAAACGAAAACTACGCAACCGATTAACAATTTTTTTTACTGATTGACAGCTGAATTGCCAACTATCAAACAACAGAATGTGTTTTACATTTGTATATGTCGGGATTTGGCAACCCTGGTGTTGCAATCTGGCAACTGACAGCTGTATCGCAACGTTTGACATTTTTTGGCTTTTACGTACTCAGAATGTTTTGAAATACCAGCGCTATTTGTGTTGTTTACAGTAACTTAAAAGATTCATCTCGGTCCAAAAATGGAATTAAATCGTGAACATTTTCGTGCAATTATTTTTTACAACTTTCGACGTGGATTAACTCAGCAACATTGCATGGATGAACTTAGTTCATTTTTTGGCGATGAAGCTCCGTCAAGGACCAGTGTTTATCGATGGTATGGTGAATTCAATCGTGGTCGTAGTTCACTCCAAGACGAATTTCGTGAAGGTCGTCCAAAATCAGTTGTTGTTCCGAAAACCATTGATGCTGTGCGCGAAATGATATTACAAGATCGTCATGTGACCTATCGTGGGATTGAGACAATCTTTGGCATTAGTGGGACCAGCATACATTCAATATTGCATAAACATTTGACTGTCAAAAAAATTTGTTCGCGTTGGATCCCACACAATTTTTTAATCGCGCAAAAAAAGGCTCGTGTCGATTGGTCGAAGGAAATGCTTCGAAACACGTCTATGACATCGTGACAGGTGACGAATCATGGATTTACGCGTATGAGCCCGAAAGTAAACAGCAGTCGACTGTATGGGTGTTTCAAGATGAGCCAAATACAACAAAAGTAGTTCGCGCATGAAGCACTTCCAAGCAAATGGTCGCCTGTTTTTTCGGACAAACTGGACATGTCGCAACGATACCACTAGAACAACGCAGAACAGTAAATCCTGAGTGGTACACAACCATTTGTTTGCCAGTTGTCTTCCAAGAAGTTAGGAAAACCAATCACCAAAGACGGATCACTCTTCACCAGAACAATGCGAGCTCTCACACATCGGCTCAAACAACTGCATTTTTGAGCACCCAAAACATCGAATTAATGGGTCATCCGCCGTATAGTCCTGACTTGGCACCGAATGACTTCTTTTTATTGCCGTACGTAAAAAACAAACTGAGAGCTCAAAGTGATTTTCGATGATTAAAATTTGTTTTTGTTCTCTAATCCCGACATATAAAAGGCACCCCTCGTACTACGTCTACTAACCTAAAAATTCAACCGAAGCCATCTGTGAGTGAAATCCGCAATTACTTACTAGTTGCCAATCCAATTATGGAATCATGGAAAGTGAATAGCGAGCAACTCAAGTTGAAATACTTCTCCAGTTGTTCATAACGGATCTGGCATTTCCAGACCTAAGGAACATAGCTTGTGGGACGGTAAGAATTTCTTAATTTTATCTTAGTCAGCCAATTTCACCTCGTGATCAGAACGCCATTAAATACTGGACTAGTAACCGAAGAGTATTTCTTACGACGTATCAAATTGCAATGAAATGCAAAAGGATAGTTCCATGTGTGAAATCCATGCAAGGCAAGAAGAAATCCAAATCTCACGTTTTTACATTAAACAGGGCAATTAATTGACCCTCTAACTCTCTTATCTATGGCTTCTCGGTAACCTGCAAAAATAAATAAAAAAGAACACGCAAAACTAAAGTGTGAAAATAAATATTTTTAATAAGTTAAGCCTACAATAATAATTACTCTGCATACCTTAAATAAAAGTGAGTATTATTTATTAATAAACAAAGTGAATCCGGGTGCTTAGCAACAGCACAACGCTCACTAATTACTTACTTGCCTCTCTAATGGCAGGCCGAGGACACAAGCCGGCCGTCGCATCGAGAAAGTTACTTAACGCATTATGCGCAAATGGCATTAGGTCGCAAAAAAAGCATTAAAACCACAGACACAAGTACGATTACTTATGAAATATGAGTTTGAAAGCCACAAAAAATAACAGCTCAAGTGCAAGCCATAAAGTGTGCGCTTTATATGTTAAATGCGTGCGTGCGTGCGTGTGCATGAGCGTGTGCGTGTGCGTGACCACACTAAGCAGAGATGACTGAAAGTATTACGCGAGTAGTAGAAGCAATAGAATTTACCACCTAGGAGATTAAAAAAAAAAACAACAAAACTAATGAATTATGGGTGCACAGCAAGCGCCACTCAAGAAAAAATTCTTAATGAGAGTAATCCGAAAAGAATTGACATAAGTCGGAATAAGTCATTTAATTAAATGGAATTTGGGTGCTGTTCTGCATGTCAAGTGGCAGCTAAAACGTCTGAGTGTGGTGTTGACAGCTCAGCGTTGGCCAGCTGGTGCTCGGTTTAAGTTGAAGTTGCGTTGCGTTGACATTCGACAGCGCGGATGCTGGATGTTGGGGGTTGTGCAAACGACCCACAAAATGGTACAGATTAAATTTGTGCTCATCAGCGAGTTCGGTTGAATTTATTATTGCTATTAAATATTTTCTACTTACACAATTTTTCTTATAAATTTTTTTTTTTTTTTTTTTTTTTACAAATTTCATTATCTTGGCATTATTTGCCATGTCTTCTTAGCCAGCGCTGACTCGGCGTGGTATTAAGTATTCGTACTCCTCTGCGGCTGCAGTTAATAACTGACTTTTGCAATACTGAAATAAGAATGCGGACTAGTGCAAAAAATAAGCTGCAATGATTAGTGTGCGTGTGGCGTAGAGCCAGAAAATGATTTGAGAAAAAAATAAAATAAAATTGAAAAATTTAGCAAATGCTTGTTCTTATCCACTTGATGCCTCATCCCACCACAATACGGCCCATCTCAATACGGCCTCGCACTGCTGCCTTGGTAAATATTTGAAGTATGCGAAAAGTGAAATGAAAAATTTCAATTGAATTTCAACAAAACTTGCATTCAACGCAACTCTCGAAAAAGCCTCCATGTGGCCTCCTCCTCAGCTATCAACCCGCCCTCTCTAGAATTGTACGCCCTTTACAGTTCACCATCACCAATCACACTCGCCTGCGGCAACTTCGGCGCCTTCGATATGCAAGACGTAAATACCGAATTTAAAGCGAGTTTTAATTCAATTGACAACAAGTAAAAGCGCCAAAAAGGGACGAAAAGTGCGCAACAGCAACAACAAAATGCGCAATTCAATGTAGCACAGCAAAGTTTTCTAAACTTGAATGGAATACAGTGGGCTGATTTAGGTTTTCTGCATACGTAGTAGATAATTTTTTATAATTGCCGTTTTCGATTCGTCACTTCTCTGCATGCCAGAAACTTGCACTACTCGCCAAGTGAAAAATTTTTATGTGAAAGCAAAAACAATTTAATAATAATCAAACGAATTTGTTTGTAGTCACTCACAAGCGAATATCCAGTGCATATTTTTATCTTGTAGGCGTCTTCGGTTCGCCCCTTCCCTGCTCGCTATCTCTGGGCAATGCTCACTTGACGAAAAGCTTGCATGTGAAAGCAGAGACAAAGTTATTAAGTAAGATTTGCGGTGTAACTGGTAATAGAAAGAAACGCTTCATCTGCTGTAGGTGGTGGTTGAGCTCCGATTACGGCATATGGTGCTCGGAAGGTTTAGAAGGTGGTGATGGTCTCCCAAAGAGTTTATTGTCTGTCTAAACACTGTCTGATCCAGTAGATGTCTGTTCGTTTTGTCCAGGATGTCGTCGGCATAATTAAGGAGGTGTCTCCTGACGTGACTGGGAGGTAGCTCTGGCTGAAGCAGGTGTCTGCAAAGGTGAAACCTGCGGTAGCACCAAGCAGAAACTGTTTGCTGAGTAGTTTATTGTGCTCCTTTACTGGGAGCACCTGTGCACCTGTTGAAGAGGGGACATCAAGAGGTAATCCGTCGCTGTCCAAATAGCAGTGTTTTTGCAAGTCTGAAGCCAGGCGACCAGACAGGCGCATCATAGCTTAGAACCGGCTGGCCAATTACCGTAAATGTCGATAGCACCATTTCTTTGAGGACCTTGTTGCGATTTTGGAGTTTCGTGGCAATTTTGGCTGTATGCGAAGAGAAGAAAAGCAAACTATCCAAAGTTACACCCAAAATTTTGGGATTGTTAACAGTCGGAATTGGGTTGCAGTTTGACTTCCTTTGTCTAGGTTGTAAAGAGGGTCGCCATGGACCTTATGCGGGACAGTTGGAGATTCCTCGCAGTGAAAAAGCAAGAAAGGTCGGTAAGGTAGACATTCAATTCGGCGGCGAACAGGCCATCAATGTCATTGCTCGACGCCATTATCGTGCAGTCGTCAGTGTATGAGACCAGGGAAACTCTCTGTTGGTTAGGCAAGGTTCGATAAATATAAGCTGAACAGTAAGGATTAAAGGACACTACACTGCGAAACGCCTTGCTTTATCTTCCTCTGTTTGGATGTTTGGTCTTTAAAAATCACTGACGTTTGCGACCACTGAGATAGTTGGCGGACTACCTCTTCAGTCCAGGCGGGAGTGTCGACTGAAAAATGTCACCTAGCAGCGTGCAATGGCTGAGAGTACCAAAAGCTTTCTTCAAATCCAACGCTACTGGGATAGTCTTCTCTCTCGCGTAGGCGCTCGTAAAGGGTCCTGTTCTTATAGGAAAAGTGTAATCCAAAACATGTTTGGAGTATGCACTCAATATGCACTTTACCATCCCCATGAGTGGAGCACAGATTTTCTCGGCGGATAAAATGATAAACCAACATCGCAACTTACTGCATACTTAAGGACGAAGAGGGTAAATATAATACAAAATCCGCTTAAATGGGTTGAAAAAAATCTATAATAAACTTTGAGTTATGATAGGTTAGGTTAGGTTTGGTAGCCCTCCTCTATACATAGACTAGAAGCGAATCCATTGTGATACCACCTCTGTTCTCCTCCTCTCCACCTCTCTACAGTGATGCCTCTGTTCTCCCATTGTATCACAAAACCCACTCAGGTTCAAACCACTGTGCGGGCTCTATGAATTTTGTCAATGCTTATTTCAATCCGAGGTGTTTCCCGACGGTTCGAGTTCGTTTGTGTTTCCCTATCCTGGGGTCCGCCAGGGTTTGACCAGCGACCGCTCGTTCTTAGCATGATGTCTTTTCTTTCCAATGCAGTACTTTTCGCTTTTTTAATCAGTGTAGCCGTACCAGAAAAATACATACATAGATAACCAACAGAAAATAGCATATGAAACTTGAACGAACTATTACTGAAATGTATAACCCCGTAAAACGATTTCAAAGTCATTGTCTGAAGATGAAAAGATTCCAATCCAGTATCAAACAAAGCAAAGCTAGGTCTGCCGGTCTTCAAATCAATTTTGATAAGTCGAAGGTGATGAGTCTGGCATATAAGATTGATGAGTGTGTGTGGGGATTGCAGGTAACCCTACCGAAACAGTGGAGGATTTAATTTACTTACCTCGGCACCAAAGTTGCCTCGAGCGGTGGTTCAGATGTAGACACGCGCTCCTGAATCGAAAAAGCCAGAGGGGAATTCGGGATGTTAACCTCTGTATGACGAAACAACAATCTGAGTTCCAGTTTAAAGGTTAGGCTCTTCAAGTCGAATGTGTTGTTGGTACTCCTATACAGTAGCTCTACCTGGAAAATCACCACCGCTATAACCAGTCGCTTACAAGTTTTTGACAACCGCTGTCTAAGGATTATATACCGAATTTTCTGGCCAAAAATAATTCCAAACAAGGAATTGCTGAAAAAAGCAAGCATGGAGCCGCTAGAAGTTTGGATAAGAACACAGAAATAGGAGTGGATTGGCCGCACTTTACGCAAGGAAGACGGTAACATAGCGAAGAAGGCAATAAAAAAAGGATCCCACTCACAGCGAGAGGAAGAGCAACTTGCTCGCCAAGGGCAACCCGGTAAAGAACTGTGGATCGCGAGACGGCTCAACTGGGCTAAGATGGAAGTAGGTGAGTGCGTTATCCTGTATCAATGAAACAATGACGATGATGATCAAACGAGTGGATCCACTTACAAAACCTCCAATTCTTTTGCAGCTTTAGGTTATTTATTTAAACAGTGTTCTCTTACATCCTTTGTCGGTTTTTTGGCCGAGCTTTTCTTCCAACTTGTGTTGTATGTCTTCATGTTGTTCCACAAATGGACCCACTTACAATTTTTCACGGTCCCCGAAAGTATCCAACTTTTACTGGTATATAACCACGGATTTCAAAACCGTGGCCAACTGAAAGTTAGAGAAACGCAAACTCCCTCCCTACAATGACCGTCGGAAAATATGTCGGTTGAAAATAAAAGCATTGACAACGTTCATTTTGGTTTTTCATAGGTTTAAAGCTCGAGCTCTACTCGGACGGTGGCATATTAAAAATCATATCTAAGCGAAATATCTAGTTTAGGCACTTTTGGGCACAGGAAATATTTTACTGGAACTTTGCAACCCAATAACTCTCGTACTAAAAGATAGTTTCATACCCTTTTTGTAAGGGAGGTTGCTAGATCGATAAAATTTCCTTCAGAATTATTTTCCAAAATGATTTCACTTCTCAAAAAAATCGATTTATAAATAAACTAAAATTTGACAGGGAAGGCGTAAGAAGGTCTTCCGAGGCTAACCGGTCCGAAGGAAACGTCTAAGGAACCAAACTATGGATCAGTGGCGACAGTAGCCATCCCAATATTTTGCCACGGTGCTCGCGAAAAGAGGATTTAGCAGTAGTTATATGAAAAAGCAGAACTGCTGCATCTGTGGATCGGAAATCCCGCATATGGCCGTTGTGAAAAGTTGCATCTTCAGTAAGTGCCAGCTTGGTGCGGACGTTAGAATGCCGTCATCATTAGCCCATTTTTCTTTAAAATGCTAATGGCGACGGCACTTCGGTCAACGGTGGGCCGTACAGAGGCAGGATAGGAGATTTTTTGGGGCGTGAAATTGTAGATGATCTTTTATTCCAGCAGGATGTCGTCCCATGCCAAAATCTATCTTTTATGTACCACGCTCGGTAAATGTATTATCAATAATTCGGGGTGATGTCAGTTGGCCACCTCGGAATGACGATTTGACACGATTCGAGTTGATTTTAATAGAGAATTAGATGCTTTCTTTTCTCCTTCTTCCACATTAAATCTCCACAACATTTTACTATCTGCAATAAACCCTAGGTATTTAGACGACGTATTAAGCTTTAGATCATCTCCTGCAAGCCTCGGAGGTGACCAGTTTGAAGTTTTGTACTTCTTCGCAGAGAGCACTAAATCCGTTCTATATGGATTTACTTGCAGTTCGACCAATTCCGTTCATTTGTAGATCTCTCTAAGCCTCCTCGTAAGTACAGGGAGAAGTCCAATCAATCAACTTTTGTTTTAAAATCGGTAAAACATTTACCGAAACATTTGAATTGATGAAAAAAGTGTATGGCGCTGATTTTATATTTCGTGCCAAAGTTCATGAGTGGTTTACACGTTTCAGAGATGATTGTGAGGTCATAAATGACAATGAGCATACGGACCGCCCAAAATCGGTAATCACCGAAAACTCCATCGAAATTGTTCGTAAATTTATCAAAAATGAAATCATCGTTGAAATTCATGGAATCGGAGTTGAATGGAACGCTCCAGACGGGCCAACACCCCAAACATCGCGTTTGGAGAATTCCAAAATCAAGTCGATGCTCATTTGTTTTTACAATTCGAAGGGAATTGTCCACAAGCAGTTCGTGCCTGCGGCCCAAACCGTCAATGCAATTTTCTATCTTGGGTTTTTGAAGTGTTTGTGGTATCGCATTTGTCGAATTCGCACTGAATACCGAGAAGGAGGAAGCGGGCGCTTATTTCATGATAATGCACCATCTCATCGATCCACTCTTCAGACTGATTTTTTGACTAGAAATCTCATTTTAACCATCAATCACTCACCGTATTCGCCTGATACGGATCGCTGCGACTTCAGCCTATTCGGAAAATTGCATTTGGCCATGAAAGGAAAACGTTTCGCGTCTATAGGAGCCATCCAAACGCTTGTACTGACATCTTTAAGAACATTCCGGACTCCGGTCAGTGACCTGAAACACTCGTTCGAAAAACTTTTATGTCGCGCAAAACAATCTATCGACGCAAAAGGGGACTATTTTGAATAAATAAAATATAAGCTATGAGAACAAAGCTCCTGTCGTTTCTATTTCAGCTCAGTCTTGTATATTTTGGACTTCACCTTGTATTTCACTTGTCGTTTGCGGACACCTACTTCAGCCAAGTCGTCAGCGTCTACCACCAGGTTTGATCCACTGCCCCAAAGTTCGATTACATGGAAAATATTTGTATAATGTAAAAGTTCTTTTATATGCAAGCAAAAGTAGTAGGATTGAAAGAGAACTATAACTATATCATTATTATTTCACGCACTTTATTCAAAACATTTTTGTACCTCTGGTGCATAATTTCGCACCACCGTCCATCATTGGATCCTCTCCAAGCATGAAAACGTCGATAAGCGAAAAAAGAAAAACGCAAACTCTGCATCCACATCCACAAAGATGAGTTTGTACGACTAGAAGTACAAAGAAAAGTTTCCTAATTACCATAGAAACGGCTGAACAGACAACGAGTCCAAGGGCCAGAGGCATAACAAGAATATTGTCATCTCAACATCGACACACCCGCTGAACTGAGTGGCTGGCTGGTCGGTTGGTTGGTTGGATGGTTGGATGGCTGAGTGGCGACAAAGCTTACGGCCCATTCAACACTTTACTCGATTCGCAATTTGCATGCGATTGCCGTTGTTTCGAACTTAACGAACCAAATATCAGTATATGGCATGTGAAGGTGAAAAATCGTGTCGTCTCGAACGTGCAACAATTACATGAGCAATTGGCGAATATGTAAGCAAAAGGAAACTTTTTTTGTTTGTTTGCTTACAAGCGAGAAAAGCATATGAAAGGTACGGCAAGTCTGGGTAAAATCAAACAAACCACACATGGCTGAAAAGTGTAATCAAAGTTTTATGAAGTCAACTTCAGTGCCGAGTCGCCATTGCCAATTGATTCCTTAACCGCTAACGCTGTTGTTATTGTTACATGTAGCTTTGCCGTTGTCGTTGCCATTGGTGATGGTGTTGGTGTTCATGTTGCTGTTGCTGTGGTCATATGGTGCTGCTGTCGTTGCCGAGTCTTCTGTTTGTCTTTCGAAGCTACACAGTTGAAAGTCGCACATGCAGATTAAGTTACATAGTAAAGTGCATATGGAAATCTGCAAATGTGTGTGTGTGTGAGTGTGTGCATGTAGCTGACAGCGCTTATCGTCCATGAAATTCGCTACATGTGCCGGCAATTTCTTCAAATTCTTCAACTGTTTTCCTTTAGCCTGTACTGCCTCCAAAAATTGTCACTTTACTTAAAAAAAAAGCCAGCGAAATGACCAGTCCCCGTCATGTGGCAGTGTGAAAAATAATAGTGAGTGGGTGTTTGGCAGCGAGGATGAGCGTCTAAAATTCACAAATTGTGCTATTCCATGTTGTCATGCAAGACATGCGAAAATAAGGGCAAGATATTCACAGTACGATTGAATGGCTGAAGTGCAGTTTACTCTTATCTTAGCCACTTAGCCACTTTGAATTCGTTTTTTATTCGATATTTTCACTTTAAATTCGCCTACTTGATTTTAAATTCAGGTGTGACCAGTTCATTAATCCTTAGCTCATAATTTTTTATTGCCAAAATAATCACGGCTAGAAATTTGTGTATGGCTGCATGCCTGTATGGCTGTTATGTGATTCAAGTTGCTTTGATTGTGAAATCACTTTGGCAATTACCAGTGGCCAGTGTTCCCAATATCTGCAGCGAGGCATAGCGCAAAGTGTTTTCTATTTATTTAATTTTTATTTACTGCCTTTATAAAAATAATGGCAATGCTTCAAAAAATCCATTCAAATCAAGGTTTCTAGATCGTTGTGCCAATAGTTACTCAAGGGGATCAACCTGTTCCTTTTTGAGTCATGCCGTAACTGAGTTTCTGTGGAAGTCAGATCTATTACCTCTACGCGGAGGCCGCTGGCAACAATTGAGCATTGGACATATGCGCGGTTTTTTCTTCAAATAGGTCATAAGGCCTGTCTGATGTACAATTGGCTAAGTTAAATCCGGCAGCGGGAGTAAACCCTGTTAAAAATCCCCCCTAACCCAAGGTGTCATGCGACCCGTGCCTATTGGATGATTTGTAGTCAGGGCGATTTCCCAACTGTATTGCTATGGAGCTACCTCCATACCAGGTCATCTCAGGGTATGAACATGACCTTGCCGTAGTATGGAGTGCAGCCATGGTCGACCATTATATTTCTTCTTCCTTTTTATGAGATCACCATGTCTGCCACGGTGGACGATGATCGTACGAAACAGATGGAGTCTTTTCAAAATCAAATAAGCTCTATGGACAAGCAGTCCTTCAATGCAAAGAAGCTCTAACTTCCACCCCCAAATCTGGATCAAGCCAGATTTCTATCAGTACAACAGAACCTGGGATAACCAAGCCTAGTGGAGATGTGAGTACATCCAAGCCCTTTACAGCTAGTCCGTTTCGTACGACGTAAGCTGGCGCTGAGAACAAACCTGGCAACAGCAGAAGTGGCAGTACAAATAATATACCTTTGGCCAAAAAGTCAAATTCTTGTACCACCAATACCGGGACTAGCCCTAGTAAAGGTGGCAAAACCGATTCGAAAGCGACTGATACCTCCGCAGTAGCAGATCCTTCACGGCATGGGTACAAGGAGAGGCGTGCCCTAGATTTCTTCTGCAAATACTCAGCGGCCTGTTCCGCTTTAAGGCACAGAGCGAACTCACAATGGCAGAACACACATGGGCATTCAACCATCTAAGGCCCCTATACGGATATACCCAGTGATTGTGACTATCACTCTCTCATTCTCTGCTTCGAAAGGAATTTCTTAATGAAAATCCCTTCTAGACTGGAATGACTTGAAGATGATCCATTACCCAACACACACGTGAAGATCTACACAGACGGATATAAAATGGACACCGGTGTACCATCAGGGGAATATTGCGAATAGCTTTTTATCAGTGAATGCTTTAAACTAGCGGATCACTGTAGTGATTTTCAAGTGGAAATAAACGCTATTCATGAAGCCTTAAAATGGTTATAGAGAAACAGAATATCATCAATAGATATCTTCATTCTATCAGACAGCCAAGCAGCACTACGGGACATGGATGCATTCCAAATAACATCAAGGAGTGTTCTTACAATCGTCACCAATCTCTTAATGAGATGGCTAAACAGAATCATATAATTTAGTGCTTGGTTTCAAGTCAGAAAGATATACCAGGGAACTGTACGGTTGACCAACTTGCAAGAGAAGGTACCTGTATGCCAAACATAAGTCATTTTATGGGAGTACCTCCCGCAACTTGTAAGCTTCTTCTTAAAGACGCACTAATCAGTTCCATAAATCAAAGATGGAATAATGTCAATACCTGTGAAAATGCTGGGCAAATATGGCCAAGGCTAAATTTACGCCTATCCAATAATATTATAAAATTGAGTAGAACTGAAATTAGGCTCTTAGTAGGGCCCCTCACAGGACACTGTCTCATAGCAAATCATGCAAGGAGTTTAGGCGCTTACATGCATGATTTCTGTCGTAGCTGCAGAAATGAGGAGGAGTTGGAAACAATTCAACACCTTTTTTGCACATACCCAGGTCTAGCCAGAAGCAGGAACCGTTATTTGAGATCCTACTTCTTAATGAATGCAGATGAACTATACAATTTTGGAATCAACAACCTTTTACGCTTTGTCGAAAGCTCAGGATGGGTCAATATGGAAGATGAAATGTAGCCCAGCCCCTGCAACTCACAACGGTAAGTGGGTCCTAAGTGGCATCGTTGTTCCTGTGTGTGATGCGGCCGCCAAACCTAACCTAATCTAAAGTTTCATACTTTGTGGAAAATTTATTCAAATAAAATTTCAAAACGTTTTCGTTAAAATTATTTTATAAAATATAATTCTTACTACAACATAAACCATGTACCTCAAGGTTAAAGACTTTCAAAAACTAAAAAAAAAAAAAACTAATATAAATTCCGAAAAATTCATATTCATCAAAATTTAAAATTGTTTAGTTAAAATTTCAGGTATTCTATAGGAACATAGTTAAGTAGTTCACTCAATTTTTATATAATCCCCTCTAGATTGAAGTACCCTAAGATTCGTATTAATTTTTGATAATTTTTTTATTTTTCTTTGTTGACGGTGAAGAAAAACTTCCCAAGTTGACGCTTGAAACTTTTATTAATTTTCATATAAAATAAGTAAAACTTAATAATTATTACATTAATAAAGTTGCATACTCAAAATTTTTCTACAAAGTTATATAAAAATTTGCTGAATTTTTTTACGACTTTTTTTTTTTTAATTTCATACAAAGATTGAAGTTTTAATTTGTATGATTCCTGAAAAGTCTCGTGCTTAACAAAGAAAACACTTTTTTTTTGTTCAAAATTAGCTCCATTCATCAACGTAATTTTTCTCACGGAAAACGAAACCATTCCAGCGTCGCTCTAACATTTCAATACCACTTTTTTAGAACGATTTATCTTTTGCCTCAAAATAGCGAATAGGCTTCCAGTTTCAGCGATAACTTCTTCATTTGAGGTAAATTTCTTACCGGCGAGCATTTCTTTAGGTCTGCGAAGAGCCAGTAATCGCTGGTAGGCAAATCTGGCGAATACGGCAGATGTGGGAGCGATACGAAGTTGAATTTATGAAGTTTTGCTATTGTTTTAATTGACTTGTGTTCCGGTGCGTTGTCTTGATGAAATAAAACAGTGAACGAACAAACGCGGTACCCACCTTGAACAAAGCTTTCTCATAGTCATATCCTCATGCAATATAAATACCTTCTTTGGATATCTTTACGATGTCAGCTAACTCACCCAACTTTTGGATCGTTCAAAATGATTTTGTGGATTTTTTTTGAATGAAATAGGAAAGAAAAATATTGGGAAAAATATATGGAGCTGTAAGACTGCAAGACAGTACCTATTGAGTTAGATATGATCATGAGCTGGAACTACATATAAGCAAAAAACGAAACTGTGATAAGATTTATAAAATCTCAGAGGATATGATGTCTAAACACGTGTGGATGTTCAGAATGCCCAAGAAGAGCACAACTCGAATGGCCTTGTTGAAGGCCGAAGAAGAGGACACTGCAGAAAGAGATGCCACGAAGACGTGAAAGTTGTCCTTGAAAAGCTAAACGTGCGGCGGTGTGATGAGGATAGAGACAGATGGCGCAAGGTCGTGAATGAAGCAATGGTTCACCAAGGACTCTGTTGCTGAGAAGAAGAACTGGGTTGTATGAGCCTCTATGACGTTCGAGCTTTTCACGTAGGTGATTTATAGATAAAATCGAAAAAGTTTAGAAATGCCTTGATTAGAAATTTCAGTAACAGATAACATATTAATAAATATATACCCTGCCCAAAAGTGTGAGGCACTCCTTTAGTTACTGAATTTTTGGTTTTAAAAAGTGTAGTGAATGATTTTTTATTAATAAATCAGCACAAATAAAAGGAATTAGTAATAAGAACATTAATATTTAAGACTGTCGAGGCCAACCAAAACAATGTTTTTGTCTCTAAATCGACGCAACGTAGTCGCTGATTTGTCTTTTTGGAATTGAACTCCAACCAAATTAATGCTGCCTCCCCCATGCTTAACAGTGGGTACTACGCAATCTGGAAGGTATTTTTCGCCAACCCGTCGCCTCCCGAGTGTTTCACCAGCACATCGCAAATACCTAATGGAAAGAAAAAAATAATTTTATAAGATTTGTGTTATTTTCTTGCAATTAACTAGCGTAAAAAGCTATGGTTGCTGAAATTTTTAAATGATGTAAACTATGCTTACTTCAAAATTCGATTTCTTACCTCACAGGGCATTCGACCAATGTATATTTGCAACTAATGACCCAGACTTCTTATACCTCAGATGTACCTAGTCCATTCTTTGTTACTAATTGGCATTCTGACTAATTTATAAAGCTGGTTAAGCCCGGTTGACGGGTATCCCTCGGTATTACTATTTTCTGGTATTACTTCGTTAGTATATTGCTCTTCCTACAACTCAGATACCCTTCTCCTTTCATAATTATATCAGTCATGGTCAAGAAAGCGCTCATTTTCTTCATTTAGTCAGCATGTGAATATGCAAAGTTGTTAGTGCCAAAGTAATATCCTTGGAAACGCAAAGCTCATAAGCCAGTCTCTGGAACTTATTGAACGCCTTAATAGCTCTCTGTTGTTACTTGATGGCCGATTAGGTTGTCATCTATCATATAAACTCTATGTAGAGCCATCTTAGTGTTCACAATTTTTTTCTGTCATAAGCTTCCCCGACCATAAACTCTTTAGAAACATAAAAATTCAATTTCCAGTTATAAATGAAATACAGCTTGGATCATTTAAACTATGCCTGCATACTTATTCTTATGGTATTCACGTTTCTTCAAAGCCATTAATCTTTTTAATGCACTCAGCCATATGTAGGTGTATAGGTATACATACATACATACATACGTACAAAGTGCACGCATCAACTGGCAATATTTCACTGCTGGCAGCATTCGCCCGCACTTTGGTCACTTAATCGCAATGCAGTGACTTGCAATGGACCACATTAAATTTATTCAAGCACAGCTAAGCAGCAACATAAATAGCAAAAAGAAACAATTCGGTGCAGTTAACAAACCATAAAATGTCTAAAGACTACGCTGACAAGCCATTGTTGCACGGAACTGCACGGAACCAGTGCATGGTGCCAAGGAAGGAGCAAGGATGCAAAGAAGGGGGAGCAGCGAAAGAGCGAGCCCGCAGCAAATATATAAAATGGAGTAATCGGAAAAGAAAGAAAAACTGAAATAGGATATGAGCACTCATGCGCTCACACACACACACATACACTACACTGCCATTCACAATTGTATGTGTATGTGTCTGTGTGTATGTTGTATGGCTGTCATACGCTGCGTATGAGTAATATTTTATATTTGTATATATCAAAACCGCTATCGTCATCACCCGCTTCCGCTGTTTAATTAACAAAAGGAAAGTAGCAAGAGGAGCAGAGCACTGAAGCGGGACGTACATGTGTGTGTGTTTTATGCTGTGAACACAAAGCGACTGAAAAACTTTTTAAATATTTGTAAGTAGTGGCAGTGTGGCAGTGCTAGCGCGATTAGTGTAGGTGTGGCGCCATTTGGCTTCAGCTGCATTGCATTTAACTACACACACACACACACACTCGCTCACACATCCCGTTGAGACTCACTTAAATCGCTCGTAATGTGCGGGTAAGCAAGGGTAATGCGGCTTTAAGCCCGCACTTATAAAACCTATTATTTTGCATGCGAACTTTTGCGCAAATACTACAAAAACACACACACATACACTCCGGTTCACTTGTTTAGAAGCAATAATTTTTAAGGAAGAAAATTATAATTAAAGCAATCGTGGTAAGCCAAAGTTTTCTTGGGTTTCAAAAGCCCACAGAACTGCTGCGTGTCAGATGATGTTTCGCAAGAATCTGTTCCTGAGCCAACCCCATGGAACGCTTTGTACGAAGGCATTCTTAAAATCGAAAAACCCGCTAACACAATCAGAGTTGAATATGCCAACTATAACGCACTTGTAGTGATTGATAAACATATCGGGAGACTGCAATGTGTATGTAATGATGCCATAACAACAATACAAAGGTGGTTGAATAACGCTAGCTTGGAACCATAAGTAGCTGCCAAAAAACAGAACTGGTGCTGATCAGTAGGAGCAAGCAGGAAGTTGGTGGCCACGATATTGAATCCCAGAAGCCTATGAAATATCTCGGGAATTATATTGATTCCAGACTTACATTCAGGGAACAACTTACAGCTGTTAGTGTGAAGGCGACAAAGGTTAACAACGCACTTACCTATGGGCATGCTACCGAGCATAGGAGAGCCTCAGGGTACCAGGAGAAAAATTACTTCCAGTGTGACCGACTCTATAGTGCTGTGCGCCTTCCCAATCTGACCTGGAGCAAGAAAATGTCATTTTAAAAAAGTATTGCAGGACAGTAGAAAAGTGCGTTGGGGACCGCATGTGCCGATAGACCGATGTCGGACGTGCGATCTGCGTCATAGCTAGCAAAATGCCTATTAACATATGGGCAAATGTATAAAGGAGGTTGTACTGTTCGCAAAGTACGAAGCCGATAGAGGAATTCAAACAAGCAGAACGATCTACCTCGAGAGCTGAATGGTAATCCACATTGGAGCAGTCATCAAAAAGCCGGTGGCCGCATAGGTTGATCTCACGGATTAACGACTGGACCTGTCGAAAACACAAAGATTCCACAAATATCTGCATCACCTAGACTTGGCTGGTAGTCTTTATTACCCAGAATGCTTGGCCGAAGGGGAGACGGTCGAACATGTGGCCTTTTATTGCAGAAGGTTCCTTAAAGAACGCGATGACCTAAACATAAAAGTAGTGAGTTTCCGACGCCTAATCTACTAGTCCCACAAATGCTTGAGTTGGATGAAAAGTGAAGGACGGTGCAAGGTTTTGCAACCCGAATTATCGTAGAACTTCGCAACATTGGTGCGAGGCGAAAAAATGAAGCGAGACGAACGCAGCAGCAAGAACAACTGCCGTATTATTCAAATGCAGCAAGAATAACAGCAGACGAATCTAACTGACGATTGAGCTTATCATTCACGACGGCCTACCGACGTAATCACCAAAACGATACCCCTGTAGGTGCTTTTAGTGTGGCTTAAAGTCCACACACTGAGTAAGGCTTTCGATTGCTTTTGCATCTCGTTAAAAACAAGGTTTCCTGATAATTCAAATGATGACTGTACTTTACTCAAAAATAAGCATGCATCTAAATATTATTCAATTTAACGGTATTTTGCAGCAGTAAAACTTTAGAAGTTGGAAATTTGTCCTTGATTTATTGGTTCACTTGAATAGAGGCATAAACCAAATAAGAAAAATTAATAACAAATATAAGAAATTTGGTTTTTGTTTTCTTACATTTATTATTTAAAGGATGGTTCCATGTGTAGAAGTCCACGCAAGTGGGGAAAGTTACTGATCGCCATTCACTTGGGAGTGGCCAGGACGATTCTTCTACATATGGTTCAAGCAGCTCACAACGCCCGGGATTAGCCCACGTATCCTCTGGTTAGCTTCCGAAC
>JAYXIM010038767.1:0-203210 GCA_037575425.1 Anastrepha fraterculus | reverse complement strand
GAAAGATCAGATGGAGAAGGACTTGGCTTCACTTGGTGTGTCCAATTGGCGCCGGTTAGCACGAGAAAGAAACGACTGGCGCGCTTTGTTAATCTCGGCCAAAATCGCGTAAGCGGTTATCGCGCCAATTAAGAAGAAGAAGAATTATTTAAAGCTAAATAGTTTGTGCAGGCGAGCGGCAAACGTTCAAGTGCGAGTATAGCTGCGTGGTCACAAAACTCTATGTACCCGAAAATTTTCAAAAAATTTTGATTAAAAAATTGAAGAATTTGATGAACATTTGAGATGTTTTTTTAACTTGCACAAAATTTTCGACTAAGATTTATAAGTTTCTTGTTGTAGAATGAACTCTGGATGGACAAAATTGATGTTACGTGTCATGTCCCACCGATTGTCGCAGATCCTCCTGTCATAAAACACAATAGACTGCAGGCACTGATGACGGGCCACTTTCTTTGAGCAAAGAACGTTGAAAAGCTGGGCATCTCAGACAGTGCATTCTGCTCAGCATGTGGAGAGGAGGATGAGACGGGGAAACACTTTCTGTGCGCCTGCCTGGCCTTCGCTTGAATTATGATCGAGGCCTTTGGCACTGACGTATTAAGAAGCGATCACCTTGGCTCCTTAGCACCACAAGATCTACTCAGATTTCTCCATAGGTCGAGTCGATTTAAAGAAAATTAAAAAGGGAACCTGAGTGAATTCGATGGAGAACGTCTCAAATCACTTTTGAAAGAGAATACTCGCCAAACCAGGTATGCATTGGCGGAAAAAATGAACTGCGATCGTAAAACGATTCTCAAACACCTTCATTCAATGGGATTTATTGGAAAATTGGGCCTCTGTGTGCCTCACGTACTTAACAAAAACAACAAATAAAGCCTCCCTCAAATTGCTTTTCAGCATCTTTCCCGCCATCGAGCCACAACACGCGGTCATAAACAGTGCTTTTTGTACCGAATCGTACCGAGAAATGAGAAATGGGGTCCCTACATCAATATGAAGCTAAGAAAGGAGTAAATGGCTCCAGCAGATACGACAAAGCCGAGAGTAAAGCCGGATCTTCATCCAAAGAAGGTCATGATATGAACGGCCTAAAAAAGTACTGGGAATTGTTCAATAAAACGCAAAATAATTGTTTAATCATCAAAACTTTTTTTGTCGCTTTCAAAGTAGGCTCCACTCGAAGCAATACACATATGCCAACGATTAGTCCAGCCATCAAAGCACCTTTTAAACGCTTTTGAAGAGATCTTCTCAGCTCCTTCTGCGAATTCTCCTTAATGGCTTCTATCGACTCGAAGCGGCGTCCGCGGAGTGACAATTTAAGTTTTGGGATAAGGAAAAAATCACAGGGGGCTAAATCCGGTGAATACGGTGGTTGTTCGATGATATTTGTCGAGCTTTTGGTCGAAAAAGTGTTCACAATACGAGCCTGGTGAGACGGTGCGTTATCATGGTGCAAGATCCATGAGTTTTCTTTCCACTAATTGAGCCGTTTCCTACGCACATTCTCTCTCAAACGACGTAAAACTTCCAAATAATATTCTTTATTTACCGTAGAACCATTTGGAATGAAACCGAGTGACTTTCACTTTTGATCGACATTGTCGTGGTTTTTTGGGTTTTGGCTCATGCGGACAGCGCAGCCTGTTGACTGGTTTGCAAGTCAAACTGATATACCCACATGTCGTCACCTGTTATGATGCGCTGGATAAACGTTGGTCCAAATTCACTTGCTCAAGTATGTCTTCAGCCACCTTCTTCCAATGAATTTTTTGAAAGAAATTCAACTCTTTTGGAACGAGTCCAGCAACCATGCGTCTCATGCCCAATCGATGGTGTAAAATGTTTCGAATTGATTTGTGAAACACACGAGCTACCTCCCTAAAACTTAAATTATGGATTTTCAGCACCATTTTCTTGACTTTGTCGGGGTTTTTATCCGTTGAAGACGGTGATGGGCGACTAGATCGGAGTAAATCTTTCACAACTTCTCACCCTCTGCAAAAGCCCTCGTAGACCCGTATTTTTTATAAATCATACTCACCATAGGCTTTCTGCAATGTTTTTAACAATTCGGTATACGAAATTCTGTTCAAAACACAAAATTTAAAACAAATTCTTTGTTCGTTATTTTTATCCATAGTGAAAATCGCAGAGCACACCTGCGGCCGATATAATTAAATGCCAAAAACAAGTTAATTGACAGATGACGCTCAAACTCTGCGACACTATAGAGGAGAGTTGTCCCAACATTCCAGCAAATAAATATAGAGATATGTGTAACGCGCGCTTTTTAAATGAACAATTCTGGATATTTTTTGACAGAATGTACAAATTAATTTATAATCAAGGTGGCAGCATGGCCTAGCTAATAAATGCAAAATAAAAATAAAATTTCCTTATTCATCATTATCATTTGGCGCACAGTTCTACAGCTTTAGCTTGCTGCACAAAATGTCTCCATTTGCCACGATCCTTCGTTGGTTCCCTCTAGTTGTTGACCTTTAGTTTCTCCATGTCGGTTTCTAGTTCGTCAATCCATCTTGATCTTGGTGTGAATCATGCTTTCGTTACAAATGTTTTAGCGTCAATTATTTTTCGGTGAGCTCTCATGCGGCCCATTCTTATGGTACGGTTTAGCCATCTTAGCCTTTGAGCTTTGATGAGCCGCACAATATTTTCGACTTTATAAGTTGGTCCAATTCATGGTTCCATCTTAACTGCTTTGGAGATTAGCCTCCTATACTTGGAGTTTGTTTTTGTCTCATTCACTTATTGTACACGACTCCGATCTGTAGCAAATAACCGGATTATAGATTTATACAGCGAAATCTTGCAAGGTCTGCTCAGCAGCTTCGAGTTGAAAAGTTTAATAAGTGATTAGAATATTTTATATGCTGATCGTATTTTCTCGTTGATTGTGATGCTCATTGCGTTGTCGTGGCTTAGCGATTTTGCGGATTGCTTTTTCCATATTATAGAAAGTTTTGATAATGCATTGAAGTTTTTGCTGATTATCGCATGTCATCCGCGTACTCGTATATTTGTGCTGTTATGTTAGGTATATCTCCAGCTCTTTTGCATCAGTTACTTCATCTATTGTGAAGCACAGTAAAATATAATATTAAAAATGGTTGAGGAAAGCGTGTAGCCTTGCCTAACTCCGGCCTGTATTTTAAAGGCCTCAGATAGTCTGTTTTGTACCAAAACTCTCGATTCGGTATTGCGCAGAGCCATTATTACCATGCGCGTAAATTTTTTGCTCAAATATTACGGATATATTAGTTCTGTTAATGCTGTCAATTCCTTGCTTAAAATCCATAAACAGCATGTGTAGGTTGATGTTGTGCTCACAGCACTTTCCCATAGGATGTGTTAGACAAAATATTTGATTTTTGTCGCTCCGGGTCTGAAGCATTTATATTCCGGTAAAACTTTTGTTGACGATTTTTGCCAGTAACTTATATGTTCTATTGAAAGACGATATTCCGCGGTAGTTTTTACTCTTTGTTTCATTGCCCTTTGGTATTATAGGTTTCGTTATTAGTCATTATTTCATCTTTCCACATCAGCGTCATCAGATGATGTAATTTATCCGTAAATACCGCGCTTCCATTCTTCAAGAGCTCGCATTTAATTGCGTCTTCTCCTGGAGATTTAAAGTTTGTCGTTTGGTTAAGCGCTTCTTCTCTCTGAGTAGGGAACCCTAATACTCTGATAGATCATGATGTGATGATAAGTCATGCCCAGACAACGACTGTCTACATGCGAAACGACTTCATTTGGAGTTATCACCGTGTTTCTCCGAAATTGAGCAGCTTCTTAAAGTGCTCAACCCATATTTTCATTATTTGTTTTGATTCAGTGAGTATATCATTGTAAAGTTATAAATGTTTGAAAGAATGTATTGTTTTTAATTTTAAATATATTTATTGAAATTGTATCATTTCAAGCTAGGCATCCAGCTTGTGAAACGATTGTTTTCTTTCTTGTGTCTTACATACTACGTACAAGCGTTTTTATAGTAATTTTTGTCAATGCAAGCCAATAACAATTTTTCGGTGTTTACTTGTGTAATATGATTCTAGCATTCACGCGCCGCACATAAAATAATTACGTTAGCTATGTTTGCGTTTACTTTCAAGTGTAATGAACCTTTTAAGAAATATGATACTATATTTAAGCGGCACAGCACAGTGAATGCATAAGTGGACAATAAATTAAAAACCAAAACAAAATGTTTATGAATATTAATGTTAAGGCATATCCGACTTATAATCATACTACATCATCCTTCTGTTTTCTTCATATGTTGGCGCGTGGTTGGAAACCTATCTTTTCTATTTTTAGTTTGCTATAAAATTTTCGGCCGCCGTAGACGAATGGGTTGGTGCGTGACTACCATTCGGAATTCAAAGAGACAACGTGGGTTCGAATCTCGGTGGAACACCAAAATAAAGAAAAATATTTTCTAAAAGCGGTCGCCCCTCGGCAGGCAATGGCACGAGTGTATTTCTGTCATGAAAAAGCTCCTCATAAAAATATCTGCCGTTCGGAGTCGGCTTGAAACTGTAGGTCCGTCCATTTGTGGAACAACATCAACGCACACCACAAATAAGAGGAAGAGCTCGGCCAAACACCCCAAAAGGGTGTACGCGCTAATTATATATACAGTGAAATTCCCCATTACGGACAGTCCTTATAACCGGACAGCTCCAATAACCGGACAAATTTTGGGTACACAGGTTTTTCATTCATTTTTTCATACAAATATCATCCTAATAAACGGACACTCTAATAACCGGACGCGGACAAAGTATTTCAAAGCATTTTCATAAAAAAATTTCTCATAAACGGACAAAATTCAAAAATATCACAAGCAAGCTTTGTTGTTCATTATAAAAATGATTCCCCTTTTAACATGTATGCACACATTCAAGTCCTGTGTTTTAAATTAAGAGTAGTTTTCCATTCAGTTTGTTAAGTCAGTTGCATGCGAATGGTTGCGCTCAAAGTTCGTAATAATATGGCGCCGAAAAAGAAGGTACTTTCTATTAAAGAAAAAATGGGAATTATTAATGTTTTCGAAAAAGATAAATTATCAGTACGTGGAATTGCAAAAAGGTAAAGTACAGTGAGCCCAAAAATTTAATCGTAGGTACACGTTTCTTTTGCTTTGAAAGGCTCAATATTGGCAAAACACTAGCTGCTGACATCAATAAAAATAAAGAAAAAATTCGTTCTAAATGGGAGTCTGGAGTTCATGTTCATCAAAAGTGAAGCTTTCTTAAAGAAATAGAAATAGACAAGATGTGTTTTAATTGGTTCACTAAAGCTAGAAGTCAAAAAATTCCGATTTCTGGTCCCATTTTGAAAGCAAAGGCATTGGAAATTGCAGGCAAACTGGGTGTACCTAATTTTAATGCTTCAGATGGATGGTTAAACAAATGGCGAATAAGGAATAATGTTGCTTTCAAATGCGTATCTGGTGAAGCTGCAGATGTAAACCAGGATGGTGTCGAACAGTTTAGGACAAAACTGCCATCTTTGTTGACCGGTTACAAGACATTTAGAACGCAGACGAAAGTGGGCTGTTTGTCGTGCCTTATCTGACAAAACCCTCGCTCTTAAATCCGAAAAATGCGTGGGCGGTACACTATCAAAGGAAAGACTCACAATTTTCTTCTGTGCTATCATGGCTGGAAATAAGGAGCTGCTTTTGGTTATAGGTAAAGCAGCCCGTCCTCGATCTTTTAAACATGTTCCAATCGCAAAACTGCTAGTGGATTGGAAGTCCAATAAAAAAGCATGGATGACTCGAGAAGTAATGAGTGAATGGCTGCAACAGTTCAATCGAAGAATGAAAGCCCAGAATCGAAAAATTATCTTGTTTTTAGATAACGCGGCTTCTCACCCAAAGGAATTAAACTTAACCAACATAAAAATTATTTTTTTGCCGCCAAAACAGGGCAGTTAGCCAACCCCTTGATCAAGGTATAATCCAAAATTTTAAAACTTTGTATAGAAGCTTAGTTTTAAAACACTAGTATTGAAATGTAAAGACTTGTACAATGTACTTAATCGATATATTGTACATATATGTATTTATATGCAATACTAAAGTATGCAAATATTCTTTACTTCCAAAAATTTCTTAAATAACTATGTACAATACAATTTATATGTGTGGTATATATTTTGTGACTTCATCCCTTATAAGCGGACATCTCCCATAGCCGGACAAAAACACTGCGACGGTGAGTGTCCGGTTATAAGGAATTTCACTGTATATATTATATATAAAATTTTCGAGTTTCTTTTGTTCCAAAATTCTCACTAACAGTTTGCAGGTTTTTCTATAAGGCCCCCTTTTCTTCTTCTGACAGATTATTGTTGCAATTTTTCTTTTTTCAATATATATTTCTTCCGCTCACCGGGTTATCTTATTCATCGATCTCTTTCTAGCTTCATTTTTCATTATGGTTTTTTCGTATTCTTCATCAAACAAATTCGACTTTTTTCCACTCTTTTTCCAATTGTTAGCGATGCAGCAGATATGATTGAGTCTTTCAGAATCCTCCACACTTCCTCTATGTTCCTGGATATCTTTTTTTTATTATTTTGTAGATTTCCTCTTGGAACACTAATTTAATAGTCCTTTATGAATGGCCTTATGAGGAAACGCTGTGTTCGCGATTTGTCTATTTTGTCTTATTTGGTTAGTACCTCTATTTGAGCCAGCCAATAAATCAAGCATAATATTGCAGTTGCTGAAGTTTTACTGCTGCGGAATACCGTTAGATGGAATGCTATTTTAATGCAAGTTTATGTTAAAGCATAGTACGGACTTCACTTGATTTATCAGAAAAACTTGAATTCCTACATCAAACATAATTGCTTTAACAGCCATTTTCTTCAATAAAAATCATTGCCTCTAATCAAGTGGACCGCAGTGTAAATGCTAATATAAATGTATGTGCATATATATATTTTTATAAATACAAATATGTGTCCATCCATATGAGGCTCTACAGTTCGTGTTGACTGCCACCAAAAGAGCTGAGCTTAAAAGTTTCAAGCGTTGAATTTGTTGGATATCAAAAAATTTCACGCTTCGCGTGCCAACTTAACTAGAGCGCGCTACAATGTACACACACAAAGCTTGCACACATACATACATACAAAAGCGTATATTTGTATTTATTTTAGCATTTGTGCAAATTTGCATTATGTTGCTGTGCTCTCAGCAGTGAAATAAAAACAAATATAGCAATTATTTGGTGGGAATGGCAATGGAAGCAGCAGCAGCCATACCGAAAGTTTCAACAGCAGAACTTTGGCCATGTGCATATGTGTAACGGTGTGTGTTAACGGTATTTATTATACTACATTCTATTGTTTAATATCGCTTCAAAGCACATCTAGTTATGCTCGAAAATGAGTTGAAAAACAACCCAAGCAGTGCCCACAAACTGCAGACTAAGAAAGAAATTCACCGACGCATTCACATTTGTATGTCCGCATGTAGGTTAGACTGTGCATGCACACATCTGTATACATAAATTTCTATTTGTATAACATAACCCTTGTATATTTATTTAAGTAAAATCCACTCATGTGTGTGTACGCGATTGTAAGTGTAATTGGTTAGCGTAAGTTTGTAACTTTTGACTCAATCACACACACACACACACCGGCGAGCAGTCGCAACTTTCATTCCATTGCGAATTGCATGGCCGCTACGAGGGTTAGCCGACAACAAAACTTGAAAATAATGATGCAAATAAAATGAGTTGAAACCACAGTAAACTGCTGACACAATAGCACGCACACGCACGCACGCATTCGCACGACCACGCACACACACACATATACACTCACAAAGGCATGCGTCCTCGCGAATCCTCATAGGAGCAACCGCAGCCCCAGCAGCGTCAAAGTTGGTAAAACATTACATGTGAATTCAAAGCATAATTAGAAACGCATTGAGCACGACGACCGTGGCTCGCAATGCGTGCTTTGTAAATTTAAAATATATGTATGTAAGTAAGTCCATTTGAGTATATGAGTATTAGGGTTTTCCAATAAGAACGCATCGAAATGGAATCAGGCAAGTAAGCCTACAATTTTGCGGACTAGGCATACCCGGCGTGCTCAGCTGCCGTGTACATTTTTTATTGTTAAATGGCTCACAATTTTGTGCAGCGTTCAATAAAGGAAAAGCGGGATACTATCTTTTTCCTATTCACTCCGCTCGAGAGCATAGACCCTGGACAAGACCCTTCCATCGTACACGGTTCTAGGTAGTTGTTTTTGCGCCATCCCATGTGATGTCGGCATTTGCTAGCTGACGCAACATCAATCTTCCCGAAGTATTTTTTCATCAGCGACCTCTGCTCTCTTGCTGATTTCAGTAAAGTGCCATTCTTGTGATGCTATCGGCTAGTCTTCCAAGCGTTTCTTGGCAGCCTGAGTGAGGCTGCAGATGGACAAAACCGATGTTACCTGTCATGTCCGACCGACTGTCGCAGATCCTCCTGTCTTTAAGCAGAAGGGACTGTAAGCAGCTGGTTGGTCTGGTGACGAGCCACTTTCTATGGGCGAATCACATGCGAAAGGTAAGCACCACAGGCAGTGAATTCAGAGAGGTGAATGAGATGGCGGACCACTTTCTGTGACTCTGCCCGGTCTCCGCTCGAATAAGGCTTGAGCTCTTTGGCACTGATGTGTTAAGAAGCGACCATCTTGGCTCCTTGGCAGCATAATATCTACTCAGATTTCTTTGGAGGTCGGGTACATTTAAAGATAATTAAAAAGGGAACAAGAGTGCAGTACAATGCACAGAAATTATATATACACTAGCAAACCCGGCCCCCTTCGCTGGGCACACTAAAATAGAATAGATATGGTTTAGAACAGAAAATATATGATTTTCATATTATTTATTTCTTTATTCTTTATTCAAGCGCTTTGGCATAAACAATATTTTTTGTTTTTCTATTTGTTTTTGAGTAAATATAAAATATTAATTGAAAATCAGGAAAAAAGAAGATTGTTTTTAAATTTCAAATCAACGCATATGAATAAACAATCGTCTTTTTTCCTGATCATCCATGAATTTTTCGTTTCAATTTATATGTTTTATTAAGCATTGGAGCTTTTTTAACCATTATCCATTTATATTTTTCAAACAAAAAAACGAAAAAAATTGTTTTTTCCACGAACACATAATTTCATTAGGATTTCACATTAAATTCTCAAATTTCGTAAGAAATTATTCACTGTTCCGAAATCCACTCCAAAAAAATTCACAAACAATTTTTACATGTTGCACTTACGTTTTTTCCTTATGGCATCCAAATCAGAAAGAAATATTGACACATTGTAACTCACACTGTCAATTTGACAGTTCAGTTCCGCCCCAAGCGTTAAAACAGTAAGCGACATTATGGCCGGCTCAAAAGAACGCTGTACCCGTTGCCACTGCTCCGAATTACAACCAAACTTTACGAAACCCATTTTCAATACTAACTTAACAATGTGCGTAAGTTTGGTTTAATTCGGTGCAAAGACACGGCGGGTCCACGTTTTGGCATATATTTCGAGACCCTAGTCATCAATAGGTATGGAAATTACCCCGTATTAAAGCATTTACCAACAGCTTCCATTTGATACCCATATTGTACATACACATCCGAAGGTTACCCGGGTCCACGTTTTGACCTATATCTCGAGCCCTATTTCCAAAATAAAATATAATCCATGTTACTCGTGGATGATGTGGCTTTCGAATGGTGAAAGAATTTTTAAAATCGGTCCAGTAGTTTTTGAGCCTATTCATTACAAACAATCAAAGTTTTCCTCTTTATAATATTAGTATAGATTAGAAAAAATTTAGACATGCCTACACTTGAGTTCACATAATTATGTTACTTTCTCTTTTTACATTAATAGCGATATTTTTCATACTAAATTTAATTAGCTAATTTTTGCTCCAAGTATTGTTTCTTGTATTTTCAAAATCTGATAAATCAAAGTTCAACCTTCGAACAATATTCACAAAAGTTCCAAAGAATTTCCTTAAAAGAAATGAACCATTTACTAATAAGAATATTAGAAATCTTCTGGGTATGCAATTTTATAGCCCATCTAATTTTAGGCTAAAAAAATTGCAAATTGCCAAAAAATCACAAGCTATTTTAAAAGCATCATCGATATGCCATCGAAATTCGTTTATGAGGATTGTTGAAAATTTCTGATGCCTGGTAAAATGAAAAATCCGTCGAGCAGTCATTTATGAAGTCCTAACTATTAAGAAAGTCGATATATCGATGCTGAAGGCGGTTCAGCTGCACTTTGTGCTACAGCAGCAATAATCTCAATGCAGCGTCCAGATTTTAATCTGCAAGAGTTTTGGTGTCTATGGTGCCTTAGTTGTACAAAATATGTAATAATGATTTGGAAATAATGAATTTATTTTCTGATTGTGGTTTTATTATTCCAACTAACAAATTTCAAAAACAAAATTCACTTAAATGCTGTTTTTGTTTTTTCACCTTATGTGAATTCGTCTTGTTGTCAAATTACAAAAACAATTTTCAAAGCTGATGATTCTGCGCATTTTTATTATAAAATGTTAGCTTACTTTTTTATCCTAGTACGTTTCCTCCTATTTTTCCACCTCATAAGAGTATAAAGTTAACCTCCTTACTTTCTACCTTCTAAATTTCAGTATAACATTCAAAACTGATTTGGAATATAAAAATTTTGGAATAATTTTTATTTATTTCTGCTTCATCTTAAAGGCCGAAGTCTTAGACACCGACAGACAAATTTTAAAGCATTTGTGCATAAAGCAGGCGATTATTTACAAAAGTAATTGCAAAATGAATAAAAAGTCTAGCAAACAGACTATTTCAACCCAAAGCAAAGCGTCCAACTGGAATTAATTGTACAGGTATTATATAGGTACTTTTACATTTACATACAGGGTTTGATTGAAAAGTAATGAGCGTTCCCGCGCGGAGCGTCTGCCAAGCGATCAACTGAATCGGCTGGTGGGGGAAAATGATCATTGGACCTTCCCTTTCCACTAGAAACCGGTCCCAGTTCGCTGGCAACAGCGGTTCAGTCAACATCGCTCCGCGCGTGAAAGCTGTTTTAAAAGTGTGTTAGGATTTTGCAGTGGCGAAAATGCAGCGATCGTTGGAGCAACGTTACTCGATCAAATTTTGCGTAAAGTTAAACAAAACGAGTACCGAAACCATTGGGCTACTCAAGGAGGCTTACGGGGGCCAATCTCTGTCCAGTGCCCAGGTAAAACGGTGGCACAAGTCGTTCAAGGAAGGCCGGGAGGACGTCGTAGAAGGTCAAACCATGCTGATCATCTTTTTCGACTCTCGAGGCATCGTCCACAAGGAGTTTGTACCTCTAGGAAGCACTGTAAACGCGGCATTTTAAAAGAAGTGCTTCTTGGGCTGAAAAACCGCGTCGCCCGGGTTCGGCCCGACCTCGCCAACAATTGGACCCTTCATCACGACAATGTGCCGGCGCACACCGCCTTTCTCTGCACAATACAATGATTATTACAATACAAATTATTGAACGATTGGTTCTTCTCTTCGCATCTCTTAAAAACCAAGGCAATATCTCTTCCGAGTTTAGCAAAGCGCGCCAGTCGTTTCTTTCTCGTGCTAACCGGCGCCAGTTGGACACACCAAGTGAAGCCAAGTCCTTCTCCACCTGATCTTTCCAACGCAGAGGAGGCCGCCCTCTTCCTCTGCTACCACCAGCTGGTACCGCATCGAATACTTTCAAAGCCGGAGCGTTTGTATCCATTCGGACGACATGACCCAGCCAACGTAGCCGCTGGATCTTTATTCGCTGCGCTATGTCTATGTCGTCGTAAAGCTCATACAGCTCATCGTTCCATCGTCTGCGATATTCGCCGTTGCCAACGTGCAAAGGTCTAAAAATCTTACGCAGAATCTTTCTCTCGAACACTCCAAGCGTCGCTTCATCCGATGTTGTCATCGTCCAAGCTTCTGCGCCATACGTTAGGACGGGCATGATGAGAGTCTTGTAGAGTGCTAGTTTTGTTCGTCGAGAGAGGACTTTACTGCTCAGTTGCCTACTTAGTCCAAAGTAGCACTTGTTGGCAAGAGAGATTCTACGTTGGATTTCAAGGCTGACATTGTTATCGGTGTAAATGCTGGTTCCTAAATACACGAAGTATTTTACAACCTCGAAATTATAACTGTCTACAGTGACGTGGGTGCCGATACGCGAGTGCGCCGACTGTTTGTTTGAAGACAGGAGGTACTTCGTTTTGTCCTCGTTCACCACCAGACCCATTCGCTTTGCCTCTTTATCCAGTTTGGAGAAGGCAGAACTAACAGCGCGGTTGTTAAGGCCGATGATATCGATATCACCAAGGCAATATACCACCCTCAAAAAAAGTTCCGAAACAATCGCCAAGTTATGCTCTAATTCGACTGATTTCAGTTATGTTTTTTTTTTTTTTCACATCTTCTGCCACATCTGTGATTAACTTTTCTAACAAAATTTTCTCGCCATTCCTTATCACTTACAAAAGTTATGCCATCTTGAGTAAATCTACCTCTGCAAGTGTTTTCGACTGTTTGGAGCTTCAAAAATAGCTTCTTAATTAATAAAGTAGATATGATTTTGCAACAACGTGTTTACATTAAATTTTGCGTTAAAAATGGATTCAAGGGAGGGGAAACCTTTGAAATGTTAGGAAACTGTTTCGGTAATGATACTCTAAAGAAAGCAAACGACAGCCGTTCAAGAGTGGCATGTACTCTTCAGAAGAGATCGCGCGTTCATTGAGGATGACAAACGTAGTGGCAGGCCGACGACATAGAAAACTGATGAAAACATCAATAAAGTGAAAGAAAAGTTGATCAATAACTGCAAATAGTCATCAGGCAGACGACCTTATCATTGCATATGGATCCTTTCAGGACTTTGTGGTTAATAATTTGGGCTTGCGCCGTGTTGCTGCAAAGTTGGTCTCTGGAAGTTTGGACTTGAATTTTATGCAGAAATAGGTACCGCGGGAATATCGCCAAAGGTCTAATTTCCAAGTCTGAATCCAAGCCAAAATTCATCAAACGCAACCTTACCAGAAACGAGACGTAGATTTATGAACAATCAGACAGGGTTTATGAGAACAGGCAATCCAGACATCAAGTGGGTGAGTGTATAGATAGCTGCGAATGAAATAAGATCCGAAAAACCACGTCGATTTCAGTCAAAAAAGAAAGCAATGGTCACGCTTTTCATGGATTATGACGGTATTGTGCACAACGAAGTTTTGCCAGAGGGTCAGACAGTTATTAAGGACTGGGAGATTTATGAGACAGATTGAGGCTTTATGAGACGGGGGCTTTATGAGATGGCTCATCGTTTTCGTGAAGCAATTAGCCAAAAAAGAAAGTACTTGTGGGAAAACAACTCTTGGATTGTGGAACTTCATGGACAGATAGATAGAATTGAGGGTTGCATTTCAACTTCATGGTCTTCTGTGCCCTCTACTCATCACGCTACCTCATATAAACCCAGTTCCTTTATTACATGCACTTAAGATGAGCTGACGGCAGCCGTAGCCGAATGGGTTGGTGCGTGACTACCATTCGGAATTCACAGAGAGAACGTAGGTTCAAATCTCGGTGAAACAACAAAATTAAAAGAAAAACATTTTTCTATTAGCGGTCGTCCCTCGGCAGGCAATGGCAAACCTCCGAGTGTATTTCTGCCATGAAAAAGCTCCTCATAAAAATATTTGCCATTCGGAGTCGGCTTGAAATTTGTAGGACCCTCCATTTGTGGAACAATATCAAGACGCACACCACAAATAGGAGGAGGAGCTCGGTCAAACACCCAAAAAGGGTGTACGTACCACTTATATATATATACTTATTAGGGCGGGTCGATTTAAAAATCGCTCATTGCTTTGTGAAAATCGTATTCTAGGGATCAAAATAAGAAACTTTGCCGAAGGAACCATACCTCTAAAACGAATTCCCCCAATTTGGGTAGAACGAAAAATCCCACAAATGTATGACCGACCCCCACTAACTTTGGACGGCCGATCCACCCATGCGAGTGGCACGCCGCCTGGAACGTCCCTGGGGGGCTCTCCATACAATCATTTCAAAATATCACCATTTTTGGCCTTTACATGAGAAAAGAAACTAAAAAGTTCGACCGAAATTGGGGGACATCAGAATTCGTTTTAGAGGTATGGTTCCTTCGGCAAAGTTTCTTATTTTGATCCCTAGAATATGATTTTCACAGAGCAATAGGCGATTTTTTTGCCTCCCCACAAATCGACCCGGTCTAATACTTATATATAAGATGAGCTGGGATGGCCGCGATGTATCTACCATCATCTCCACACTACAGCCTCTCATTCAAGGAAAAGCTATATTCGAATCTCGGGGATTAGTCGCAGAAACGACAAGAGTCAGTGGACCATAACCCAATCCAATGCAGATGACAGTGCTATCTGTACTCTTTGACATGATAACGAACACTCCAACATTGACATCATTATCCGTGAATTCTTGAAGAAGAATGAAACGAGTACCATCCAACAGCCATCGAATTCACTTGACATGGCTCAGGGCGACTTTTTTCTATGTTGTCGAGTAAAAAAACTACTACGGCCAACGCGTTGTGGCAGCCGAAAAGAAGTAATGGAAAAATCGAAGACGGCGTTGCTGGTTATACCGAAAATAGAGTTCAAGAAATGTTTCGAGAGGTGAATCAAGCGCTGGTATAAGCGCGTTGCAGTTCATGACGAGTACTTTGAAGCCGATGATATTACTTGTGAGGAGTAAACTTGTATTTTGCATTATCTGAATAAATTCCGGAAACTTTTTAATGAACGTCCTATGTATGTAAGTAAATTTTAATTAAAAACAGAATAAAACAACAAATATTCGTACATTTCTTACGATATCCCACACACAAACCTACAACATAAATATGTGAGTGAAGTATGCCACTTTGGGCTGCTTGCGAATTCGGTAAAAGGAGACGACAAAATGAAGCACATAAATAAACGACTCTGCAAGAGGCAAATGCTCATTATTTTAAAAGAGCCATCTTGAACGTTTGGCGTTAAAATGTAAATAACAAAAAAAAAAACAAAAAACAACAAGCAAATAAATAAATCAGTTGTGTTTCTTACTTCTTGGATTGATGTAAATGATATTTCACAGAGCTCGGCTGGTCAAAGACGCACCTCGGCGCGATGCGCTTCAATGGTGCGCAAGAAAAGCAAAGCGAATTATTACTTGAGTTGGCGGGAATCAGTGACATACCAAAATGGCGGCAATGCGCACCAAACAACAAACAACAACAACAGCATTGTCACGTACAGCACGACAGTAATGTAGCACCACCAAAAACAAGGCTCATTTCCGCCAACTGAGCGAAATGACAATCAAAAGTAATTTGCAATTTTACGCTTGAACAAAACACCAACAAAATGTGCGGGACGCATCCAAATAAGCAAAATATAAAGAAAGTGAATAGCGAAAAAGCAAATTAATGGAATATTATTTGGTTTTCAAAGAAGAGCAAAAATTTAACGCCGTTTTATAGGTACAGGTAGAATTAAGGCAAATGGCAAAGTAAATGATGGTTGGTAGTAAAATAGCTAAATAGAAGTGCATACATACATACATACATATATACACAAGTAGTTACTTAATAATTATGTTTGCATGTACCCAGTAAAAAGCTCGAATCGCTTGGAACAGAAATGTTTTCTAAAAGCCATTGCCCTGCAATAAATAGAACTTTCTAAGAATATTTAATTCTGAATTAATCTTCTTAAAGCGATTCCCGTTCACTGTATCCTGCGCAAAGTTAAAAAATAAAAATAATATCACAAAATTCGATTGGAAAAAGTTACTTTCTAAACAAATTTCCATTCAATAAAAATCACCTTTTGTATTATTTGAAAGCGAAGACAGTGAGTGGCGTGGCGTGAATTGCACAGAAAAGGTAAAAAGTGTACAAAATTAAATACAAAATCCAAAACAATAAAAAAATTTCTTCTTTTAGGCTCATACCCATCGTCCAAAGCTTTTTTGATCCCTTCCGAATAATAGGATTTGTCCAAGCCTGAAAAATAGCTATTCGTTTCTACATTCACCTTCTCTTTTGCATAAAACCTTTCTCCCGCCAGCCATTTCTTCAAATTGGTGAACAAATAGTAGTCCAGGTGATCCGAGGGAGCCAAGTCTGCGGAAAAGGGGGCATGACAACTGCTGAAGCGTGGGCTGGATGGAAAAGGACAATCACTCGCATTCCTCGATTCAAACGAATGACAATCACAAAGTAATAGACCGATCCACAGTGCGGCCGATTCCCGAAAAGCTGGCCAAAACTCAAAAAATTAAGTAATTGATTCAAAATTTCTTACTCGGGGGTTGTCGGGGTCTTAAAATTTTGAAAATCCACCCCCTTCCCCCCTATTGGCCACCCCCTCACGTGAAATAGCGTATATTCTAGAACATAATCAAGATGCATGTTAATTTATATGTTTTCGGGGTCGCTGATTAAAGCCAAGGTAGCAAGTGGTAGCAGCTGAATCTTGTTTTATTCAGTAACCATTACTTTTTTGAGTAACCTTTAATAGGTTTCAAAGCAGCATATGACGGCGTTGTATTACTATACAGTTTAAAAACTCAAATTTTATAAAAAAAATTGCAAAAAATGTATCTACGTATTCCTGCAGCTAAAAATTTTGTGTCGAGGTATTGATATGTACTAAAGATTTCTCGTATTTTACTAACCTTCCGAAGATGATTCCATTTGGTTTACTCCGGATTTACTCCATTACAAAATCTTTCAAATGTGTACAACTTTCACTATTCATCGACAGTAATACGATGCTCAAACGAAGGCCACGTTGCGACTGAAAATACAGAGGATACTTAGGGTACAGGACGATGCTATGAACGGTTTTCACTACTCAAGGCATTACTGTAGCCAACCCAAAGACAAAAAACTCTATCTAGAAACTTTTTTTTCGACTTTTGGCCAGCTTTTTGGGAATCGGCCGCACTGTGCGATCTGACTGAAACTTGGTGTGGGTTCCTCCAAGAGAGACTACTAACTAAACATAACCTCGATACTTGCCACTAGCATCATCTCTCTGACTTTGCATAGTCTTTTCAAATGACAAAATTATGAAAAACAAAAACAAACATTCAATATATTTTTATTTTCCAATGCTCCAATATATCTGTTATATCTATATATAAATTAATTTCTATGCCTTCTAAAAAATACAAAGTGAAGTCCAAAATAAACAAGACTGGCATTATAAAAATGTTTTTGATGGTGCCATCATTTTAATGAGTCAGTGCATTGGAAGTTACATTCCTAGCTGACTTCCACTGAAAGCTTGGTGACATTCCGTTATTGCGCCTAAAGTGTCAGTATGTTTGTGTCATCGGTACAAAAATGAGCTTCGAACAAAGAGCTAATATCAATTTTTTTTTTTAAATCGGTAAAACGTTTACCGAAACATTTGAATTGATGAAAAAAGTTTATGGCGATGATTGTCTATCTCGTGCCAGAGTTCATGAGTAGTTTACACGTTTCAAAGATTGTTGTGAGGACGTAAATGACATTGAATTTGAATATACGGGCCACCCAAAATCAGTAGTCACTGAAAACTCCATCGAAACCTTTCGTAAATTTATCAAAAATTAACCAAAATCATAGTTGAAATTCATTCATTTTAACTGATCATTCGCCCTGAATACCGCAAAGGAGGAAGCTGGCTCTTATTGCATGATAATGCACCATCCCATCGATCCACTCTTGTGACTAATTTTTTGACTAGAAATCGCATTTTAACCATCAATCACTCACCGTAATCACCTGATATGGCTCCCTGTGACTTCTACCTATTCGGAATATTCATTTGGCCATGAAAGCAAAACGTTTTGCGTCCGTATGTGCCATCCAAACGGCACTGAAAGACCTTCCGGATTTCGGTCAATGATCTGAAACGCTCTTTCGAAAAACTTTTATATAGCGCAAAACAATCTATCGCTCCCAGAAGGGAGGACTATTTTGAATAAACAAACTCGAAGTTATCAGAATAAAGCTCCTGTCGTTTCTATTTTAGCTCAATCTTGTTTATTTTGGACTTCACTTTGTATATTTCTACCTTTTCTGAGAAATAAGCGTTGATTGGCGCCTCGAGCTCTTGATCGTCAGACATTTTTTTTTTCCTTTGAAGCTGCTTTTTCATGTTTGGGAACAATAAGTGATCACCAGGGGCCAAAAATTTCACTATATTCTGGCTGTATGATTTCTTAGAAGCCCCAATTTCCTATAGCTACCTTCGAAACACACGCCGTGTGAACGGAAATGTTGCCGTAAAAAAAGCAACTCACCGATAGCCAGACTTCTCCGTCTTTTTCCTATAGTTACTTCCTATAAATCATGCAAAGTGGTAGCATAAGATGTTTCGTTTATGGTTTCTCCCAATTTCGTATACTCAATCAATGACATTCCTTTCGCCTTCTAAAACATAGTGGCCATGACTTTTCCAAAGTATGAAGGGACTTCAAATTCTTTAAAAGAGTATGCATTCCACTTAAGTCATTTCATAAACACTTTCTTACTTTCACAGGCATAGACTAAGCACATATCTCATCTACAATAACAATACGGTTGAAAATGCAAGTACGTTCCTTACATAGCTCCAAAAACTCTCTTCAGCACTCCACTTAAAACTGAGTAAAGCCATGTCAAGTGATCCTCGAAAATTTCACTAAGTCACGGATTTGAGCGCAAGATGTCTCGTTGTGTAGTCAAAGTCATGTTAACGCTGTTCTATAAATATTTCGCGCAAATTCCAGTTTCAGCAATTGTTATTAACAATCAAAGTTTTGAGCAAAATTAAATTGAAAAATTAATTACTCCAAAACTACAATAGATAATGACGTGAAATTTTGCATACCAGTCAAGTATTGTCTGTACTATTTTTTAAGTGTTAATAACTCTTTTTATTGTGACAAATAGATAAATAAATAATAACTTTTTGTAATCAGTTGCATTTTTTCATGTTTTCTTCACGCTGTTAAACAATCCGACTTACGAATAATTGTGCGGAAAACGTTTACCTTCAATAATCTGAAATTAGAATTTTGTACTTTTACTCCATTCCCGAGATATTGACTGTTTTGTAACTTGATGCGCTTTTCAGTCCTACTCAAAGTGCAGAAAGTGAGACGTAGTTGTACGCTGCTTCAGTTTGCGCGGTCCCTCAAGCCGCCGCGCGACCGATCAGCCGATGGCAGCAATGCCACCGTCGAGCGCATCAAGTTACAAAACAGTCAATATCTCGGGAATGGAGTAAAAGTACAAAATTCTAATTTCAGATTATTGAAGGTAAACGTTTTCCGCACAATTATTCGTAAGTCGGATTGTTTAACAGCGTGAAGAAAACATGAAAAAATGCAACTGATTACAAAAAGTTATTATTTATTTATCTATTTGTCACAATAAAAAGAGTTATTAACACTTAAAAAATAGTACAGACAATACTTGACTGGTATGCAAAATTTCACGTCATTATCTATTGTAGTTTTGGAGTAATTAATTTTTCAATTTAATTTTGCTTAAAACTTTGATTGTTAATAACAATTGCTAAAACTGGAATTTGCGCGAAATATTTATAGAACAGCGTTAACATGACTTCGACTACACAACGAGACATCTTGCGCTCAAATCCGTGACTTAGTGAAATTTTCGAGGATCACTTGACATGGCTTTACTCAACTGGTTTTTAGGTATCGTGACCAGTCGCACGAATCGTATTGCCAGAATCGGTTGATGGACTGACGCCGCTTGGGATTTATTTAATAAAATTTAGTTTGTGTTAGTGAATACAAATGCCATGGCATGAGCATTGGCTGTGTAGACTTTTTTCATTGCTAAATTTTGTGAAACATAACAAAAGTAACGTGGGAGCCAAAGTTCCATGCCATACCTATCAGCCTTGAAATCTCTCATTCTTCGTATGTTATGCCAACGGATAGGTTAGTCTCCTTTGCTTATAATTGAAATTTATTCGGGCATTCTCCATTACAAGCTTCTGAACTTTTTTCGCATTTACCTCTTCTTTTACATTCACATCAACTACCTGAGCGAGAATGATTTTCAATACTCTTCCGGAATCCCTTTAATTCAATTGAGCACTTTTGAAGTATAAGTGATAATGTTTTCTTAACTTTTTCTGTCTTTTGTAAGGAATTTAAGGGATCCCGGTGATCTAATATTTTCAAAAAATCGATTTTTCGAAAGTATAGGCTTTTAAGAGTATATTGTCAAATTTTTGTAAGGATATTTCAAGTATTTTCGATTCTACAGCCGTTTTAGCAGATAAAGTCAAATTCGTAAAGGGTCGGCATCAATTGTCGGATTTAAATGGTCAAAACTTTAAACTCAATTATCTCAAAACTACTTTTTTCGGCCTGGTGTTTTCAAAGAAAAAAAACTGTTCAACCAAATCGTCTGAAATTTTAATATGTTGTTCAGAACTTCAATGGCCATTGCACGTACTTCTTCCTCTTCTTAATGTGTGCCAGCCGTTTTTTTCTCATGCTAACCGGCACACACGAAGTGAAGCCAATTCCTTCTCCACCTGATCCTTCCAACGCAGAGGAGGCCTTCCCCTTCCTCTGCTAACACCAGCTGGTACCGCATCGAATACGTTCAAAGCCGGAGCGTTTGTATACATTCGGACGATAGGACCCAGTCAACGTAGCCGCTGGATCTTTATTCGCTGCGCTATGTCTATGTCGAAGCTTCTGCGCCAAACGGTAGGACGGGCAATTCTAGAATTGGCGGCAATGCCGGGGCTATAATAGTCGGGCCACATTTCCAGCAGGCAATTGCAATGGGAAACACTGCTTCTGTTTTTCAGGCGGAGGGAGCTATGTGCTAGAGAATTTATTCGAAGAGGCACACATGGTGGCAATATCAATATTCTCTCTGACAGTCAAGCAGCTCTAAAATCGCTATATAACTTTTCATTCCTAACAAAGTTGGTCTGGGAATGTTTGCAACTTCTCGAAACTCTGGCATCCAGAAACTTTGTTACTCTGATGTCCTCCTTTCATTGATCCTGAGCCTTCTTGCGGGGTAAACAACAGTAAGGGAGAATGGGGAGTTTTGAGACGGGTTTTGTTTTTGGATACGTATTACTCAAAATCTTAATATTCTGCATATGTCAACGATGGAATCTTTAGTCAATGAATACTGGAAGCTATTGGTATGGCCTATTTAACAAAACTACAATTTTCCTTAAAATTGTATATAATAATATAAAATATAATACAAAATACAAAAATGTGGGGAGTTGTGAGACACCATAGTTTAATTCAATAAAAATTACTTATTTTAGTTGTTAGTTCTTTATTAAGATGAAAAATAAAAAAGAAAAGACAATTGTTATAAAAAAGTGTATAAAAAATGCAATGACATTAATCTGATGATTCGCAGTGAGAACATGTATAATAACCAGTTCGTAAATTGGCACACTTTAGGTGCACAGCTCGATCGCATACATTGCAATGAATGGAGTTGTTTCTGCTTAACTTTTTCGGCATTGCGCCTTTGCAGATGATATATATACAAACAATGCATGAATATTGCGAGGTACTTATAAAAGATGCGTTAAAACGTCGAAAAAAACGGTGTCTCACAACTCCCCACTTTGTTGTCTTACAACTCCCCAAATCGTTTTTTTTTTATAAATGGCCGCGTAGTCATAAACACATCGAACGTTCATGCCCAAGTGAATGTGTAAATTCAAAGCTAATAGGACAATTAATAATTTGTATATATTGACATTTGCAATTTGCTATAACAACTGATCGAATATATCGCAAAACAAATGATGAAAAAAACTTACCAAGAAATTCCAAAACACAGTAACTGGAGAGACGCGTCGAATGCGTGTAAATATGACCAATGCTAGCTGAAAAGTGAGATCGCATCGAGAACACTTGTTGACACTTAAAATCGAATGTAAACAAATGAATAATGCCGAAAGGTAACAATGTCTCACAACTCCCTGTGTCTCACAACTCCCCATTCTCCCCTACCTTTTTACGTGAGCAGGAAAAGCGAGGTTTAAGGGAACCCGATGGACTAGAAATTTTAAAAAATCTATTTTTTTTTTGTTTCGATAAGTATTGTACCTTACGAATATACTGTAAAATTTTCATGCGGAAATGCCCAATATTATAGCCTCTACAGCCCATTAACTAGGTTGAGAGCGACCCGCGCGCTCCTGCATCTCAAACTTTAAACTGACTTAACTCGACACGACTTTTTCGGCCTGGTGTTGTCAAACAAAAAACAAAACAACAACACACAATCAATGGCTATCACCCGTACTAGAATCATACTATTATTTCAATTACTTGGTTTTTTTTATTAAAAAACTTAAAACAAAAACGCGATTTTTAGAGTGTGAAATTCGAAACAGAGCTGTTTTGTAAATTTTTTTTTTATTCTAGTAGCGGGTCATAGCTAGTCATACTGATTAATATTTTTGTTTGGTTTTTGTGTTCCAGATAAATAGAAGAGCCAAAATGGACCATACCATCCAGGTCCAATTTTTCGGGAGGATCAACTTCAGCGCCATTTTTAAAATTATTAGAATTAAAAAATTTTTTTTGTTCATTTTGTATGTAAAAGAAGTTAAATAAAAATCCTATTTTTTAAATTATTGAAATTAAAAAAAAAATTTTTTTTTCATTTTTGTATGTAAAAAAAGTTAAACAAAAAGCCTAATAAATTTAAATATCGTTTTTCATTTTTTTGTATTGTGAAAAAAATTTCTCAAAAAACACTAAATTTTTGAGCTATAAACCACCCACCAGCACCCTTAATCATTGTCCGGTCAGTCATAACTATTTTCTTCCACCGAGAATTACTAGATAACTAATAACCACAATTAAGTCCAGTTTTGTATTTATACCGTCAGCTACTGAAACTATTATTCAAATTATTAAACTAACCCTCTCACTATTAAATTACACTCCTACCGAGAGTGGCATACATTGAACGCCCCTCGTACATATTCTGATATTAGAGTATTCAATTTTAATTAGCCCAATAACAGTACCCTTCCTATGCAACCAACATGAAGTACGCAGACTGCATGACTCAGCAGAGAGGCTCAAATCAGGCTCAGAAGCCTTGTAAATTAAAAAAAATGTAGCATTTGCGTCCCAATTCACAGGTGATGCAGAAGAATGCACTTTTGGTGTTAGTTTATGGGCCGAAGATGTAATCAAACCATACTTTTGCTTATATAGAAAAATTGAGAAACTAGTTGTGGTTCCAAATTCATGAGAAATGCAACATTTCAGGTACAATAACTTTTCCTACAAGCCTATGTGCACACGTATATGTATATGCACCTACATATATACATAAAGACTATATGCGTATATGTATGTATGTATATGTACAAGTACTGTATGTGTATATGTCTATGTATGACTATCTCTTAATACCAAACTTTGTATTCACGCATCTGATTTTGTATGCCTAACTTTTATTTATGGTTTGAAGGAAGAAACAAAATATGGGAATTTTACAATTTATATGCAAATGCTCGTCGAGTTGTTGTATTTTTAAAAACTTTGCTTCTCTCTAATCTTGTGCAAGGTGGGCAAATGAAGCGCCACATTATACGAGTGTTCCTCATGCATAAGTTTAATTGCAATTAAATAATGGATTTGGATACTTTAAAATTAGTTGTACTACTTAAAGTCAATTTAGCAAGTAGAATCACGCAGAAAGTTTTACAAAATTTTTTAGTGCAACATCCAAGTTTATTCGTAACATTTTCGAAATGGATTTACGAGGAGTCAGCAGCTATTACGTGTAAAAAATAAAGCAGTCTAGTAAAGGGAGTTAAAACTCTATCCAAGACTCTTTTCAATCTTGTATCAATTGTATACAGAATGAAAAAGTTCCCGCCTGGTATCATAATAAATATAATAATTTAGTTTCTGTAAAGTGCCCAATGGCTGACACTTCGACTTTTACGTGTTTTAGAATTAGATAATACTAGTCCTATTGCCTAGTACCACTACCATTAAATGTACTACATGAGGAGGTATTTAACCTAAATGTTCCCTGCCTGAAGCTGGGAATCGGTTGAAAGCGATATTCTTTCAGTAAATTTTCTGCCTTGCGAGCAAATTCCAGAATATCTGCTACAAAAGACTTCTTGATTTCATACAGTTGCACAAGCTAAGCTCTGTGGTTTCATCCGCCTTCAGACAGGGTCTGCACTCTGTCCCATTCCCAGCGGAATTTTTGAGAGATGGTAATTTAAATTATAGGGATCTGTTAGAAAACCTACTGTAGGTAAAAGCCACCATCAACTGAAAAAGAAAATTGTTACCAGTCGAAAGGGTAAACGATATGAAGGGTTACCAACTTCACACTGCTTGTATCTGTAAAACAGCTCATGACATCAACGTCAAAATTGTTCTAATGACAGCTCAATATATTGTTTATAAACCATCAAAAGCATTTGCGTCTCAGTTTTGTTGAGCTTTTTTTTTCTGTGATGGAATTCAAACGTAATAGTGTGATTGCGTTATGTTTGGCTGGAAAATCACAACCAGCCATTGTTCGTGAGCTCAGTTACCTCAAAGCCATTAAAATGTTTGTGTATCGCACTATAAAACGTTACTGTGATACTGGTAGCATTGCGAAACGCTATGGAGGTGGACCAAAAAAACCGCAACAAGGCCATAAATGGTTCGGAAAGTGAACGAAATCCACTTGAACGAAATCCACGTCGAAGTGGAGGAAAAATGGCCAAAGAATTGAAAATATCGCAGGACAGCATTCGACGCATATTCAAAAATGAGCTCAAGGTCAAGGTTTACAAGTTCCAAAAAGCACACGATCTTTCACCCCAGCAAAAAAAAGTTCGGTGCGAAAGAGCAAAGGAGTTGTTGCGCTTGCACGAACGTGGCAAATTTCCTAACATTGTGTTTTCTGATGAAAAAAATGTCCCAATTGAGCAGTTCATAAACACTCAAAACGATCGTGTTTACTTCACCGAACGCTCATACCAGAATTTGAGCCTACGTATGGCCTTGTTGCAGCCAAACTGCGCACACGCCTCTGTGCAGCAAAAAACGTGCATCTACCTACGCAAAGAATGTTCGACATCGAAAAGCTGCAATCACAACAGACAGCCAGAAGATTCGCCACTCGACTCTCACTCCTGCTCTCAGAGAGTACTGCCCAACAAACCGGCATCCACGAACAATGGAGCAACATTTCTCGTTCTCTACGTACCGCCGCCGAAGAAGAAATCGGATTCCGGCGAGCCCGAAAAAACAATTGGTACGACGAGGAATGTCATGTTGCTACAGAAAGAAAGGATGCCGCCTATAGAGCCTCGCTGCGATCGGGCGCAACGCGAGCCATGTGGGATCGCTACAGAGAGCTGAGAAAGGAAGAGAGACGTATTATCCGAAAGAAGAAACGAGAGGCCGAAATACGTGAGTGCGAAGAGCTTGAGATGCTGGCCAACAGGAACAACGCCCGAAAATTCTACCAGAAAGTTCGGCGGCTTACAGAAGGTTTTAAGACCGGGGCGTTTTCCTGTAAGAACATAGACGGCGAACTGGTGACTGACGTACAGAGCAATCTTAAATTATGGAGGGAACACTTCTCGAACCTATTAAACAGTGACAGCTGCGCATGTCACCGAGAAAGTGAAGATCCCGATACCCCAATCGTTGACGACGGAATTGTCGCTCCGCTACCCGATCATGACGAGGTGAGAATAGCGATAACGCGGCTAAAGAACAACAAAGCCGCGGGCGCCGACGGACTGCCGGGTGAGCTATTCAAACATGGCGGCGAGGAGCTGGTAAGGTGCATGCATCAGCTTCAATGCAAAATATGGTCGGATGAAAGCATGCCTGCCGATTGGAATTTAAGTGTGCTCTGCCCAATCCATAAGAAGGGCGATCCTGCAATTTGTGCCAATTACCGCGGGATTAGTCTTCTAAATATCGCCTATAAGGTTCTAGCAAGCGTATTGTGTGAAAGGCTGAAGGCCACCATCAACCAACTGATTGGACCTTATCAGTGTGGCTTCAGACCTGGAAAGTCTACCATCGACCAAATATTCACAATACGCCAAATCTTGGAAAAGACCCATGAAAGGAGAATCGATACACACCATCTTTTCGTCGACTTCAAAGCTACATTCGACAGTACGGAAAGGAGTTACCTGTATGCCGCGATGTCTGAATTTGGTATCCCCGCAAAACTAATGCGGCTATGCAAGATGACGTTGCTCAACACCAGCAGCGCCGTCAGAATTGGGAAGGACCTCTCCGAGCCGCTTGATACCAAACGAGGTCTCAGACAGGGTGACTCGCAGTCGTGTGACTTCTTTAACCTGATGTTGGAGAGCATCGTACGAGCCGCAGAACTTAATCGCGCAGGCACAATTTTTTATAAGAGCGTACAATTGTTGGCGTATGCCGATGATATTGACATCATCGGCCTTAACAACCGCGCTGTTAGTTCTGCCTTCTCCAAACTGGATAAAGAGGCAAAGCGAATGGATCTGGTGGTGAACGAGGACAAAACGAAGTACCTCCTGTCTTCAAACAAACAGTCGGCGCACTCGCGTATCGGCACCCACGTCACTGTAGACAGTTATAATTTCGAGGTTGTAAAAGACGTCGTCTATTTAGGAACCAGCATTAACACTGATAACAATGTCAGCCTTGAAATCCAACGTAGAATCTCTCTTGCCAACAGGTGCTGCTTTGGATTAAGTAGGGAACTGAGTAGTAAAGTCCTCTCTCGACGAACAAAACTAACACTCTACAAGACTCTCATCATGCCCGTCCTAATCGCTTGGACGATGACAATATCCGATGAAGCGACGCTTGGAGTGTTCGAGAGAAAGATTCTGCGTAAGATTTTTGGACCTTTGCACGTTGGCAACGGCGAATATCGTAGACGATGGAACGATGAGCTGTATGAGCTTTACGACGACATAGACATAGCGCAGCGAATAAAGATCCAGCGGCTTCGTTGGCTGGGTCATGTCGTCCGAATGGATACAAACGCTCCGGCTTTGAAAGTATTCGATGCGGTACCAGCTGGTGGTAGCAGAGGAAGAGGGCGGCCTCCTCTGCGTTGGAAAGATCAGGTGGAGAAGGACTTGGCTTCACTTGGTGTGTCCAACTGGCGCCGGTTAGCATGAGAAAGAAACAACTGGCGAGCTTCGTTAAACTCGGCCAAAATCGCGTAAGCGGTTATAGCGCCAATTAAGAAGAAGAAGTATGGCCACTTGAAGCAATTTCCCATCGCAAGTAATCGTTTTTATCGAGCCTGTTGTCAAAGTGAATGCGTCGTATCGGGGAAATGTTTTAAAAGCTGCTTTAGAGCCGTGGACACGGAAACATTTCGGTTGTAGGCCATGGACGTTCCAACAGGACTCGACAATGTCTCATAAAGCTCGTGAACCAAGAATGGTTAAAAAATCATGTTCCATTGTATAGACAAAACTGTTAATAATTTCTCCTATAGAAGGGGTCAGTTGTATTCAATTCAATTAGATGTATATTTTTTTATATTTTATGCAAATGAGGTGAGGCGTACATCTTTGTTAGATATTTAGCCAAATTTGTTGCTCTACGAATGCAGTAACTTACAATTCTACGCTGCCTCCAAGGGGCAGATGTTTTTTTATGAGGACTGTTTTCATGGGAGAAATGCACTTAGTGCTTTGCACTGAATACCGAGGGACGACTGCTATCAGAAAACCATTTCTATCGTTTGGTTTTTCATACCAATAAGGAGTAAAAACCCACTCCACTATGGCGGCCGCCCGTCAGGACATTAAGGATGCAAATTTCTGATTTTATAAAACTTGTATTTTTCTTCTTAGTCTTCTTAATTTACACTTATTTTAAGTTATTTGAGTCAGTTGTTTGAGCCAATATTTTTCAACTGATATCAAACTACGGATTTCTATCAGATGATGTGAGGTTAAGTCATACGGAAGTGGACTCTTTTGGACGAGAAATTAAATTTTCCCAATGAGACACCATTGCAGCAGAAAAAATTAATAGTTAAGGAATTAAAAGACACCACACCTTCACCGTATTATCAAGGTTCTAGATACCAAGATTTTAGTCTCGTGAAAGCAGGACAGCCAGGGAGAAGATGCTGCGTCTGCCACAAAAAAGACTCGAAGTAATATCAAGCAGCATTGCAAATATCACTAAAACCTATTTCTGTATGGGGCATCCACACAAACTGAAAGCTGAGGCTTTCTGAGCTTCATAAATTTACTTGAGCGCATTCAATACACGATCGCAGAGAGGTCAAACGAGCTTGCAAGTTAGTGTACGTTCCCAGAACTAGCTGAGTTAACGCAAAGCTCACATTTGCGGATAGTCAAGGGTACCACAACCCTCTCCTTGAACGGGGAGATCACCTCTCGACTCCCCTGTCGAATTACCTCATCAGCAATAAATTGCAGGCCTATAAAAACGTGGTAATGAAAGGCAATCCATTTATATGTAAATTTTATTAAAATGACCCTAACCCAGAATCGAACATTAAATACTAGGTGTCTGAAAAAAAAACAATACCTTAAAATGTTAATATAAAGCTTTTTAAGAAATTTACTGTCCGCGTTGATATCTCTTGGGGACCGTCATTGTTTTGCTTTTTAATTTTATGGTTTTTCTTCTACTTTGTGCCGACTCACTCTACTGCTGTTTGTGTCCATTTCTCACCCAATTACCTACAAATATCTACGTCCCTTATATTCGCCTTTTACCGAAATTTAAACTTCTGGCGCTGCTTACAAAAGAATTGAAAATTAAAGCCTTTCGCTGACAGTTGCTGTTTGCTTCATCAGTCATGAGCAAAACTGCAGTGACAGCTATAATCCGTCATTTTTTTTTGGTGGTTGGTTTTTTTTTTGTATTGTATTTTTTTGTTCAAGGCTATGCACAATGTGGCACTACAATCAAAAACTTACACTGAAATTTTATGTAAACTTTAAATTTTCACTAGTAATTCAGGAAGAATTATGATGATTTTTCATTGAGTTTTTCAAAATTTGTAATTTTTCCTACCAAATGTGGGATTTTTTTTGAGGAAAATATAATTTCAATTTACAAGTTTGTCTACATAGTATTACAAAAGCTCTCTTAGCATTGCCATTTCGTTCAAAATACGGAACGAACGTACGTCAAAAAATTACCGGGAATCAATGATTTTGGAAGCCGGTCAAAGCGATTGTCAGAATTCAAAAAGCGCAGACGGTGAGTAAATCTGAACGTTATATGGCATTTGACGAAAAAAGCGAGCCAAAGCACTCTTGGATTTTGTGCCACACAAATGCGCTACTTTTCAAGGCTATCATTCTGAATCAAATTCCTGTACAAGAACTCAGTAAATAACAATGAACCACCAACGTATTCCCCTTCTATGGTTCCGGCAGACTTTTTATTCTTCCAAAACTCGAATTAGCATTCCAAGACGCTCGTTTTCAGCTGATGAGAAAAAAAGAGGATTAGTATCAAGAACTGGAGTTGATTCTGGATAAAAGTGTTGCTACTAAGTGGGAAAGAGAACTCAATACGTGCCGTCTCGGTCCCAAGTTCGGAACTTTAGTTGATTAAGGAGAATTATAGCAGCGGATGAGAATATATTGAAGCAATCAAAAGGATACCAAATCTGGGAAAACTCAAATCAATAGAGATTATTGAAGCTGCTACTGGGACATTAGAAGGTACTTTAATCAGTTGCTTTGAGGAAATGTACCTAAACGGGCAAAGCAGACAGGCGAAAGCAGTCATTTGGTGGAACGCTGAACTCTCGAAACTTTATATACAGTTCAGAAAACTTCTTAGTAAGCCTTAAAAATCCAAACAAAAGTTGAATGGACCAATCATCAACTTACACAGAGAGAATACAAAAAAGTGAGGCAAGTCGAACTTGAATCTTTTAGAAATTTCGAAGAAACGAAAGAAAAAGCTAGACTTTGTAAGGTTATTCAACTAGACCGCTCGGTAAGGCTAAGAAAGTGTTTGGACTTAGTCTTCCAGCACTGAAAGGTGTGACTCTCACTCTATGAGAATGTTAAATATCTAAGAGTCAACTTGGCGGCCGCCGTAGCCGAATGAGTTGGTGCGTGACTACCATTCGGAATTCAGAGAGAACGTAAGTTCGAATCTTAATGAAAGGCTAAAATGAAGAAAAAATTAGATAAAAGGTGGCCACCCCTCGGCAGGCAATGGCAAACCTCCGAGTGTATGAAAAATGCCACGAAAAAGAGACTCATAAAAAACATCTGCCGTTCGGAGTCGGCTTGAAACTATAGGTCCCTCTATTTGTGGAACAACATCAAGAAGGACCTTTGGCAAAAACTGGGTCTGAAACCTGCTGTGATCTGATGGATATACACAGCACTTCTCAAGCCCATCTTCATTTTTGCGACTGGTGGCTACGTCCTATAGTTAAGTCCACACTTCGGGAACTATACGGGCTGCAAACAATTGCTGCATTACGGGTATCATGTGTACAACCTCCTGCGATGCCCTAAATGCTATGCTTGATTTGCTCACCTTCGGTCTTGAGATACAACAGAAAGCAATACAGGCAATGTGTATGCTTCATAAATACGGTTTCTGGCACGCAGACGCAACTTCGAGACACATAGTCTCATACCCATAGTTTCATTTGGAAATTTGAGTGCTTTCAAAGAGGTTTGATGGATATTTTCTTTACCGATGGGTCCCAGAATGAAATTAGTTGTGGGGTCGGATGATATTTAAACGATACAGGGTTTGATAGAAAAGTAGTGAGCCTTCCCGCGCGGAGCGTCTGTCAAGCGATCAACCGAATCGGCTGGTGGGAGAAAATGATCTTTGGACCTTCCCCTTCCACTAGAAACCGGTCCCATTTCGCTGGCAACAGCGGTGCAGTCAACATCGCTCCGCGCATGAAAGCTGTTTTAAAAGTGTGTTAGGATTTTGCAGTGGTGAAAATGCAGCGATCGTTGGGGCAACGTTACTCGATCAAGTTTTGCGTAAAGCTAAACAAAACGCTACTCAAGGAGGCTTACGGGGACCAATCTCTGTCCAGTGCTCAGGTAAAACGGTGGCTCAAGTCGTTCAAGGAAGGTCGAAATCCAAGGTCAAAACCATGCTGATCATCTTTTTCGACTCTCAAGGCATCGTCCACAAGGAGTTTGTACCTCCAGGAAGCACTGTAAACGCGGCATTTTACAAAGAAGTGAAAGAAGCGGCTGAAAACCCGCGTCGCCCGGGTTCGGCCCGACCTCGTCAACAATTGGACCCTTCATCACGACAATGCGCCGGCACACACCGCCTTCCTCTGCAACTCTGCATTGGCCAATATGGGGGTTCCGGTGTTTCCCCACCCTCCCTACAGCCCAGACTTGTCCCCTCCGGACTTTTTCTTGTTCCCGCGCCTGAGGCGATCCAAAAAACTGTGACAGCCGAATTGAACGCGATTCCGGCGGATGAGTTTAAAAAATGTATCCTGCAGTGGAAGGACCGCTACCAGCGGTGTATTGACGCTCAAGGGTCCTATTTTGAAGAATATTAGTTGTAAGCCAAAACGCTTATGCTTAAAAAAAATAAGGCTGATTACTTTTCAATCAAACCCTGTAGTAATAAGATCATTACGATATGAGAGGGAAGGCAACTGTTTTCCAGATGGAAACTTTTGCCATTCTGAAAGTAACTGAGAGGAGATGGAGAAGAAAGTATGTACATTGAAGTTAGGCTGCATTAAAGGCTCTGGAGAACGCAAATATTGCTGAGAACTCTCCCACCAGAGTCAATAATCGGAATCAGTTCCGCAGGAAGAATGAATTGGATCAGCGATTATGCATGCAATCTACATAAAGAGCGATGGGCCGGTTTAGAACGCTGCAGAACTGCAAAGTGTTTTGTTACAAACCCAAATAGAAAATTGTCGGACTTTCTACTAAAACTTGGAAGAAAAAACGTTCGCTTAATGGTCAGTATTATTACAGAGCACAATCCATGGGGTCAGCATATGACCACCATTGGAATCATTGAGGCTCCGATTTGTCTGTCTTGCTTGAAGGAGGATGATGCACCAAAAACGTCCCCGAAACATTAGCTCAGCAGGTTGGGTATCAACACCCCCTCCTTTTCTAGTGGAAGGTTGCTAAGAAGAATCCTTTCACCATCACTTTTCTACCTTAAAAGAAGCACAAAAAAATTACATATTTGACCTGGTTTTTAATTGATAAGCGCTAATGCGGTAGAGATCTGCATAACCGCACCTATACTTATAAAAAGTGATTTTACAGCAATAAAAAACAAACTTTCATACCAAACCTATTTAGGAAAATGCATTATTTTAAATGGTAAATTGATCAGCGACATGACCGCCGTCTGTCCAACTGATAAATTCTCCTTCGCTTGAGCGGAATATTTTTGGAATATTTTGTGAGCAGAAAATGTTTGGTACACCGCATTTATTTTCACAGTGCATTCACTGCCTGCGTAGTGAAAAACTGAGGCAAAAACTCTCCGAAAGTCCAGCGCTGTGAGTTGTGAAGAGTGTAATAAAAAATTTAATCGAAATAAAATTGCGCACTGAAAAATCGAAAGTAAAGAAAAGCCTTGAAAAAAAAATAGTGTTTTCAAAGTGTCACGCGTATTTCTAGGCAGATTAAGCGCATTGACAGCGCGAAGCGTATACTTTGACACACACACACACACGACATGGGCATGAAATTGTATGTATGTGTGTATGGGTGAAAAAATAACAACATAGTAGCTTTAAGCCAGCTGACCGCAATGGAAGAGTTGGCAAACTCATCAGCGCACCCGCACACACACACAGACACACGCATGCATACATGACAGCATTTATATTGTCACACAGCTGCATTTCGATGGCATTGGGCAAACAAATTGCAAAATGCATTGCGCCGTAAGGTATGCAACGTGTTTGCCCTATTAGGTACGATGTGCTGACAACCAAACAGTCGTCAGTCATTTGGTCAATGTTGACCTCAAAATGGTTGCCGTTGCCACAACAACTTTGAAAAGCTGCGGGCGCCAAATTGTAGTTTTAGTTGGTTGGTAAAAGTTTTTATATTTTTTTTTTTCAGCTTTCGTTTTTTAACTACAATTTGCAAATTGCCCTGGACTAGTACTTATATCAATTTTTTTTTTTTGTTGGTTTTATGCAAACATTTTGTTTTTCTTTTTTTTGTTTTTTGTGCTTTATTTATTTTTCCAATTTGATTTTTGCCATAGTTACTGTTGACAGCACAAAGTGGCAGGGTTAATTTTCACACAAAATTTCGTGACTGATTCAATTAATTCTGCTCTCCGGCGGCAGTAAGAGGAAAAAACACAATTTGTTAGCTGCGCTAAATGTTAGGTGTAAATTGGATTTGTTAGCAATTTTTTCGTTTTTTTTTGTTTTTTCTTTTTGAGGGACGAATGACAAAATTTTAAGGGCAGGAAAAAAAAAACAACAGGAAATTGCATTGAATTCACATAAATAGTTGCCAGGCCTTTAAACGAGAATTTAGCAAATAAGTGCATTCAGGTATATATACATATATACACACATACATTCATACTCCCATGGCCCACTTATTCATTCACAAAAACGGAACTTTATCAAATTAGGTCGCTGCCAGTTGCTTACTCGGCCAGGTTATGAATTATGAGCATCTTTGCCAACTTTTAGATGGCATTTCACCCGCACGTTCATCGCATTCACCGCAAAGCACTTACTAGTCACCAACGCTTCGCTGTATCGCTATAATTCTCAATTACGCGAACGAAGATTCAGTGGTGAAGTCCGTGGCCAACACCGACTGGGCCACACTACGCACTTAAAAGCTTTTAAACAGACCAGGCTAATTGAATTGTGTGCACTAACACAGTGACTGAGGGCATAAACGAAGTGTGAGCAAACGCAAGATGAGTGTAGGTAAGGTGGAGAAAGCACAAGGAGTGGTGGTGACTAATTGGTCAATTTGAGTACCTCTAACTTATGCAGCAACTTTTAAGAGGCCAAATTGTGTCAAAAGACATAGAAAAAAGTGAACTACGCAAATAGGTGCAGTATATTACAATTATAAATATTTATATACACACATATTTATGTATATAAGTGCAGTTTTTAGTCTAAATTTAAATGCCTTCTAGGCAAGGCTGAGTGAGGAAGAGTGTACGCTCTTCATATACCTCTCTTAAGCGGCAACTCCCATAACCGCACACTTTTTTAGTACCACATTTTTAAAATGTTTCTTTCTTCAGCGGGCAACCCTCTCATAGCAGCACGTAGACACTTTTTTTCGATACCGCAGCCACATAAGTGGACAGCTAACAAGCTCTGCTTTAGAGTTATCGAAATCAATCACTTCGTTCGATGTTGTTTATTTAATACAAAGGGCGCTGGAGGGAGTAAGTTCACACATACTGAAATATTGTTTCAGGAAAGCTGATTTTGGGAAAGCAGATATCCCAAATGACGAGAGCGGTTGGACTGCAGAGGATGAGCTCTATATACTATACGACGGTCGCTTACAAAGTTTATGCAAAGTTAGAGAGATGGCACTACCGGCGCATATCGAGGTTATTTTTAGTAAGTAGCATATCTTGGAAGAACACACACCAAGTTGGAGTCAGATCACTCAATTTCTTTGTATTTGGCTTTAGCTTGAATAGAGGAAGTCGCGATTTTCCCTTTCCATCACAACAACGCACCAGCCCACGCTCCAGCAGTTGCGGTCGCAAAATTAATGGAAATACGGTTCTTAATCGTTTCATATCACTCCTATTCTCCAGACTTGGCACCCTAGGATACCTCGGACTACTATTTGTTTCCCAATTTGAAGAAATGGTTGGCGGGAAAAAGATTTTATTTTTATTAAAATTTTTTCAGACTTGGACAATTCCTATTATTCGGAGGGCATCAACAAAATAGAACAACATAAGACGAAGTGTATAAGCCTGAAAGGAGACTATGGCGAAAAATAAAAAAGGTTTACCCCAAACAATTGAGTAATTTTTAATTTTTTTCTCATACGTTATTTATCAAGTCTATTCAAAATCGCTCGGCAACCCCTCTGAAGATGAACCAGAAAATGAGATTGACGACAAGTGAACTTCGTATAAAGGTTCTTACCTAGGCATTCGAAAACTATACACTTTTTTCTTATATCACAGCAACCCCAAAGGCATTATATTGATTACTGACCTTCGAATACATCTCCAGGGCACTGAATTTAAAGGTAAACATCGCCAAGCTAAAACGTCAAACTTTTCTATTCAACTTAAATACATTGCATAACAAAATTTTTTACTTATACTTCTCGTAGGAAAATTCTGTTTGCTTTGTGAAATATTTACATATGAAAATAAAACTGGTTAAATATTAAATATCTCAACTATTATGAACTTTTTTACACTTTTCTCATAAACGAACACATTCTTCAGTCCCTGGAGTGCGCTTAAGAGAGAGTACACTGTACTATTTATCCATTCTTTGGCGATATGTGACAGTTTCATAATTAACTTAGTGACAAGATGACCTGATCTACGCTCACTTTGACCAAATGTCCAACTCCCAGGTACTCCGGAAAAACTTTGCAACCAGAATAAAAGAAATTTGTTACATTTACCTACATAGTAATATAGTATGTTATCCAAAAGAAAAATGGGAAAATTGAGAATGTTTTCTTCATCATTAAATTCATACCCAGTCAGTTTGGGTTAAACAAAAAACTTGTGCGCGTAACTTCGGCTGCCACATCACCAGGCACTCATCATACGAATTCACACGCATTCAGACACATTAAGACCGAGCCCAGTAAGGTCTTCATCATGGAATACTGGAATACGTTAGGACATACTGCCACGAGCTGACGACTGTATTATTCTGTTTCCTAGTAAGCGGAGTGATATCTAGCTTAAACGGCATTCAGTCAAGTCATTCAAGTTCATTCAAGTCTCTAAGAACGCTCCACATCCTGTCGCCATTAAGTGTCGGCGTAGGTCTAGATGTAACATTCCTAGTTAACACTGACTCGGCTCTGAACTTAAGCTCTCATAAGGAGCTTTTCTCAACCCTCGCATGGCCTCCCTGCTCGCAAAGATAACCATGGAATCATTTACAAGTGACTACGCATCAGGATATGGATAACGACTTATGAGTTGGGGCCCAAAAAACTAGAAATGAATTCAAACCAAGCAAAAAAACAAACCACGGAAGGAAGTGAAGTTGCAACAAAATTAGCATCAGAGGTACCAACAACTATTGCAGATGGCAATAACGGCAGCAGTGAATTGCTCAAAAACGGCGATAAAGTCAAAGAACTAGCCGAAATAATGGAGCTTCCGAAGACGAACATAAACCAGCCAATGCGAGATTTGGTCACGTACATAACGGACCTACACAAAAAACTGGAGGGATTTATCCTTACTCCGGGAAACCTGGCGTTAAGAGGGACGCATAGAGAACCATCTACTGTCAAAGATGGATGTACCCAAACTTCACCTCTTATTAAGCGTATAGAACTACGCCAAAAAGGGCAATCGACAACGCCGCTGCAAGGAAATATCCTGCAAAAAGAAACAAAAATAATTCCGTCCAGCACAGACGGAAGCAACTAATTGCAGCTCATATGTGAGTTGTATGAAATCAGTGTATCGACTGAGTGCCCTCAGAGTGTGCTGCGCGTTTCGAACGGTATCAGAAGACGCCATTATGGTTATTGCAGGACTACTCCCAATAAATTTAATGACAAAAGAGTACGCTGAAGTTTACCAAAACAAAGCTACTTCAGAACGATAGACAATACGCAAGGAAGCAAAGGAGCGTAGCTTGCGTTCATGGCAGGGAAATTGGAATTCGTCCCTGAACGGACGCTGGACGTACCGTCTGATTCCCTTAATAGCCAAATGGGTTAACCGTAAGCATGGCCAGTTAGACTATTATCTGACCCAAATACTGACGGGACATGGGTGTTTTAAATCCTATCTATATAGGTTTAAGCACGAAGACGACCCGTACTGTTCTCATTGTGCACCAGCTGTAGAAGACGCAGAACATGTTTTCTTTGTCAGTCCGCGATTTGTGTTCGAAAGGGAGGAATTTAGCACTAGGGTGGGGAAGCCAATTTCGGCTGATAACCTAGTGGCTATTATGTTAGAGTCAGAAGAACATTGGTCCGCTGTATGTAATATGGCAAAAATAGTAATCTCCAAACTGCGTCGCGCTGAACAACAGCGCAGATCTTCATGGAGAGGCAATAGGCCGCTCCCCTTCCCGCGAAGTTATGCCTAACGTTTGGCCCACGGTGGGAGGGAAACGGAGGTGGGGTGGGTTCTTAGTGGGTGAGTCGAAAGGCAAGTCCCACACTTTTCGGCTTTCAATGCTTTGTGCCACCTCAACAAAAAAAAAAAACAAAAAAAAGACGTTGTTCAGATGGCGTCGAAGCAACATAAACGAAACCCTTTTTGTACGATCTCAGTTTTTCGTAAGCAAACTGATGTCATGACCCCGGTGACGTCAGCCAATCAGCTGATTCTTTCAAATTCGCTGTATTTTAGCTATTTCATTTTGTGAGTCAAATGTGACTCATGAACGTTTGTTTACTACGTTCAATGAGTCACATGTGAACATATAGGACCATAAGAAATAATTTGCAAAACAGATAAGTATTTGAGTCACAATAATCGTAAATTGATATACCTGGTATAAATGTCAAAAGTGTGTATTAATGTGCTTTTTTGTTTACGACAGAAGAACTCACCCGATATTTAGAAAACTCTGATGATGTTGCATTTAGTGATGGAAGTGATGAAGAATACGATGATACAGAGGAAATTGCAAATATTATAAAAATTAGGCAAAGTAGAATTGAGGTGCCTTTACGACCATTGGAAGACCTTTCGACATCTAACGCACCGAATTTGCAATGGAATAGAGATGTTTTACCTTTGTGGGGAGAAATATTCACAGGTAGTCACGGTGTACAAAATATTTCCGCTATTACTGAAGATGGAAGAATTAGTTTGGAGAAAATCTATTCTTATTTTATACCTGATGATTTAATTGAAGAAATGGAATAACCTTTCACACTAATAAGTACGCTCAGTTATTGAAGAAAGGACGCACTGCACAATTTATTCGAATGACGAGGTGGAAAGATGTCAGCAGACAGGAGTTGAAATTATTTTTTGGAGTCATTACGTATTTATATGGGTTTAAATCCTTAGCCATCAATCGAGCGCTATTGGAAATTGGTCGTGTTTTACTGTAATCCTCTTATGCACAGAATAAATATGTCACACAACAGGTTCTCCTCAATTCTAAGGTATTGGCATTTTACAAAGGTCCAAATAGGCGTTATTGGAGAAGAAAGAACTCATAAAATAGGGTCACTTATACATAAGGTGATAAATAATTTTCGCAGTCTATATGTATGTATGTTCTAATATTATAGTAGTTGATGAAACTATGTATGATGAAGCTTCATGGAAAGTTGCTTATAAAAACCTACAAACCTACAAACCAAAATATACAAAGGCTGTGCTGTAAATAGTTACACACGGTCCTACTAGGTTTATGACGGAAGGTCGCAGCAGTTAGAAGGTCTGGATAAACCTGGATCAACATTAGTGCATCTCACTGTTAGATGAAGGTCGTGTTGTTGTTGCTGACAACTACTATACAAGCTTGCCATTAGCTGAGTGCCTAAAAAGTCGAAAAACTGGTTTGGTTGGCACTTTACGTAAAAATGAAAGGAATTTGCCAGAGGAAGTAGTACAAGCGAAGCTAAAGAGAGGCGACCAAATAGCTAGACAAAAAGATAATCTATATACTGTACTAAAATGGCACGATCAACGTGACGTACTGATGATATCAACATGCCATGGAGATAGTAGTATGTCTAAAGTGCGTACAAAAAGAGGCGATGTTATAAAACCAGATGCCATTATTGACTATAATGAAGCAAAAAAAGGATTGATATTTCGGATCAACTTGCATCTTTCCATTCTCAAGTCGCTATTGTCAATACTAAATGCGTTTACAACGAATTGGTAGACAGCCCTAAGTTGACAGTTTTACAAGTTCAAGAATATCTAGTCCGACACTTTCTAGTACCAGCAGCATTATCCGTTGGACATAACCTTCCTCAAAGGCCTTCAATTTCCTATAGCTCTTCAGGAACTTCAATTGTTTTCCAGGGCATAGCCTATAATAAATTCCATGAAATATTAACAACAAACTCGTACGAAAAAAAATGCACTGGATGCTACATCAATTTGAAAAATCAGGTAGAATTAGCTAGGAAAGCAAAGCAAGTGCATACTGAGGGCATAATCTGTAAAAAGGCCTTTTGCTTGGAATGCTATAACGAAAGACACGCTTGATTTTATTAATTTAAATGAATAAAAACATTATCTTTTGTATTTATTTTTTATATATGTATTTCATGTTTCTTCTACCGCATGAAAAGCTACTTTAAGAAAAAAAAATCAAAATTTTCTTTCATTTTCCTAAACTTTAGGTCTTTTGATATACGCTCACATAGAATTTACAAATATATAACGACGTGTTCATAGCAAGAAAGCTTCTCTAAGTTGTATAGAGAAATGAGCCACATGTAGCTCATGAACTTATTTCAATACGCTCTCGTGAGTCGCATATGACTGATCGAGCAGCGAAGTTGTTAATAATCTGAACAATTGCGCTGAAGTGGACCCTCTCAAAAAATTGTACCTGGACGGTGTTGCCTATTTTGACTCTTCTATTTATCGGAAACACAAAAACAAAAAAAATATTCTACAGTATGACTGTAGCTATGTCCCGTTACTAGTATAAAAACAAAAAAAAAACAAATTGGGCAAAATAGCGCGGTATTGAATTTGACTCTCTAAAAATTGGTTTTTCCATTACAAAATAATTGAAATAATAATATAATTGTACTACGGGCGATAGCCATTGACGTTGTGAACAACATACTAAAATTTGAGAGGACCCGGTTAAATAGGGGGGAAAAAAGTCGTTTCGAGAAAAACGAGTTTCAAGTTTAAAGTACGCGGACCGCTCTCTACCTAGTTAATGGGCTGTAGAAGCTATAATATTGGGAATTTCCGCATGAAAATTTAACAATATATTCTTAAATATCGAAGTATCGAAAAAACTCAAAATCGATTTTTTTAAATTTCTAGAACGCCGGGTCCCCTCAAGCCTTGTTGTTCCCGCTCAGGCAAAAAGGCACCTCGATGCCAGAGTTTTGGGAGTTTGCAAGCATTTTCAGACCAACTTTAATTAGAATGAAAAGTTATCTAGCGGTTTTAGAGCTGCTTGACTTTCAGAGAGAATATTGATATTGGCCCCACGTGTGCCTCTTCGAAACAAATCTCTAACACATATTTACCTCTAAGGCATCGACCTCCGCCTGAAAAATAGAAGTCGTTTTCCCCATTGCAATTGCCGTTTTGAAACGTGGTCCGCCTTCTAGCCCCGGCATTGCCGTCATTCATTTTGGGCCCATCAGTAAAACACACATGTGCGCGTGTTCTAAAGATATTTCATTATTTCTCCACGCTGAGCGATTACTGATGGCCACCTAGAAATTCTTGGAGTACTCAAACTTTCTTTCCATCTTGTCACAGACCGTCAGGCACGGAGAGTTCAGGATTGAACCCAGAATTTCTAGTTACATACCCTGTGAGATTGTCCTCTTTAAGATGAAGTAGATTAGAAAGCCTTAGGAATGCACTAGCTGCCGAACGAAATAAATGAAATAGAATATTTCAGCTCGTCACCGTCATATTTAGTTAAAAAATGAATATAATAATTTGTGTCACCACATTAAAGAATCACAAAACCCCACCCGAATGCAGCCCACAAAAGGATACCTTGAAATCCGCCTTCACTGTGCATGAGTTAATATATGAGAAATATTATCTGCCCATATAATTTAACATTTACTCTCTCTCTTAGTCGAGAAATAGTTAACTCAGCACAAGAGAGATAATATTTTAGCAATTAAGTAATTTAATGTTCCACACCTCACGCACACAAGCGCACCCTAACACATCACTTTGCCTATGTATAGGCGTCGTAATTTATTGTGACTGCGGAGAGCTAAGCCTACCCGCGTTATTTCACCTTTTTCACCTATTTGTGTGGTCCTCACTCACGCGCCGCACATTGCCAACGAAAAAAGGTACGGAAATCGCCAATTTGCTGCATCTGCAAGATGTCGAAAACGATTTACCAACTTTTAGTTTTATGTGTCGAAATTGCCCTAAAGGTGATTAAAATTATCTTTCTAATGTGTAACACTTACCAAAAAATTTCAAAGTTTCTTTTCGCCGCATATGGGAATAAACTTACCTTAGTACAAACGTACATACATATGACAGTAAAAAGTTAAGCCTCCCACATACTTAACACACATTCATATGTGCTTATGTTCAAATACAGGGTGCATACGGTGTTTCACGATTTGAGAGTAGTACTAATTAGCTTTTAGCTTGAGCAAAATTTAATGACATTTCACGATTTTTTTACAAAACATTAACTTACTATGTAGGAGGGAAACGAAAAAGCGGATATTTGTGCAAGAAAAGTCTCTGAGCTTGACCTTCAGTGAGTGGTGGAGGACTTGAACATTCCTCTAAACGAATTCTATACTGCGATTGACTTGAGCGTAATCGCGGAAACCAATAGAAACTGGTCTCTGGCTATTAACTGTAGGGTCTCCAAAGCACTCGGGCCAAAACTGAATCCTAAGAGTGCAAAATGCCCGCTGTTATAACGGGGCACTGCACTATTGGCACCCTAGCCAGTAGAATGGGTGTAACTCACAATGACTTCTGCAGGAACTGTGGAAATTAAGAAGAAATTGAGTCAGTACAACACCTCCTCTGTGAATGTCCTGCACTTCAAAGAAGCCGTATCAAATATCTTGTCGATTATTTCTTTGAAGAACTGGGAAATTTACAAAATGTCTTTTAGGAGGGACTGGTTACCTTCTTAAAGAGAACTAAGTGGTTTAATCAATTTAGTTAGGGGAAGGAAAACAAATGCAGGTATTACAATGTGCCCTGAGGCCACGGAGAGTCTTGTCTTAAACAAGCAAATTGACTAACCTAACCTAACTTATTATGTATCTATAAAACGGGGTCCGCAAACGATTGCATGCACGAATCAAATGTTCTTTATTCACATCAAACATAATGGTATTATTTGCAGCCTTCAGAGAAAAAATGGTGTCATGAGGATGTTTATTGGTTTCACGCTCAACAACGTTTCATACGTATTAATCTAGAGGATTAACTTCTAGGGAGTTAGACGGCCATAAGTTCAGTATTAAGTGGTTATGGAAACTTTCAGCCATCAAATCTTGTAACGCCTCAACGAAAAATAATTGACGCTAAGTAAGACATTTGCAACGAAGGCAATAGGCAGACCAAGATCAAGATGGAGTGACGAACTAAAAGGATGCCTCCTCAGGTCATCATCAGGTAGCGATTACAGCTCAGGGTGAGCTTTAGCTTCACCCACAATCCTCTTCCAATCTGCACGGTTCATAGCAACAGATCTTCAGCTCCTAACTCGTAGCTTTTCCAGGTCGGCTATGGCTTGGTCAAGCCAGGTTAACCATGGACGTCCTCGGGCTCGGGTCATTAGACAATTCGTTGATATAAAAGATGTTTGGGGGCGGCTGCCTTCCATGCGCACAGCGTGCCCTAACCATCGAAGCCCTTGGGATTTAATGTATTTCACGACGTCTTCTCCCTGGCATAAGCCTAGCAATTCATCGTTGTAGCGCATTCGGTACGTTCCAACGTTGCAGCGTATGGGACCAAACACCCTTCGGAGTACTTTTCGTTCGAAAACTCTTAAGCTACTTTCGTCTTTGCTTGTCAATGTCCAGCACTACTACCAGCAGAATACTACCGGTGATCTCCTACGGCTGCGAGTGCTGGGCATTGACAAGCAAAGAAGGCGGCATGAGGAAACTAAAAGTCAACAACCGGAAGGAATCTGAAAGGGATTGGTTCAAATGGAAACATTTTGTGGAACAGGCCAAAGTTCACAAAGCTTATGTAGCGCCAAATGATGAGGCTGATGATCTTGTGTCACCAGCGCTTTGTGTAAAGGAGCAGAGTCCTGCTGAAACAAGGGCTGCAAACGGGTTGTCACTGCGTACACTACCAATCTACTCTCTCTGGAACCTCGATATATGCAGCAGAAATCAGTCGAATTCCTTGAGTAAAGAAATGTATAGGTGGTTCTTTGTGACTCACAACACCTAAAACCACAACAGTGGCTGAGTGGCTAGAAACTTCGTGTGTATGACAACAGGAACTTCTATAGGATCGAAATATAGCCAGCTGCCATTTCTGGGGTTGGTCTTTTGGTCTTCTAAAAATGGTTTTCGTCAGAGAGAACCGTAACATCTCTGACGCTTGAGGGGTTTTAATTTTGTTTATAAGGCGTTTTCATCGGATAACTCGCTGTATTCGTTATTGACCTGAGAAAACAGCCTTCTTTGCGTAACGTCGGATTTATTCCGGAGATCTGCATAGACAACTCGAGGGATACGACCTGAGACACATTAAGCTCCCTCTCAATATACATACATAAGTTATCTTTTAACTCTTATTTGAAGCACTCCTCTTTGCCAACGGACACGGTTTTGTGCTGGCGATCTTTGTTCGTTCCACTATAAACTAAGAGACTTGGTTTCAGTTTCTCTTGAACGCCGCCAGGTGGAACGTGGTCTGCCAATTTCTGTACCACTTTGTTAAAATGGATTCCAGCGTACCGCTTGTTTAGCGGCATTACCGTATTTTCCCCCTAGCGTGTGGGCAATCCATTGCTATTTCTTTTTTTTTTGGATTTCTGATGCAATGTCGATCTGGTTAGCTTGCGCCAACAACTCGGCGTTAGTTATTTTCCGGGGCTAGAAAAGACACAAAACCCGATGATAAGAGAGAGATTTATGAAGATTTATGAACGTTTGCAGGCATTTCGTAATCTTCACAGCTACTTTCGAGGTGGTGTAACCCTATAATAGAACGGACTCGACATTCGAATTAAAGATGGGGCGCTTAGTGATATTGCTATTTTGCCACAATGGGTCGATGTAGTCGAAAGATGAGTTAGCTTTGCTTTATTCTATATTCGACATCCACCTCAGAACCGCCATCCGCGATGACCATGCAGCCAAGTTAGAATCTATCAACGGTTTCGAACTGTTGTGCATCCACTACCAGAAGTTCCGAGTTGGCGTTATTGAGAAGCAGCGTTTTCGATTTCCCGATGTTCAGTTTGAGGTCGGTTGCTTTCAACTTCTCCTGCATGGCTTATTCTTATTTTTATCATTTCTTGTATGCGAGCAAACAGATGTCATCAGCATATGCCAGGTATCTTAGGAATGTGTTGTTTATCTGCCATTGGATGTCCCTCTGTTGGTTTTCGCTGCGCTCAAGACATCTTCGATGATAAGAAGAAAAAGAATTGGTGACAGAATGCAGTATTTTCGGACACCACCCGCTCAAGAGCCCTCGTTAATGATCGCTTGCACTTATTGAATAAATTCCATGGAAGAGACCGTCTCAGCACGTTCCCCGGTTTTTGTTTTTCTTTTGCAACAAATTCTGCATTCCCGCCTGATGCTTCCAATTCACGCCGAACCTTATGAACGAATCAACGGACGCACTTAAAAATTCTCTTCTTTTCGAGACTTCTAAATCGGTGTGATTTGCGAAAATAGCGCCGATAACTGCATGTCTCTTCATTTCTTGAGTTAATTTGTAGTTCTTCAGTCTTATCTAAAAAGGAGCAAAAAGAAAAATGATGGCTTCAGGAAGTTACAGCCACAAAGATGCATATCTTCTACTATCGTATGCACCCTGTATTTATTTAAAGCTAGATGTCAGCCTTGTTTTATGTAATTTCCTGCTGAGTTGCCTGGGACACCTTGACTTTGGGTTAAGTTCTTTGAGTAAATTAGTTTATGGCAAAAAGTTGAGCAGTTTCGGCTGAAAGTTAAAAATGTTATCGCATTATTTTAATGTGTGTGTGTGAATGTGTGTACAAAGATAATTTTAGTCTACGAAGCTGTTGAAGTAACTGCTAGGTATGAAATAAATTTCAGAAGAGACTGCTAAGTTGGCCAAATGGATAATTTTGTTATTTAATTAATGGTTTCGAAGAAAAGCGCATACGGCTAGAGTGAGTATAGGCGCCTTTAATTTAATAAGTCATAGGTTATTTATAAAGTTTCTATGAAAAACAAAACTTCAACGATTATATTGCTCAGTTCAAGCAAACTTTGCGCACAAATTAATATTTGCTTTCAAGTAGTTTTTCGTAAATTTAAGTGGAGTAATATTTATTTACGAAAAAATTAATGAATTTACCTTTTCAACTTCTCTTTCAGAGGCAAGTCGCTGGTTATGTCAATTTATTACTACTTTTTTCTAATTTTATTATCAAATTTCTTTTAATTATTTATTTAAGTTCCAACTTTCTTTTCAATGAAATGAATGCCAAACTGAACTAAATACTATTGGCCAAAATGGTGTTCAACTGCAGAAGCCAATCCTTAGCTACAGCTGCTTAGCTAATAGCTTGATGACCGTGCAGGAGGTAATGTCTCTTCACGATCTACCTTAAGATACTCGTTTCGGTTCTTAAATCTTTTCCGTAGGTTTAACTCTGGAGTCTTAGTGGTTATCATTTCCAAACAAAGCTATTAGTCCATTAGCTCGTCCATCGGCGATCTCTGAAGAAAAAAGTACCTTTTGGGCAAAATTTGACAACTGAAAATTTAATAAATATTTTATAGAAATATATTTTGTTCATTCTCTTGCAATCATCAGATAAATCCAAGCTTCCAGTTTTGCACAAATTTAAAAAAAGTCCAAGATTTTTTAATGAAAATATTAGAGCTCGGTAAAGAGAGAGATTAAAATCTCAAGCCACTTAGATGAATATAAAGATCAGCCAGTGTAATTACGGTCGGAGCGTCTAAATCATGTCCTAGGGAGACTCCTAATGTACTCAAAAAATGTATTCCAGTAGATCTCCATATCAAGAAGGTGGCTACCATTAGCGCTTTTAGGTTACTGGAAGCGAATCGCTGGAGGGAAAAAACGTATGGTCATGCCAGTCCACTATTACGACAAACTAAGTTCGGCCACCGTAGCCGAATGGGTTGGTGTGTGACTACCATTCGGAATTTACAGAGAGAACGTAGTTTCGAATCTCGGTGAATCACCAAAATTAAGAAAAACATTTTTCTAATATCGGTCGCGCCTCGGCAGGCAATGGCAAACTTCCGAGTGAATTTCTGCCATGAAAAAGCTCCTGATAAAAATATCTGTCGTTCGGAGTCGGCTTGAAACTGCAGGTCCATTCATTCATTTGTGGAACAACATCAAGACGCACGCCACAAATAGGAAGAGGAGCTCGGCCAAACACCCAAAGCGGATGTACGCGCCAATTATATATATATATATTATATATATATATGTTCACCTCGGGTAAGACTGATTACATCATCCCAACGGTGACATTCAGAAGGAATTTTGCCACTCTCTTTCCACCTCGGTAGGAATGAAGAAAGGGACTTTTACTAAACAACTTTGCCACTACAGTCTATAAAGATCGAGTGTGGCGTTGGAGCTGGTATATATTCTCATAGACTTAAAATTGAAAAACCTGTGCGGCTCCCTAATAGCACCAGTGTATTCCAGGCAAAATTAGCAATAGGAGAAAATTGAAGGCTACTAATAGCAGGTTTCTCTTCTAAGGGTAATATCGCTATTCTTTCGGATATCCAAGCTGCAATCCAGCCATTGGAGCAGTTATAAGCACCTCTAAGCTGGTGGAGCAAAGCAGAAATAGCCTTACCACCTTGAGCAAAAATCTTAAAATCACTCTAATCAGGATCCCGAGACAACGGAACATTGAAGGAAACGAAAAAGCGAACAAACTGGCAAAAGAGGAATCTGCTATAAATAACAGTCGTGCAGAATCGGTGTTCACACCACTGGGTGCAATCAAAACGATAACTTCCTTGAAATACCTACAAGTCAATATCAACATTTCAGATAGAGAGACCAGCCAGCATGCAATGTTAGCAGAACGTTATGGTCCGCTTACTATCACAAACAAACGTCAATTCTAGCAAATATGGAAATAAGGAATGCCTGCAGACTCACGGTGGTGATAACTGGCTTCTGGTCTATCGAGGAACAAGCAGCCAAAATGGGCATCCCTTACAACACACACTGTCACAGTTGTAAACACCGGAGAAAAAGGAAACAATCTTCCATTTCCTCTATGAATGCGCTGCCCTATGGAAAGAGATAATGTCAACCCTTGGCCAACCGCTGTTCGCGAATCTCGAACAACTGTCTGGTTTAGACGTCCACAACCTAATCAGGTTCTTAAACCGCACAGACTGGATATAGCGAAAGTGTTAGTTTAATTCTGGATGAATCACCATTTTAACCAACCAATCACCAATAGCTCTTAGAAAAGCTTTTAAGAAAAAATCTATGTATGCATCCACTCTTAATAGCGCATTAAATTTTAATTATGAAACCGCAAGTTTTAAGTAGCTAAAAAATTGCGTTGGGTGTTGGGTGTTTTCTTCCAGAGAAAAAAGTGAAGCATTTGTTGCATGAAAAAAATCCATAAACGCTCCGAAGTCAGAGTTGCCATCCAGCGGCTCAAGAATAACACAGCGGGTGGCGCTGACGGCTTGCCCGCGGAATCTCAGTGTTCTTTGTCCTGCACTGAAGAAGGGTGACCCGACGATCCGCACCAACTACCTGGGCATCAGTCTTCTAACCATCGCTTACAAGGTCCTGTCTAGCGTCCTATGTGGAAGACTTAAGCCGTTTGCCAACACACAGATAGGGTCTTATCAGTGCGGCTTCAGACGTGGTAAGTCCACCATCGACCAGATTTTCACATTACGCCAAGTCCTCGAAAAGGCCCATGAAAAGCAAGTCGACAACCATCATCTCTTCGTCGACTATAAAGCTGCGTTCGATAGTCCGATAAGGGATTACCTGTACGCCACCTTGTCTGAGTTCGGTATACCACAACCAGCTCTGTCAAGGTAGGAAATAACCTCTCCGAGCCATTCAATATCGTTCGAGGTTTCAGACAAGGCGATCCACTGTCAAGCAACCTCTTCAACTTTGTGTGTGAAGGGGTGCTCCGAAAAGCAGGTGTTCATCGTAATGGCACTGTCTTCTACAAATATGTCCAGCTCCTTGCGTACGCCGATGACATTGACATTATCGGCTGCTGTAAGCGAGATGTCACCGCTGCGTTTTCTGCTATCGAAAAGGAATCATCACGAGTGTGTCTGGCGGTGAATGAAAGCGATGCAGCCGTTCTTGGGATGTTCGAGAGAAAAGTTCTTCGTAAGATCTTGTTCAACGCATCGCCATCCCACGCCTGCGTTGGCTAGGGCATGTCGTGCGTATGGATGAAGAAGCTCCAGCAAAGAAAGTGTCCGAGGGCGAGGCCCAAGGGGGCCGACGCAGAGGAAGACCATTGCTCTGGTGGAAAGACCAGGTGTAGGAAACCCTATTCTCGCTTGGTGTACAGAATTGGAGAAGGCGCGCGCGGAGCAGAGGGACCTGGAGAGAGCTAGTGAGGTCGGTCTTAACTCGGTAACGGATTGTTATGGCCACCTAAGTAAGCTCCGGCAAAAAAATTTACAAAAATCCCTATTTTTTTGGGCTTCTCAAAACTGGTGCTCCATTAGACTAAAATTATATTAGCTTTAAAACGGCATACTCTAAATTAAAAAAATGCGATTAAAAAGTGTGAAATTTTGATGAAAATTTGTTTAACTTTTTTTTTTAACTGACCTGAAGATTGATACAGGTACTTGCATTTGTACAATTTTTTAATCGATTCAATGATATTTTTTACTACTAATTATTATAATTAATTAAAACTAAAAAACAAGTAAATTGTTAATACCAAAGTGCTATAGTTATTTAACGCAATGTAAACAGACAAATTGGTGATAGTTGGGGATAGAACTTGTTCAACTTGTTGGATTTCCAAGCAAACGTGATCGAAAAATGTACTCTCTTCAACCTCATTAGAGCCATAATTGGACTAATAGAGAAAGCATTACGTCTTTGACTGTTTGGTATTTAGTGAAGTCGGAGATCGAATCATCACATCAGCGAACGCACCATTCGTCACTGAAATATACTTATTTCGTACTATGAACGAGTATTGTACGTACTCGTCTGATCGACCTGTCATTCCAACAGTAACAAGATCAAAAATCGGAGCAGATAGGCAAAAAACGTATTGTGTATATGGACTCAAAACATATCTAATGCTATAGTCATCGAAAATGAGTCGAATTTATTCGATTAACTTTAAAATCGCCAAAAAATGCTTTAAAAGCATTTGCATAAGACTTTTCCTATAACGAAGCTCCGCTTATGGTTGCCACATAAACTGACGCAAAAAAGCATTTTTGGCGATATTGACGTGTGCGATTCTTTGCTGAAACCTAACGAGTTCGTTCGAGAAAAATGGGTCAAAGATGTTGCATTAAATTTTGTATACAAAATAGAACTAAATGCTCAAAAACACTTGACTCTGACTCAAAAAAATGTTTGCAAGTGGTACATACTTCTCACAGAAGGTCGAGAAGATGTGAATGACGCCGCTCGCTCTGGACGCCCCAGCACATCAACAGCCGATGAAAATGTTGAGAAAGTGGTGAAAATTGTTGTGGGCAATCGTTGAATCACAATCAGAGAAGTTGCGGAGGATGTTGGCATATCGGTTGGCTCATGCCATGCAATCTTTTCGGAAATTTTGGGCATAAAGCGTGTGGCAGCGAAGTTCGTTCCAAAGTTACTGGATTTTGTCGGAGTGTCGCTCAGAATGGTTGAATGATGTAAACGACGATCCAGATTTGTTAGAGGGGTCATAATTGGTGACGAATCATTAGTATATGGTTATTATCGTAACCAATCGTCCCAATGGAAGAGCTTAGGAGAGCCAAGACCAAAAAAAGCACGCCAAGTTCGATCAAATGTCAAGGTTTTGCTCACTGTTTCCTACGATTGCCATGGCATAGTGCATCAGGAGTAGATGAAAAATCCGTGGCTTTTGCATGCATTAATCCCCTGCTCACTCAGCTTTACTTGTGGGAGATTAACAACACCGTTGTCATGCCTCACTCACCGTATTCACCAGATTTGGCCTCCCTGCGACTTTTCCCAGTTCCCAAGATTGAAGAAACCCATGAAAGGACGGCGTTTTACGACAGTTGAGTAGATAAAAACCGAATCGCTGAGAGAGCTCAAGGATATACCAAAAAGTGCATATCAGAGCTGCTTCGAGGATTGAAAAAAAAACGCTGGCACAAGTTTATTATATCTGAGGGGGACTACTTGAAAGGAGATAAAATAGAAATTGATGAATAAATAAATATTTTTAAGAAAAATGAAAATTCACTTTATTTTTTGAACACAAGTCGTGCTGCATATACATATATATAAACCATATTCTTATAAAAAATAAAAATAAAAAAATAAAAAATTAAAAAAAAAGTAAAAACTTTGCTACATATCGCACTGCTTTTATTGTGCACACGGCTGTATGCGTGCGCGTAGTCTCACAGCGGGTAACATTTAACTACTTGTACGTATTCTATATTCACAAATTTGGCTAATTTAAAAAAATGTGCTCACAATTTCATTACACTGCTTCGCACCTCCAAAAACAACTTTCTCAGCATCAACGATGCCATCAGCCGAATCAGTAGCGAACATCAGCAGCAGCAACAACGCCATAACAATCAAGCGCAGCAATGCAAAATGTATGCATAGAACAAACAACATAAACTAGAGATTTAAGCAAAAATGAAGAAAAATAAAAGCAGAAAATAAGAAAAAAAACTTAAAAAAAAAATTTAAAAAACCCGCTTAACACCCCAAGCGCCAAAAGTCAAGGCTTTGCTGCCACATGTTTTTCACCACTTTATAACATGATTACCCATACAGAGGCAAGACAATGGAGCGGTTACCCACAGCAACTGCTGCAGCATAAGCAAGTGCGCTGTTCTGGCAAACAACTTCAGAACAAAGAATTTCCGCATGCAAAATAACTTCATTCTCTGGGGCATACGAAGATACTTACTTGCATATAAATGTGTGTGTGTGTGTGTGTGTGTGTGTGTGTGCACACACTTAGTTCATACGCATGCCAAGTAAGTGTATTTGTATATGCAAAAAGGCGAAAGCAAACAAAATTGCGCACAGAGTGAAACCAAGCCAAGACATTCGACTTAATGGGAGCGAAGAAAAGAATGCAGTTTGGCACGCAGTTGCCGCTGTCGACGCAATTGTGGCTTGTTTAGCTTCATTTAAGGAAATGTCATACGCTCGATGAGCAAGGCGCTAGGCAAAGATAAGAAGCGGAGGGCAACCATTATACAATCAGCAATGCCACAACACAAGGACATGGCGGAAAAATAGAAAACAAAAAGCAAAAAAAAATCTAAAAAAAAAAAAAAGAAGTACACACTTAACCAAAATGAACGATACTTCGCGCAACACCCAAAGGAGCAGCGGCAAAAAGGCAAATAAATGCAAGCAAATGACAAAGGAACATTCTCATAAGCATATTCTTATAAGCACACATGCAAACATACACACACACACACAAGATGCCGCAATGAGCTGTGTCGGAAGTATATGTACATAACACACACACACACACATACACATGCATGCATACTTGTGCAAAATAGCTCAATCCAATGCCACTGCAGCGAGTGGCGTAGTGGGCGAGGTGATGAGGAAATCTTGCGTTTGGGCGTTGCTGAGCACCAGAAATGGCACTTCGTTAAAGAAGTTATTGCATTTATGTATATCTGGGCATGTATGTGTGCGTATGTGAATATGCGTTTGTGTTTTTAATTTTGTGGTTAGCTCACATACAAAGGCGCAGATATTCACAAATATCTATGCATTTTTAATGACTCTGTCAATTTCTGCTTTTGGAAAAAAACAACCATTTGATTGGGGAGAATGATTTGCGCCTCTATGCATTGACATTTCAACGCCACTCGAAATGCGTAATTTATGTGTGCTTATTAAAAAGTATTTTTCATACACACAAAGCCAGCCTGTCACTCAATTTTTAATTATATTTTTATTCAAATTTGTTTTGTGGCATTTTTAACAGGAAAATTCTATTGTAGAGCGAATAAAATGAAATGATTACAAAAGTCGCAATAAAATTTGGAGTGGTTTAATTTAAAGATATTGGAAGTGCACAATGTTGGTTGATGTTTTTGGTAATTGCCACATTGAATGAACTATGTAATATGTAAAGTATTAGATTAGATTAGATTTGTGGGGGGTTGAACAAGTCCTATCACTCATTTAGGAGACCATTGTACTACACCTGGATGGAATTCAGTAGAAAGAATAGAGATGGGAAAGATAAAATGTGGATGGTAAGACGGAAAAATTGGTTTGAGGTCTTAACCGTCCGTTGTGTGATGTGGCCTACGCAGGCCATTCCGAGTTTTAGAGGGGTATATCTTTTTGTTTCGTTAAGTTTTCAAAAAACGGCGAAAATATACCATACAGGTCTGTTAGATGAATCTTCTGAAAATTTTTTAACCATTTCTAGCGAAGTGATTATGAAAAAAAAATACATTTTACACAAAAACTTCATATGTTAGGGTAAATGACCTGCACAGGCCACCACTGCAATTTTAGTATAGTCATGCACCGAGAAAGAGTGAATACGGTTCTCTCTCACTCAGAAGTTGAAACTTTAGTCGCTCTCTCGCTCTCACCGCATTTTCGACAGTTTTACTAGTTTTAGTAAAAAAAAAACACGAGAACAGGCGCCAGATATATGCCGTTAGAATTGAATTTGGTTCTATTTATTACAGGTGCACATTTTATTGTGTATGATTGATTTTGCTTTTTGCAATAATTTTTGTTTGAGTGGAGAAAAGTAAGTATTTATTAACAATTGAAATAGTGATCTGTATTATTCATAAAGTGTTTTGCGCCGGAAAAGAAATGTCACTTTCAAACGAAGTAGATAGGGCTCTATTAGCTATAGGTAGAAGAAGTAATCGTCTATCAAGTGAGCAAATGCGCCATCACGAGGAAGTGTTGAGCAAATTTATTGCAGCGGAGGATGAGGAAGATGATCCGTTTGTCACCGACGACGATAATGATGAGGATTATGTTCCTGTTGATGACGGAGAGGTGTCTGATATTGAGAATGAGCTTGAGGTTGAGGAAGAATTGCCTGAAAACGAAGAAATTAATGAAGTTGAATGGGATTAAGTAATCGAACCAGAGCCTAGTGTCTCAAATCTTGCCAGTGGTGTGAATCGATTACTAGGTGAAAAAGAGCAATGTTACGAGTGCAAGATTGACAATATGTATTGGAAAAAGGAACCGCCAGCACCTAGAGCACGCCCTTGGAACCGATTTACCAGTACCAGCACCAGACCAGTGGGACCTGCTCATCGATTTCTGCCAAATCCAGTGTCTATTTTTCGTGACATAATGTCACCTGAAATAGTCGATATAATTGTTCGTCAGACGAATCGGAACGCATTTTTTTTAATATGCTTGACATTACTGGCTTGGCTTCTTATATTATATACAAGCATTTGCGACCAAGCAAGAAGTCAGACCAACGAAGGAATTTTATATTAGAATTGGCTGAACAACTGACAATCCCCCTTATGGAAACACGTGCAGCAAATCCCAGGATATATGGTAGACCAGGAATTAAAATAGCAATGCAAAAGTTCAATGTATTTTATGTAAGTATTTATACAAACATCCGAATTCGTACTGAAATATATAATTAATTTAAATAATGTATCTCTCACAGGATCCACTATCAACTTCGACGGCCCCAGCACAAAAAACTGCATCAAAGCCCGTAAGCTCACAGTACCGGCCATTGTCCATCTATGTATCAAACTGGATAAGTTTAAAAGAAAAACCCGATTTACTTGCCACATTTGCAAAGATGCAATGTGCTTAACTCACGGTTTAGAAACCAAAACCTACACTTGCAGCATGTCTAGCTGCAGTAACTACGTCAACTTCATAAGCAACTTTTCAAATTTTATATTTTTATTTATTTATTTATAAATGGAATTTTTCAAATAATTTAGAAAAAAACAGTAAGAAGGATGTACCTTGATAAATAAATTTCTTTTAACACTAATCAATCTGTTTTTTTATTAATCGGTATTACACTTAAATTGATTACAGACATAATTTTCGTACCAGCCAATAAATAAAGCACGTGTGCTCATAGGTGGCCTGGCCAGGCCATTTTAAACAACGAAAGAATATAAAACTTTCACACAACGGACGGTTAAGAGATCCAGAAGAGGAAGAGTACGAACGTTATCCATACTCAGTATATCGGAACTAAGTCTGATTCTAGAAAACGCTGGACAGCTACAAAGAAAATTCTATCATTTTGAAGACAGCATAGGCATATTGGGTTGGTCATGATTCCCATGGTAGCCAAATGTAACCACAGGAATTTTGCCCTGTGATTACATTCATAAGCGACCTCAAGTCATCCCTAGAAAAATTTTAGGAGAAATGTCGCTAATTTGCTGTTTGGTTCCTTCACAAAGCACTTGGCTACTCTGCAGGAGCCCAACTCAGACCAATGTATACCTCGGTTACCTCACGAAGTCGTCAATCCATAGTTGAATCGATGCAGAATTGACACCTAGAAAGGGTTCGAGGCCTCGTGGTATGCTTGCAGAGTCTTCTTTAGCCAGTTTATCAGCCAACTCGTTTCGTGTAATACCAAAATGTCCAGGCACCCAAATAAGACAAACTTTGTTTTGTTTTCCGACCCTGATCAGTTTTGTCTGACATTCACCGACTAATTTCGAAGCGCAGCGTGCGTTAGCAATGGCTTTCAGTGCAGCTTGACTGCCACTACAAATTCCAATACTGCTACCACGCCACTTTTTCTCAATTATCCAAAATGCCACGTTCAAAATGACATAGACTTCCGTAAAGAATACCTTGACCACCTGTTCTGTGGCATAAGAGTACTTAGTGTCTTCGTCTAAGTACCATCTAGATTCGCTACCATCACTGATTTTGGTTCCGTCTGTGTAGAAAGTGTGCTGATATCCCGTTAGTAGGTTCTCTGGACTTAACCATCGATCTCTATCTGAGATGAAAACATAATACTTCCTACCATGTAAAGTATTGCGCAAAAGTTTGTAACCACTAGGATTGAAGGCAAAATTATTAGATTTCGAATACAAACATTTATATGTTTCAGCCATTGTTTTGAGAGCCTGTTATGCATATTTTCGAGAATTTTTTTTCTTGCTTAAATTTTTTTACTAAATTTTTGATATTTTAATACATTATTATAACTTGATATATATACTTATACATACCTGAAAATAAAACTTCTCAACAATAGATCATCTTTTTTAACCTGTCTTCAATTTTGTATCTAAACTTCAAGGCTAAGAAGAACACGTTTGCATTTTTTGTTGACTTCTCATGCGCATTCGATACTCTCTCGCGAGATATGCTTTTTTATACGAACGACGAACTTTCTTCACCTTTTTATTCAAGACAAAGTTGTCTGCTTAGCCCAAATTTGTTCTCTCTGTATTTAAATGATTTAAACGATTTCATATCTGGTGGGGGTAAAGTGGCTAATCTTCGTATCAAACTGTTAATGTATGCCAATTACTTTGTGCTTTTTGCCGAGTCCCCGAATGAATTCCAGGATATGTTCGATGCAATTCCCGATTAAAGCATTCAATGGGACTGTACCAGGAATACAGAAAAATGTCTCTAAAATTTATGCGTGCCTTCTACACTTCGTTTTGAGCAGATCGATTTGTGTTTATTTGAAAGCTGGCTTGGCAGCTATTTGTTTGCCGAATCGCTCTATAGGTAATAGGTTGAGCATAATATTTAGAGCCTCTGTAGGTGTAGTTCTATGGGCACGGCAGATGCAAAGACTGGCCATCTTTTGTTCATGTTCCATAGAAATTTTGATATACAAGTATTTCTTATCTAAAGTCGGCCACCAGACTAGTATATTGCAGGTTAGGACTTGTCATACTATTGCTGTGTAAAGCCAATGGACGATAAAAGGGGAGAAACCCGAACTTCATCCGATTAGCTTTTTGCAAGAGTAGAGCGCTATTGTAGCTCGGGTTTCATCACTAAACAAAAGCGCCGGGAAATGATAATTCATAGCAGTATTACCGGCATAATTAAATTTAAAGTTTTCCCCATAAAAATGGTAGAGGTTTCAACGATATCGCTGAGAAACATTAAATCGAATACTAGAATCGTAGTACTTCGGCTAAAAAACCACCAATTTAAAAAAAGAAAAACCGCATTCCTTATTGAATGGCAACATAATAAACGTAACAGCATAGCATAGCATAGCATATCATAATATAACTTGGATATCATGATAACATATCAAATAATATATTTAAATAATATAAAAAGATGTAACATAGCTGAGCATAACATGGCATGGCATAACACAACACAACAGAACATAATATAACAAAAAAAACCATATTATAACATAATATAGCATAGCACAACATAACACTACAGCACATAATAAACAAAGCTACAAATAAACATTATAACACAACAAGGCATAATACGAGTACAATAACATAGCAGAAAACAATATAACATAATAATATGCCTGCCGAGGGGCAATGGCAAACCTCCGAGTGTATTTCTGCCATGAAAAAGCTCCTCATAAAAAAATATCTGTCATTCGTAGTCGGCTTAAAACTATACATAGGTCCCATCATTTGTAGAACAACATCAAGACCCATGCCACAAACAAATGTAGGAGCTTGGCCAAACACCCAGAAAGGGTGTAACCGCTATTATATATGTACATATGTATTTTTCTAATTTTCAGGAAATTTTCATTCATAATTACTTAATGTTAAATCCAATGATATAGGGGTGGACGGTATTCATCCTAAAATCTTTAAATTTATACCACCAAAACTTCTACCGTATATCACTTATGCTCTATATACCATTTTTACCACGTCTATCTTTCCCAATTGTTAGAAAGTGGCTAAGGTTATTCCAATTAATAAATCCAATAGAGATTATAGACCAATCGCAATTTACGTCTTCTGTCAAAAGTGCTCGAGCGGATAATGCATCTCCGATAAACTGTTTTCAGAGGCGCAACACTTGGGGGAGTCCATACTAATCTAGTTCTCGATCAAAAAGGAACTGCACTAAGGCGCTTATTAAGGTTTTAGATGATATCAGACTTTACATTGACAACAACCTTGTAACCTTTTTAGCGCTTCGGTAGCTTTCGACACTGTTGGTCACGAACTGCTAGCACTTGGCTTGAAACTGCAAAAATTATTCATTTCTTCAGCGGCAGTATTGAATTTAATAAAATCATACCGTAGTGATTGGACGCAAGCTGTACGTGCTAGTCACAGCTTATCCAGATATTTGCCTATAACTAAGGGTGTTCGCCAATGGTCTATACTTTGCCGACTTTTGTTTGTAGTACACGTCAGTGATCTTCCGAACGTAATAAAATATTGTAATATTCAGGTTTATGCCGCTGATGTTCAATTGTGCTTTTGTGTCCATCAATGAATGCATTAATAACATCAAGACTTACTTAGAAAACGTCAACAAGTGGCCCTGCGATAATGGATTGCTCTTAAACCCAAACAAACGACAGTGCAGCGTTATTTACAAGGAACCATTTAAACTTGACATTACATGAAGTTAAACTGAACAATTCTATTGTAAAATTTGTGGACACTGCAATGGACCAATGAATAACTTTTAATTGAAATCAGATTTGGAATAACCCCATCTTTAGTGCAATAGGCAAACTCTGTAGTATGCTACGATGGACTATTATGGACTACCCCAGTGAAAATTCGACTGAAATAAAGCCTCAGAGTTAAAGCAAATAGTTTCTGCCATTAAATGGCATTTAAATTATTTCATCAGCTAAGTTATTGCGGCAAATACTTCGCTCTTAATTCAAAAAACTCATTCATATAAACGACTTCGTTAAGTTTAGCAGAACAAGTCGTTGACCTTAGAACGACCATATGAAAAGGGCTGGAAGCGACAGCATTATTAGGCCGAGCCGTCCCTAAAAGTGATGACACTAAAGTTGCGTTTCAACATGAAGGGAAGTGCAACATTATTTTGTAATGTTCATAATGTTATATGTAAATATGTATGTAAATTGTTTACTTATATCTATAGATTACTCATTTTTGTCTGTAAATTGTGAGGAGAAAAACACATGTAAGCCTATAATAAAAGACTAAGAAGAAGAATAAGCGACTTTTTATTAAATTTTTCAACTTATTCATATAATTTTTTTTCTAAATAGAATTTTTGAAGTGAAACTTTTTAGGCGTCAATGGAAGAGCGAGAATGGAGAGTAAAATTTCAAGGCCATGCAACGTTTTGGGCATTTTCGTTCCGCGAGTGAGAAAAAGATATAACGTAGAGGAAAACTAGAGAGCGAGCTATACCTTATATATATCTTAGATACACTTTAGGCTATTTTTCATGAGTTTTTCATTGTGGTTGCTAATTTCTAGTGAGAAATAGCACTGCCTACATTTTGGCGCTCCTTTTAGGAAAGGTGCAAACTTGTAGGAAATATATTTTTGGTGCCTACTTTTTGGCGTTATTTTTCCTTGGTCCCTACTGTTTGGGGCGTTTTTTGATCCCGTTTTTTTGTGGTGCCTACTTTTTGACGCTTATTTCCATTTCCTGGCTAGTGCTTGAGCGAACTATAAAGTACTATCCATTCCGGCGTTGGATTTATTGGTATTGCCTTGCGTAATTTGTACCGTTGCTGCGGTCCTGGAATCGCTGTGTTTGTGCGGGTGATAAACGCTCGGAGTAGTGCGCGTTGTTGCCACGGTTTGTGTCCGGCGTTTACCTACACTGGTCGAGCCTCTTCCGTTTTTTGTAAATTTTGTCTATTTGTATTCTCTGCAAATGCTGTGAAATTATTTAGATATATATTCTTTCTCTCTCTCTCTCTCATTATCTCTCGGGTCTCTCCCTCTTTCTTTGTCTGCCTTTTTTTATAAAAAGAAGTTTTTTCCCAATTTTCTTCTATAAACAATTTTGTTTAATTATTTCTTTCCAAAAAAAAATTTAATTATTTTTTTCCTAAAAAAATTTTTTTTATTAATTGTTTCTAAAAAGAAAAATTTTTTTTTTTCTAAAAAACATTTTTTTTTATTATTTCTTGCAAAAAAGTATAATTTAATTAAATGCAAATAAGTTTTCTAAAACTATATAAAATAATTATTAAAACTGCTAATAAAATCGAAAATGCTAAAAATGGACAATAATTCACTTCAAAAAACTAAAATTTTCCGTCTAGTGCGAGTGGGTTGGTAAGTGATTGGTGGGTCTTTTCCTAATAGTTATCGCCCCTCGGCAGGCAACGACAAAACTTCGAGTGTATTTCTACCATGAAAAAGATTCTCATAAAAAAGTTTCTGGCATATAACTGTAGGTGCCTCCATTTGTAGAAAAACATCAAGAGATTTATTATCTGGAACCCAAAAAGCATGGAACATTCAGCTGATCCAAGGGTCACGACTTGCTTACGTGGCCGCAAATAAAGCTTAAAGCCATGGAATTTCTATGCTATGCGCCCTCAGCCGGAGGAAATAATAATACTAAAGATAATTGTTCTTAGTAGCGCTATCAGTGTTAACTAATTGAAATAAAATTTAGCTTTTTTTCTTATATTTTCTTTTTTCATACTGTTGAAATAGCAAACTCTGTCACGGCTCCGTTTTCTACAATTGCATACACAATTTTGTGAACATAGTTAGATAAAGGTAACGTTGTGTCAAATGATTAATAAAATTTTTTTTTTAAGAAGTGGCTCAGACACCATTCAACTTTGTGTGCAAAAATCATGCCTCGGCTTGTTTTGCACTCCAGTGCTAACCTATATGTCTAGGGCAATATCATTGCAATGCAAACAAAGAGTGGCACAATTTTACTTTCACAACTTCAACGTCTGTATGCATTCACCTGGCCACACTCAATGGAAATGAAAAGTGCATTACTTCTCTTACAACTGGCGCTATAAAAATCTCATTTGCGAGTCCAACGCACACGCTTTCAAGCACATGTTTATGTGTGTGTATGTGTATGCATACCAACCTATTGGGTTGCACCGATATAGTGCATATCAATAAAACATACCTATGTACGTGTGTATGTACGAATACATACAGATGTGACAACTTGATGGTGCCACACATCGACAGCGTATAGAGTAGGAGCATCAAAGAAGCGTGAAAAATGGAAAACTGACGCAATACACATTGCCAATAACACCCGTTGCATAACTGTTAACAAGCAATATGAACCGAGCCACACAAAAAAATAGCAACGAAACCGACTGGCCGATTGACCAACCACCACCACCGCAACTTTCATTATACGAAGAGCTGTGCGACTATGCATAAACGTAGACCCATTGGTGGGCAGTGCAGAGAACGATTGCGACCGGCGGAAGAGTAACAATTGCATAGGCTCAAATTAGACACAATTACAAAATCCTCTGCGACTGAATCCCTTCCTGGCCGCAACGCCAGCTAAGCGCAATGGACAACTATGATGGTGTTTCATCGAATGAAAATCGCTGGGCAGGCCCAAGGCACGGATTGCTATGCTTGATCACTTTATTGAGTGCGTATGTGTGGGTGGGTTTTGTGCTTGTCGGCCTTGCTTAACAAAAACCGGATTTCCGCTAGTCATAAACGGATGTACCCACTCAGATGCACAGGATACGGGAGCAATCAGTGGGCGCATAACGATACCCAGGGCATGTGTATGTGTATGTGTGTGTGTATGTACGAGGTTATGTACAACTATGTAGGTTGTTGCGGGCGGAATGAATCGATTTCGTTAGCAAGCGGCAAAAAGCAAAATAAAGGTGTGTGTATGTATGCATGTCTGTATGTATGTATGTATGTAGGTATAAGTGTTTTTATGTAAAATGAGAAGCAAGTATTGGGAGCTCTCGCTAATTGGGTCACCAGTTTTTGTAGTTCGAGGCGCATGGAAACACTAAAGGTGATCACAATGGGTGAGTACATGGCGGTGTTGAATGGACCTCTTCACGATTTTAGCGGTTTTTTATTTATTTATTTGCTTATTTATTTCATTTATTTACTTTTTTTATTTATTTAGTTATTTTTTTTATTTTTTATTTAATTTTTTTTTATTTAGTTATTTGTTCATTTCTTTTTTTATTTATTTAGTTATTATTTTTTTATTTTTTTTATTATTTTTTTATTTTATTTTTTATTTATTTATTTGTTTATTCATTTATTTCCTTAATTATTTATTTATTTATTCATTAACTACTTATTTGTTTATTTTTTTAGTTATTAGTTTATTTATTACTAGCTTATACCCGTGGGTTTTACCCCACATTTCTATCAAAAAGTATGCAATGTAAATAAAACAACTTTAACTTTTTTAAGTCTGTTTAGGTATTATTTAAAACGATCGGATATACGACATTTTTTGTTATATTATTTTGAGTATAAATAAAAAGGTTTTTCGGTGCGCCAACTCTGGAGCAGTCTACATATAATTGGCCATGGGTAAAACATGAGTTGGTCAGATTAACTCCTGCTACAGCTAATGATTGTCCCTGAGCTTTATTTATGGACATTGCGAAAGCCAGTCTAATAGGAAATAGGAGGCGTTTAAAATTGAAAGGTATATCCGTTGGTATCATTGGAATTCTTGGTATGAAAACTTTGTGGTTTTCAAAATTTCCTGATAAAACCATAGCTTCTATAACATTCGGTGATGGCGATTAAACGTTTCATATTTAATTTCAAAATAAAACTATTTTAGCTTACATACCAAATTATATAGCTTTCAGTGTAATATTTATGTTGCTAAATTCGTTTCTATATCAAATGGTCTAACCCCCATTTTTCTCTAAGCTCAAATTTTTTCTAGGAGTACTAAATACTAACTTCATTAAACTTTTTACCAATTTTTGGTATTCTACCATAAATGCGTCCAGTGATATGCAGTATGAAAAATCCCATTTGTATAGGAGGTGTCACGCCCTATTTCTAGCTATCCCAGTTTTCATGCAGGTGTTAGGTATTAACCTCATATAATCTCTTACCAAATTTCAGTTGTCTATCCCAAATACTTCCGGATATATGGACAATGAAAAATTGCATTTATATGGGAGGTGCCAAGCCCCCATTTTCGTTTTTCTCAGTTTTCTTGGAGGTGTTAGGGATTAACCTCACATAACCCCTTCCCAAATTTCATTGGTCTATCCTTAATACTTCCAGAGATATGGACTATAAAAAATTCCAGTTGTATGGGAGGTGCCACACCCCCTTTTTTCGTTATACGCAGTTTTTCTGGATGTGGTAAGAATTAATGTCATATAACCCCTTACCAAATTTCAGTAGTCTAACGTAAATACTTCCAGAAATACGGACTGTTAAAAATTCCATTTGTATGGGAGGTACCACACCCCCTTTTTAGTTATACGCAGTTTTTGTGGATATGGTAAGGATTAATGTCATATAACCCCTTACCAAATTTCTGTAGTCTAACGTAAATAGTTCCAGAAATACGGACTGTTAAAAATTTTAGTTGTATGGGAGGTGCCATGCCCCCTTTTTCGTTATACGCAGTTTTTGTGGATGTGGTAAGGATTAATGTCATATAACCCCTTACCAAATTTCAGTGGTCTAACGAAAATACTTCCAGAAATACGGACTGGTAAAAACTCCAATTGTATGGGAGGTGCCACACCCCCTTTTTTCGTTATACGCAGTTTTTCTGGATGTGGTAAGAATTAATGTCATATACCCCCTTACCAAATTTCAGTAGTCTAACGTAAATACTTCCAGAAATACGGACTGGTAAAAATTCCATTTGTATTGGAGGTGCCACTCCCCCTTTTTAGTTATACGCAGTTTTTGTGGGTGTGGTAAGGATTAATGTCATATAACCCCTTACCAAATTTCAGTGGTGTAACGTAAATACTTTCAGAAATACGGACTGTTAAAAACTCCATTTGTATGGGAGGTGCCACGCCCCCTATATATATCAAAATATTTTTTAGCCTATGACCATCCCGGTAAGGTATCCAGTTCGTGTTTCAAATTTGGTTACGATCGGCTTATGCGTTTAGGACGCAAGTCGATCTATAGATACATACATAATTTGAATTTTATATATATAGATTATTTGTTTATTTATTTTTTTAATTTTTAATGCTTTTTACTAATTTTTTTATATTTTATTTATTTATTAATTTATTTATTATTTATTTATTTCTTTATTATTTTTAATTTTTTTATTTCTATAATTATTTATTTATTTCTTTTTTATTTATTTATTTAATTATATTTTTTTATAATTTATTTATTCATTTATTTTTTATTTATTTATTTCTTTATTATTTTTTGTTTGTACTTTTTTTATTTTATTTTTTACTTATTTTTATTTATTTATTTATTTATTTGGTTGGTTGGTTGGTTTAAGGGTGACCCCGCATCGGAGTGCCACATAAACCGCAAGTTGGGTCCGTTGTGTTGCCCTAGAGCTCATTATTTAAATGATTTCCCCACCTAACCGAGATTTTTATTATAGATTTTGGTCCAAAATATTGATTCGTTTCGAGAATTTAATGAGAGATTGATTTTCAGGACCGAGAGTACTGAAAGATTGTCAATTGTTGGAGAGCCTAGAAGAGCGAGTCGACTTCTGGCTAGACCGGGATAACTGCACAGCAAATGCCTGCTCGATACTTCCTCATCTTCGTCCTCGCAGTATCTGCACAGGTCGTTTTGAGGAACCCCGAGCTGACGTGCGTGAGTGCCCAAAAGGCAGTGGCCGGTGATAAGAGATACTCGTATTATATGCCTTAGTTCGTGTTTCGATAGACTTATAAGGGTTTTTGTCTGTTTCAGATTGTAGGATGGCCAGATTTGTATGGTCGTAACGCAAGTAGTTTCCACTCGCCACCTCCGATCAGCAATGCTGTGAAATTCTCGATCAATAATAATTTTACATGTTGAGAGCGGAATGTGGATTGTGGGACCCAGTATCCAAATGACTTGGACAGAATTCTGAACACTTATTTCGTTAGGAAATAAGAGGCAGGATCGAACCACATCTGAGTGGGTATAAGAGGAGCTGAGTGCTCGAGAGGCCGCTTGACTGTCAGTGAAAAAGCGGATATCCCCTTTTCTAAGAGAGTTTTCGAATCATACCAGATAGCGCATACTTCCGCTTGGAATACACAACAGTAGTCGGGTAATCTAAATGATAGCTTGATGTGAGGGGAATTGGAAAAGATTCCAAATCCCACTTTACCGTCTTGTTTTGAACCATCTGTATATATAATCATTATTTATTTATTTATTTATTCATTCATTAACTACTTATTTGTTTATTTTTTTGGTTACTTATTTATTTATTTTTTTTTTACTATTTGTTTGTTTATTTATTTTTTTATTTTTTATTTATTTATTTATTTACATATTTAATTATTTCATTATTTATTTTTTTATTTTTTTTTATTTCTTTATTTTTATTTATTTTATTATTTATTTTTTTATTTATTTATTTTTTTTTTTACTTATTTAATTATATATGTTTCTTATTTATTTTTTATTTTTTATTTATTTATTCATTTATTTTTTATGTATTTATTTCTTTATTATTTTTTATTTTTAATTTTTTTATTTATTTTTATTTATTTATTTGTTGATATATTTATTCATTTGTTTATTTATTTATTAATTTTTGTTTAAATTTATTTTTTATTATTTTTTGTATTATTGTAAGAGAACGACAATGCTTTAAAATAATATTAACTATAAAACGTTTGTAATGAAATTATTTACTCACGAAGCCGAAAGGTTTTCTCTGTGGGAAACAGATACAAAACTTAAGCCACCAGCGGACACCGAAATACCACTAAGAAAAGATATTGGCATTCGGGCTTAAAGCCTTCAGTGAAAAGTCAATTACTTTGCCAACCAACTGCAGCCGGCTTCTTTCTATCTACCGAAGCTTAAATAAATTTTACACTACACATTAAAACAAACATTATAACAGCATATGTTGATGAGCCATATTACACAGCAGTGTCGGAGAATCAAAACATAAAGCAAACCGTCTTTTTCTTCTTCTTCTTTGTTTTTGAATAATATCCTGTTGTACCATTTTAGATTGAAAATAAAAAAAAGACAATATAAATTCAAAATAGAAAACTTGGGGCATACCAAGTCAAAGTCTGATGGTCAAAGTGCACTGATGATTCCATTTCCTCTGACGCTTTCTGTTCCATCTGATAACATTTTGTTCGTCGCGTATTTGAGGGATATCCTCATGCCGTATCAAGTCGCAGCGACTGAGTCCTGCTATTGCATTTCAGTTCTCAACATCGCATCTTCGGTAGTTTTTATATCCGCTCTCATTTCAATTCATATGTTAGTATAGATCTTATATATTTATTTACTTGTATCTATATAATTCAGCCTTAACAACCGCGCTGTTAGTTCCGCCTTCTCCAAACTGGATAAGGAGGCAAAGCGAATGGGTTTGGTGGTGAACGAGGACAAAACGAAGAACATCCTGTCATCATGTCATACTGTCATCAAACAAGCAGTCGGCACACTCGCGTATCGGCACCCACGTTACTGTTGACAGTTATGATTTTAAAGTAGTGGGAGACTTTGTTTATTTAGGAACCAGAATTAACACTGATAACAATGTCAGCCTTGAAATCCAACGTAGAATCTCTCTTGCCAACAACTGCTACTTTGGATTAAGTAGGGAACTGAGTAGTAAAGTCCTCTCTCGACGAACAAAACTAACTAACTAACTCTACAAGACTCTCATCATGCCCGTCCTAACGTATGGCGCAGAAGCTTGGACGATGACAACATCCGATGAAGCGACGCTTGGAGTATTCGAGAGAAAGATTCTGCATTTTTGGACCTTTGCAAGTTGGCAACGGCGAACATCGCAGGCGATGGGACGATGAGCTGTATGAGCTTTATGACGACATAGACATAGCGCAGCGAATAAAGATCCAGCGGCTACGTTGGCTGGGTCATGTCGTCCGTCATGTTAGTCAACTCACGTCCAGCTCTTTCAAAAGGAAAGGCCAAAGCTGTTATAACCAAAACAAAATTACATAAATTTGATACAAATAATGAACTCAAGAAAGGATATATAATGCGAGGAAAATTTAAAAAAAATGGGATGTACCCGGCCCACTTTTGGGTAAACGCGCGTGTCTCCAGAACAACTTCATAAAACTCACCCAAACTTGTTACACGTATTGCTCTCCATCTCATTTAAATCTAAAAAAAATATTGTTGTTCTAATATCGGACAAAATCCACGCCTATTTTTATATGTTAAGAGTGAAATCCTGTTTGGCCATCTGATGCTAGAACTTATAAATTTCAATGTCTATGCGTTTGTATGATTCCAAAAATTAACAGCAGCCCAAATTAAATTCTACTTAATTTACCAAATTTAAACTTCCTCAATTAATTTTATTAAATATTTCTCCAACCTTTCTGCCAAATATCGATCGACCTAATTCATACTGTCTAACTGCATGATCTTTCGATTAAATGCACCCACTCAGCTAATTAATTTCGCTCTCAATCAAATCTTACCTTTCAAACGATGCATTTTCACCCAAATATCTTAAGTCAAAACATCACATATACATGCGCATATACTATACACGTACATCACTATATAAATATGTGTGCATGGGTGGAAGTGTAATGCTTTAAATGCTAATCTGCGCTGACCTCCTTTAATAATATCGCGTATACGCCCCGCTGCACAAATAACCGAAAGTGTTAATATCCCGCAGCGATTTTAATATTCAACACCAGCAACAACAAGTAATCCGTCTCATTGTTCAGCAAGCAAACGAGATTAATATTCGCATAGGGATAACCTAAACTAGTGGCAGAAATTTATAGATCAGTGTGACAGTGACCAGTTTTTACTCAGTTGTAACTGGAACAAAACGGCGAGCCTATGACAGATGAGAACTAGTGGGAACTGTATAAAGTACTAGTACCAAGTTATCAAGCAAAGGGTGTATGAGCAAAATAACTAGAGCTTTTTTGTCTTAGCAGCATATGACCTTCACTAGTTTCTTATATGCCAAAGAGGCTGAGCAAATACCAATGCTTTTTCGGAATGCGCAAGAATCGATACAGTGGATTTCCCTGCAGGGATATGGCTTATATATACTTGCCAGTTATACATTCAATGCGTGTGTATGCAACCCAAAATGTGTGCATATGCAGAGGAATAAACCTGCGGGCTATTGTTGACACCAAATGTAAGTGTATGCCCACATACACACATAGACTATAAGCATAAAGATTGTTTGTTGTGGCTTTCAGCAGCGAAATTAATTTTAAGTTGAAAGTGGAAAGCCATATACAAATATAAATAAATATGGATGCAAAGTTCACGCCATTATTAACATTTCAGTTATGTTAAAGCAAAAATTAATATGTATTAAAGCAGGAATATAATTTCTAGGAAAATCTTTTGTATTAAATTTTTATTAAATTCCAGAAAAATATATTTTTTTTTTTATTCCTCGATAATAAATATGTATAAGTATATATGTATAAAAATGAGCCATGAGCTCAACCACGAATTTGCACCATCATTCGTAAAGTAATTTCCTTTTGCTACTCAACTCCGAAAGAAACAATTTTTGCAGAAATATGGAAAAAACCAAAAATAAGTACTAGTAGTAAGGGAAAGGGATACCCAATATTAACATCGGCTTATAGACCACTTTGTATGCTAGATAGCGCAAGAAAATTCTTTGGAAAACTCATAAAGCGTAGACGTAGCGAAGCAATCTCTATTGGTGGTCTGTTTGATAGGCAGCATAATTTTGGAACTGGCAGATCTACCTTAGGAGCCCTCAAAGACGTAATAGCTAGCTTAGAGCAGGCAGCTCAGGCAGAGAATCGATACTCCAAACCTTTTGTATTACTAGCTAATTGGAAATTAGAAATGCTTTGAACACTTAAGATGGGGCGATGTGATTGAAGCCTTAAAGACAAAATTCAAGATCCCTAATAATGCATTGAAAATTATTTGCAGCTATCTAAGCAATCGCGTAGTCTTATACGAAACCCGCGAAGGATGCAAGACAAAGCAAATAACAGCAGGTGCGGCCCCAATGATTATGCTGCTACAACAACAACAATAGGTGCGGCCCAAGCATCAATACTCGAACCTGAACTTTGGAAACCTCGATGAAAATTTTCGAATAGAGAAGGCTGAGAATATGCATCTAATTGGATACGCAGACGACATTGCAGCTCAAATAATTGCTCGAAACACTGACGAAGGCGAAAGGAGGCTAAATGAAATGTTGATCCGAGTACAGACGAGACTAGAAGACTACCGATTAAGACTGGGCACAGAGAAAAGAGACCAACTAACCAACAGACGTATCCCATTAGAAGTACAATGTAGATAAGCAAGTACCCGATGCCACTCTATCGACAAAAAGAGTGGTAAAATAGCTAGGAATGCAGTTAGATGTAAGATTAACTTACTCAGTGCATATACAAGTAAATCATAATGCCACAAGAGCTGCCAAGGTAAGCGGCATGTTAAGTAAGCTCATGGAAAATATTAGCGGTCCAGCTCAGAGCAAGCGAAAACTTTTAACACGACAAACTCGATTCTTCCATGTGGATGCGAAATATGGGCAGATTCGCTTGGGGTGAAATGCCGGCGAAAAACTTTGCAACTGCGTTCTCCGAGTGGCTTCCTCATACAGAACTGTATCAGAAGCAACGGGGTTTTAGTTATCAGCGGAACTATCCGTATAGATATTTTAGCACAAGAGCGTAAACGGAGATGGCAGTCAAAAATCTCAAGAATTCTAGGACGATGCTCGTCCGACATTAGAATTCAAACGCTCACACATCGGCAAACAAGGTGGAACTTTGAGTGGTACGGTAGATGCTCAGCGAAACTTATGTCCGATTTAAAAAGTGGGCAGAAAGAAAGGAAGGTGAGGTTAATTATTACCTCACACAGTTTTTCTCCGGACATGAGTCCTTTCGCAAGTATTTGTGCGAATGGGAAAGATGAACATACCAAATTGTATTAATGGAGGTACTGAGTGTGGTTATGTGGAGCACACCTTCTTCAAATGCGAGATATGGAATACAAAGAGCACAGCTCTGCTACGAGCTATTGGTGTATTTAGACTTGAAGAAATAATTGAGAAAATGATGATAGACGAAGAAAAATGGAATGCCGTCGCAAATTTTTTGGAGGATATTATCCGAAAATGAGGCGTAAGGTGAAAACTTATGCTAAAGAGCATTAAGGTGGCCCTGATCGCCTGGTGAGTAAGTAAGTGTCCTTCTTAGAACGCCGACTTGGACCTCTAAGTCGAAGCAATGCGGAAGTAGTCCCGAGGTAGAGGAAAAAAATCTAAAAGAAGGGATGTTTTAAATGGAATCACCACAGACGTAGTAACGACGGTTACTGTATGGTGCGAAACTTTTTAGTCCAACCTCACTGCAAAAAAAACCCAAAAAAATTACATGCTAAAAAATCGGACTTCGGCCAAACAGCCACTAATTTAAAAAATTGCAAAACCGCAAATCTTAGTGTATAACATAATAAACATGGCACGGTATAACATAACCCAAAGTAAACAAACATTCCATATTATAACATAACACAGCATAGCATAACAGCTCATAATATAACATAACATAACATACATCATATGCGGATATGTTACGTGCTGTAAAGCACACCGAAGAACTGAAGGACCTTAGCGAAAAAGTTAAGACGTTGTGACCTACAAAAAAGGAGGTTTCCTTATAGAATTTAAAAGGAGTAAGGATGTTGAGGCCAGTAGTTACCAAATGTCTATTGCAAAAGTGCTGGTCTTAAAGGTCTTATCACTGACCTGAACACGGAGGGGGAGCTACTTCAAGCATTTACTCAGCAGGCACAGGTGAAAAATCTAAAGAAGTCGGCGATACGAAGCACATGCACCATTCCAGGAGGTACATAGTCAATGTATTTATCGCTGCCTGCAGATGATGCCAAAAAGGTGCTGGAGCTAAGGCATCTCAAAGTAGGATGGGTAAGATGTCGAGTAACAGAAGTTACATCACCGAGACGGTGCTACAGATGCTGGGCATACGATGACGTAGCAACCGCGTGTAAAGAATCCATCGCACAAAACTGTGCAGACGATGTGGCAAAGAGGGCTACCAAACATCAAACTGCAAAAACGATGAAAAATGTGTGCTGTGTTCCGGAGCACATGCAGCTGGCAGCGTAAAGTGCCGCGCTACCAAGAGGTGGTGCGTCTCAGAAAAACATGAAAGTTCTTCAGCTTAACGCAAACCATTGCCAAGCAGCTCAGGACCAGCTATGGCAGACTGTAGCGGAACAAAACATTGACATAGTTCTACTTTCTGAACCATTTGAAAGTATTGACACCCACAATTAGATTGCTGATAGTAGCATGGGATCGGCGGTTTAGCTGGGGGGCAATAAAACTCCTCAGTGAAAAATGGCGACAGTTTGCAACGGATTTACATGGATAAAAACGGACGATGTGTTATATGTCAGTTGCTACGCACCACAACGATGGTCTCTATAGAAGTTCGAGCAAATGATGGTGGAGCTAGAACTCGAATTAAGGGGAAAGAGGCCGATCCTGCTTGCAGGAGACTTCAACGCATGGTCAAGAACTTGGTGCTGTACACATACCAATCAGAGGGGTCGGCTGGTTGAGAACACCGTCACAGAACTGGATCCTGTTCTTCTGAACACTCCTGGCATATATACGTACGATTGCAAAAAGGGAAACTCCATCATTGTTCTGGCCTTTGCGGACCGGCTAACTGCGAATACCACCATCTGGACGGTAGATAAAGGCATTCATTCGCATAGCGACCATCTGACCATTATGATGCAAACGTCCAGCATAGTACGTATATACAAAACGGGTGTCCGCAAATGGAAAAAATCACTTTTCAACACTGTAACTATTCAAAATACTTGGGAAAGCGTGCATATTGACGGAGCGAATGCAGAAATCCTGGTGGAACAAGTTCCCTCTGGAATGGAAGCTTGATGTGACGCAACCATGCTCAGGTGCGGGGTCGGTAGGCACAAGCAACCAGTTTACTGGTGGACCGATGGAATTGCATCTATCCTGAGGAAATGCCTAATTGCAAGGAGAAAGGCACAAAGAGCACGGCGCCGTTCATCGTATGAAAAGCTTTATGCATCCTATAACGCTCGCAAGCGCAATCTGAAGTTAGCAGTCCAGCAAAGCAAAATTAGAAGCTTTAGAAAATATAAAACTGTCATGCGGAAAGTGAAGGGACCGCAAACACCTCAACCTACGTGCGCACTGCTATTACAAGAAGTGGTTGTAACGCTCTTGCTGCCCCAGAAAGACAGTGATAACTCAGCGGACAAATACGACTTAGAGCCGAGTATACCTTCGGTAACAACAGATTAAGTGCTAGGTACACTGAACCGTATTAAAGACAGAGAGGTCCCAGGGCCAGAGGGTATACCTAACGCTGCCTTTAAGACACCTGTACATACGAAACCCCACCTTTTTGCCAATTTGTACGAAACTTGTCTTAGAGAAGGAACTTTCCCAAATAGATGGAAGATACAACGACTCGTGCTGCTCCTCAAACCAGGAAAGCAACCTGATAAACCATCAGCATACAGACCGCTTTGTATGCTCGATACGGTGGGAAAGGTATTCGAACGTATCATATGCGACCGGCTACAAGTCTATCTCGAATGCCCATCTGGTCTATCGGACAATCAATATGGTTTTCGAAAGGCAAGGTCAATCAGGACTGTGACAGACATTGCGCACGAAGCAATCAGTAGTGGGCACTTGCATATGAAATACTGCGCTATTATATCACTGGACTTCAAAAATGCATTCAACTCTGCAAAGTGGGGCAACATTTCATTGTTTCTCAAAGAACTAAGTGTACCGGGTTATCTACTGCGCATAATTTGTAGTTACTTCACCAACAGAATTCTCCAATACGATACAGGCTGTGGCCAAAAGACATTCCAAATCACTGACGGGGTTCCCCAAGGATCTGTCCTTGGTCTCCAATACTTTGGAATGTCATGTTCGACGAGGTCCTCCAACTAAAGCTACCAGACGGTACTACTATTATAGGCTATTCAGATGATATTGCGCTTGCAGTTACAGATAGATACATAGACCAGTTGGAAGCAAACAGCAATGACGCAGCAGCAAGGGTGAGGCTATGGTTGGTAAAATCCAGATTGGAATTGGCAGCCCAAAAAACCAAGGCATTACTCATCAGTGGACGGAGAAAAAAGGAGGAAATAAAACTACGTATCGGCACCCATGAAATACTCTCTAAGGAGTCGATTGAGTATCTTGGCGTGATAATTGACAGGTGACTTAGCTACCAGCAGCACCTATCTGCAGTAAGCGCAAAAACTGATGCTATCAATGGAGCGCTTACATGAATGTTGCCTAATATTTTCAGCCCGCAAAGCAGGTGAAGACGTGTCTTATCGACGGTTGTAGACTCCGTAGTCTTTTACGCTGCCATAATATGGGCCGGAACTAAAACGTCCAGCATATAATATGCAGCACAGGTACTTCGCCGAAGTGCAAGAAGGGTGGCTTGTGGCTACAGAATGGTCTCAAGAGACGCAATTGGCGTTATTGCGGGCAAACTACCAGCTGACATTCCGGCAAAGGAATTGAGCCGTCTCTATGGCAGGCGACGGGCTAAGCCGTCATCAAAAAGAAAAAGCTGAAGAGAGACTGCATTCGATAGAAGAATGGAAAATGGGACTCGTCAACTAACGGGCATTGGACTCATAGACTTATTTCAAATATTAGCCAATAGGTGACCAGGAAACACGGAGGCGTTGACTATTATCTCACACAAATACTGAGTGGTCACGGTTGTTTTTTGGAGTACCTGCATCGGTTTAATCAGGAGGACACCCCGTTCTGCCCAAGCTGCAACAACGCGATAGAGTGTGCGGAACTCATATTATTCTACTGCTATGGTTTCAGAGAGTAGCGCCTAACGCTTGAAGCACTTCTGGGTGGTCAGAAATACTTGCTGGAGTGCAGCAACAACTGGAGGTAGGCTGCCTACGAACTAAAGGCAAATCACAGATGCCTGAGCTTAGACGACTCAAGATGGTATCAGACTACGACATGTAGGAAATACTTACGACACCTTTTCCGATGTTCCATTTGCTGCAGAACCACTTATGAAGTGGAAGCAATGTATACTATCGATAGCGTATAACCTCCATACGCCCATGTAAGATGAACCTGGACGCAGGTATCTGTTGACGAAATGTTACCACGGTCCCAGGGTGAAACTCAGCCGATAAGGAGCGTTGCTATAGTGCTAGTGGGAACATACCCCACATACCACTGAAGCGACGGAACATTTGATGATGTTTCCTTAAAAAAACAAAAACAAAAAAAAAATATCATAACATAACGTAACATAACATAACATTAAGAAAGCATACCATATTATAAATAACATTACATGGCATAACGCAACGTAACTTAACATAGCATAGAAATAGCACTTTTTGTAGATTAAAATTATTTAGACGATTTTCCGTGTCAGCGAAATAAACAATTGAGATTTTTTCTTTTTTTCTTTTCGCACTTCCCTCCTATCACCTGTGTATGCGAATGAAATCCTTAAAGCTATTCAACTTTTGTATCCACTTCAACAATATTAATTCACTTAACTTAAGCGCTATTTTTGATAAAAATGTGCATATAAATAAAGGGCACGGTAATAAAACTTCAGAGCAAATTAAAAAAACAAAAAACGCAAATATTCTAAAGAGGCTTATTTCGCACTCTGCCCCACTTGCTTCACACCATTCGAGTATTTGAAAAATTATTCCACAAAGCATAAGTCCTTTTACCTTTTTGACATTTGATATGTCTACAAATGAGTACCTACGCACACACCAAAACATTTCCACATATAAAATATCTGCTTAAGTGCATAATCGTATGTGTTTGCTGGATTCAAGTGTCATCGTGCGAGTGTTGTGAAAATTTATGTGCGCCAACTGATTGGCCAAAGCGAATCTGAAGCGATAAGAAGTGAAAGGTATGTTGTTAGTGTGAATATAAATGTTAATACGATATTGCGAGTGCGTGAAGCAATAAAATTCCACTTAGCCACGGGTCCAATATGTTTTTCTAATCCTCTGATCTGCAAACAATCGAAATAAAAACAACGACCCAAAGCCGACAGCAGAAAGGGAAGAAAGGCATTAAATTGCCATTTCTTGTTCCTGCTTTACGTTCACTTCTTCCACTTTTTCGGCAATAATACGGACATGGAAGTGTTGGTTAACTATGGGTAGATGTAATAGAATTGCTGTATTGCGTGTTGTTTACATAGTGGCACTTACACATACTTATATATACAGGGTGGGGTCATAACAAGCGTTCTTCAGAAACTAAATGGAAAAAAATCCGTTATTCTTGGTGTTTTACAGTTGTATAATAAAAATGGGCTATTATTTATAGAAAATCATTTAATTCACTTAGATTTTTCGGCTGGCCTCCCGGTAGCAGATTCTGTTAACTTAATTTTCCGCATCATTATTCACGGTTTCTGACAATAAATATTGAATGGCTCTGCCCATATGCAAGTATTTGCATCGTTCCGTATACCGGCGTGATTTCTCTGATCTGGGTTCCTGGACATAAAAACATCGCGGGAAAAGAAATTACTGATTAGCTTGCCAGGAAGTGGGCTAAATTGGTTTGATAGATCTCATACCTGGTCATCGGCATCCCGCTCAGGAAAGCGCAAAAAAATTTCTTTATGTGCCATTTCGAAAACCCTATTGTCCCAGTATAATAGACGGCGGGCTCAGAAAGTTCTAGGGATGTGGAAAAACTAGGTTTATCATTTAAACCCCTTTACAGCAGCCTTGGAGACCCTTCAGAGGAAGAGACTGTTAAGCAAATGACCGGGCTTGGCAGCTAGATGATTAAGGTAACTAGGAGCACCTGTCTTCAACAGCCTGGGGCAGTGCTCTAACCTAAATTCCATCAATATTATCCATTACATCAACAGCTCTGGCTGGTTATAGATATCTGCCCGTTGGAGGTCTCAAAATGGGGATTTAGTGCTACTTGGGGAGTGCCACAGTGGTACTTCAACCATTTCATATACCTACTTCACCGCGACGACATTCAACTTCCTTCTTTTTTGTGGCAGTAACTTAAAGATCAGGTGGAGAAGGACTTGGCTTCACTTGGCACGAGAAAGAAGCGACTGGCGCGCTTTGTTGAACTCGGCCAAAATCGCGTAAGCGTTTATAGCGCCAATTAAGAAGAAGAAGAAAATACAAAACTAAAGGCGCTGTTATTAAGGCCGTTCATATCAATACCATCGAAATATGCCAGCAATTTAGCCCCTGAATTCTGCTTTACTAATCTTTTGAGAGAACTGAAATGTATTCATTGGCACCCTAATGTTTATAATACTTATACATGCAAGTGTGTTGAGCTATGCTTGCGGACAATTCTAATGCTAACTGTGGTTTAGGTAACCGCACGTGATGTGGTTACCACTTACCAAAAGCAAAAAATTCATTCAAATCTGGGTATGAGCGAACTTGCAAACACAGTTTAATATGTGTCACACTCGCACTCGCATCTACACCCACAACCACACAACTTCAACGCATACTTGAAAGCAGAGCAAACATCTTTTCGCAAAACGTCGTTAGAAATGTAAAATACAATGGACACCTTTAACGTAGAGAGGAAATAAAAATTTTGAACGTGGAAACCGAAAATAAAAATCAAAGTGTCGGGAGAGGCAATTGAGCAAAATCACACGCAAATAATATACAATATTTAAGTGCGCATACGTACATACACACCATCATTTGTGATATATAGAAATCTGATTTAGTTGGGAAATAAATTCCTGTCATGCAAGAAATAAGCAAATTCAAATGTAACAATGCAATTCAACACACACCGATTTGAAAGCTTCAAATTCGCTACCAAATACCATAAAAAAACGCCGAGACAGAACCCACGTCAATGCCTGCCTACGCGACATAACGGCAAGCGCGTGCTAAACCATTTAAATTAAGTTGAAAAAATCGAAAAAAATCATGCCTGCTTTCCTGCACATTTTCTCGTTTAATTCTAACACCTTTTTTTTTCAACCCATTTCTCCACTTTTTCATACCGTCGTGCAACTGTCTATCGCTAAAGCGTGATAACGGCATTATAAATTATAATATTTTAATGTTGGTAAAACAGGAAAAGGACACGTAAATCCTTAACTGGTCATATGCCATTGAGACTTAACTCTTGGTTGTATGCTCACAATCGCATGCGAGAGATAAAAATAACCTTAAGCGTAATTTACCATACTTTTTCCATATTTTTATTGTTGTACCTCATTGTCTTTTTTTTCAGACTACCATCCTGCAATATGTTCGCAAATGAGCATTTCTTTCCTTTGGTGTCATTCCGTTTGCCGTTGGCTGAAGAGTTTTTAATAACTCTTTTATTATAACCTATAAATGTATAACTGTACATACGTATAAAGATCTGTAGGTGGATATGTGAAGCTGAGGTACTGAAACTGAGCTGAAGAGTGCTGTGAAATGAGGTTTGCATAAACTAAATGATAACGAAAAGGTTAAAAATGTGTATATTCATGGCGCAAAACTGCACTTAATAGCTATCTCTAATACAAGGTGCCGCAAAATTAATCATCTAATTTTGTTTTTGCATAATTTTTTATTACAGGGTCCGGACTCGAAGTGCAACCAATTTAAAAGGCCATAAATTTAGTTTGGAAAACTACTTTTATTCAATTCAAAGTAAAAAATGTGTGAAAGTCATACAAAATCAAGAATCAATTTACTTTTACTCGATATGACCACCTTTTGACTTCACTATGGCCTTGAGACGGTCCAGAAACGAATCGCAAGCTGCCCGAATGTGACTGACAGCACAATGGCTTTTTTCAGCGCCTCGAGACTGGTGAATCTTTTAGTTTGCACTTTGCTCTCCAAAATGGTCTAAAGAGAATAATCCATCGGATTCGCGTCTGGTGAATTTGGGAGCCATTGTGTGGACGTTATGAAGCTCGGAACGTTGTTTTTTAGCCATTCTTGGTTCATTCGAGCTTTGTGAGACGGTGTCGAGTCCTGTTGAAACGTCCATGATCTGCCTCCGAAGTGTTTGTCTGCCCACGACTTCAAAGCAACCTCCAGAATACTTTCCCGAAAATATTTCACATTTACCTTGACGCCAGGTTCGCCAGGCTCGATGAACACTATTCAAGAGCGCCCATTACCAGTGGCGGGTGCTGCCGCCTGGTAGCCAATCGATGACTCAAATTCTCATATGAACTTCCGGTGAAATAAACCCTATCGTTTTGGAAGTTTACGAAGTGCTCAGTTTGAAAAATTTTCTCGTCAGAAAACACAATGTTCGGAGATTGACCGCTTTTGGCCAAGCGAAGCACCTCCTTCGCGCTCTCAAGTCTGATTTGTTGCTGCTTTGGTGTGACCTTGTAAGGCTTAACTTCGAGATCATTTTTCAGTATGTGGCGAATGCTACGGTCAGATATTTTCAATTCTTTCGACATTTGATTGGCACTTCGTCGGGGATTTCGCTCAGGTCGATTCATCACCTTTTGAACGATTTCACGCGAAGTTGCAGTCTTTTGATGACCACCTCCATGACTTTTCGCGATGCTACCAGTATCATTGTAACGAGTAATGGAGCTATAAGCAAAAACTCTATTTACTTTAAGGAGCTCGAGCTCAAGAACAATGGCTGGTTGTGATTTTCCAGCCAATTATAATGCAATCACACTTTTACCTTTGAAATCCATTAATGATTTGGATTTTTCGCAAAATGCTTCCGCGCGCTTGTAAGCAATACTCTGGACTGTAATTTAGCCAACTAACAGACAGCTGATGCTCGTGCGTCAGCTGCGCGAGCGGTCTGAAATTCGTTACACTTCGAGGGCCGGACCCTGTAAGTACAAAACATATTTTTTTGAGTGGCGTTACTTGTCTGTTTGTATACTGCAGCTGTCTAGCTCATCTCATTTCATTTTATGAAATTCTGTATGAATTTTTTCCATGTGAATTTTTGTGCTTCCTACCCTGAAATGATTTCATTTTCATCATCGGTTAATATACCAAAGAGGATATATTTCTATATATATACACCGGATGTCCCTTTAATTTATTTACGTAGATCGATCATAATCGTCGTGAAATAGTGGTAAGTTCTTGATTTCAAAGCACGGGGAAGCCAGCCACCTATGTTCAGCTTTCTTTATTTCAACTTTTATTGAGGACATCTGGGGCTTTATCATGACGCGATAGCATTCGCCATTCACTGTTACATTGGCGCCAGTCTCGTCTTTGAAGAAATACCTGTGTAAGCCAATCATTTTTCCATCCCATAGGCCGCACCAAACGGCTGTCTTCAACGAATATAATGGCTGTTCGGAAAAAGTACAATACCTCTAATCTAATACTCTTTAGTACTGATTTTGGGTATCGGACTAAAATAAAAATAATCCAATCAGGGCTAAAATTTATATGGGAAATCTTTTTTGCTGTTTGGTGTGGTTATAGGTTGAGGTAGTGGGACTGAAAAAAATCATTTATTTGATATATTATATATAATATTGTATATATGTGATTGATGATAGAACTCAGAAAGTAATTTAGTTGAATGATTATTGTACATATATGGAATATTGAGTAACACACTTTTTGAACCACTGAACTCAATTAGCATACAAATAAAATTTTATCATATGCAATTAAAAAAAATATATTAAAGCAATTCAGACATTTGTGGTAAGACAACCATTGTGGACTTTGTACAGCCATCATAATGAATGTAATTAATTTTATTAATTTATTTATATGTTGATTATTTTTAAAATAATAAATATTTGTCACATTTGCACCAGCTGATGTGCGCTTAATTGTTGCTGTAATTGCATGCATGCATAATACGAAATGCGGTGCCAATGATTCACAATACATTAAACAATATACAAAGCATGAATTAAATCAACAATCTCACAAAAAACAAACAACAAAAAGCAAAAACAAAATACGTGGTTTGTTGGTCCAAAAGTTCAGTAAAGAGAACAAGCACAGACACGAAGCGAACAGCAATATTGGCAGCACAGAATGACAACAAAATGGACAAGTGTTAAATGTTGTTGACACAAGATCAATATTAGCTTACATATACATGCACATACACAAGCACACAATAAGTATATACATACATGCACAGCTGTTTAAAGCGGGCCACAAAGACGCAACAAATCGTAACAAACGCCACATCAATTTTGTGCTCAAGAAATTCCATGTTCATGGAAGTCAACTAAGCCTTGATCCTATTTCCGTATTCCCTGGCGATCCTCTCAATATCTTGGATGTATTACTACCATTACCACGGCGATATCATCCGCAAATACATTGACTTTTATTCTAGGAGGCATATCCAAAGAGGACCTAAAACTGATCTTTAGGGAACCCCTTAGGTTGTACTCTTCAATACTTTTGTCGATTCTAAATCTCAGTTGACGGTCCGAAAAATAGCTCCGAATTATTGTAATGATAGAACTGGGCACCTGATCTTTTACAAGGACTTCTAATGTACGTTACCAGCTAGATGTATTCTTCATTTCACTTGGTCGATCCTGGCTCGACTCGGTATTTCGCAAGTCTCATATAGCTTTCTATTTGCTTCGTTCATAGACGAATATTTTCTGGATATGCCCATATAAGTGAAGACGACTTTGTTGTATTTTTGCGCAATAGGCGCGATTTTGAGATTTCTACAAATTAATCGATTAGGCACTTTGTCCACTATGCTGCAGTTCTTCATTAACTTCTGACGTATTTGTTGCATTGGAGCCAAAGTGTTTAAACATGGATACCTCATTAAGAGGGCTGTGGTCCAACAAAAAATTGCTGTTAAGCGGAAAACTCGCAGTGCTTAACCTCTTTCTATTTCCTCCCAAGCAACTCGAGGTTGTTTTGCCACTGATTTCATATCATTTGCATCTGCGCTACTACCACAATGTTATCTGTGTACATTATGATCCAAGGGGTGTCGCGTTGAATGATGGCGGTTATGTAGTCAACGACTAGAGCTGAGAGAGAAGACAGCTGGGGGTCGGTGCGGTGTAACCTTACTTTTACTGCAAACACATCGTTTTCACCAGCAAATGTCCTAAATTTTGAGTTTACATTGCTATACTTGTCCTGTATTGCTTTGGCGTAGTTTTCAGGTACTTTCTGTGCTTTAAAGGCCTGTCATATTAGTTTGCGTGGCACTCTATCGAACGATTTTTCCAGATAAATAAAAATAAAATAGAGGCTGTTCTTACTTTCTCTGTACTTTTCCATTAGTGTTCTATTGTGTGGATAGCATCTGTTGGAGATTTTCCTGCCATGAAGCCAAACTGGTTCTTACTGATCTATACCAACTCACGTAGTATGTCACGCAAAGCATTTTTAACGTCCTGAGTTACTGTCAGTCGCATGTATGCGTGGGGATTTTTGTAATTTCTTTTGAGATTTCGCAGTGTGCACATGAACGGAAAATGGTACAACTTAAGCTGAATATTTATTAGAGAACTAATCGAGTTGTCTAGGAGCCAGCCATCATTAAGGCAAAGTGTGAGGGGTGAGAAATAAAGTTTGAATGATAATTTTTTTTACTTTTATATTACATCTTTTTTTACTTTTTAATACAGGGGCTATGAAAACATGTCCAACTGATACATCGGGTGTGCCCCTGAACATACCACCGCTTCCAATCTTGATTGAAAGGGAAGCTCGCTTTAGTGGTATATCTGAACTTTAAAATGGGGATTTGAAGAGACATTTAAAGATCCTAGAAAACTTCCTACATAATCGCATTCTTCATAGGAATGATATACTATCACACAAACCAATACTCCTCAGGAACTTCGAAGTTATTATTAACGAACGTACAGCATGGACAACTAATTCTAACAATTCCAAGCCTGGATCTAAGATGTGGCTCACTGATGGGTCCAATTGGGAAATTAGTAGAGCAGGGGTAGGAATCAATGGGCCTAAATTCAAAAACTCAATTCCGATAGGACTCTACTCAACAATGTTCCACTCGCGGCAATAGCTTTTTTCAGCACTTGGAGACTAGTGAATCTTTTAGCTCGGACCTTACTCTCCAAAATGGCTCAAAGAGAATAATCCATCGGATACGCGTCTGGTGAATTTGAGAGTCATTGTCCGGACATTATGAAGTTGGTTTTTTAGCCATTTTTGGTTCACTTGAGCTTTATCAGAGGGTGCCTGTCCTGTTGAAACATCCATGGTCAGCCAGCGAAATGTGTGTCTGCCCACGGCTTCAAAGCAACCTCCAAAATACTTTCCCAATAATATTTGACATTTGCCTTGACAACAGGCTCGATGAAAACGATTGGAGAGCGCCCATCTCTGGTTACAGCAGCCCGAACCATTACCTGTGACTGGGTGCTGCCTCCTGGTGTCTTCTCAGATAACACAATGTTCGGAAATTGACCGCTTTCGGCCAAGCTGAGCAACTCCTTCACTCTCTCAAGTCTAACTTATTGCTGCTTTGCTGTGAGATCATGCGCCTTTTGGATCTTGTAAGGCTCGACTTTGAAATAATTGATGAGTATGGTACGGTCAGATATTTTCAGGTCTTTCGCCATTTGATTGGCACTTCGTCGGGGTTTCGCTCAAGTCGCTTCTTCACTTTTTGAAGCGTTTCACGTGACGTTCAAGTCTTTTGATGACCACCCCCAGGAAGTTTCGCGATTCTACCAGCCTCATTGTAACGAGTAATGGTGTGATAAATAAAAACATTATTTACTTTAAGGTGCTCAAGCTCACAAACAATCGCTGGTTGTGATTTTCCAGCGAAATATAAAGCAATCACACGTTTGAAATCCATTACTGATTTTCTTTTTTTCACGTTAATGAACTTGTAAACAATACTCTGGACTGTCATTTAGCCAACTAACAGACAGCTGATACCTGTGCAACAGCTGCGCGCGCGGTCGGAAGTTGGTTACAGTTCGAGTGCCAGACCCTGTATATGGGAAAGAACGCCTTGTCAGGAAAATGTGCTTTGTGAATGTCCTGCATTAGGCAGACTTCAATTGGACAGACACCGACAAAGACTTCACCTCTTTGGAGGTACCGTAGTATCTCCATACACTCTTTGGAACAACAAACCCAACATTGTGCTAAAATTTTTAAAAATCCTAAAACTCTTGGGTTACAAAAATAAGTCTTGCACAATAGATCAACTCTGGTCGCATTGGGTAATGGCCTTCTAATAATTATAATAATACTAATCAATCGTTTTCTTTTCTGTGGCACAATGAATTTCAATGGATTGTTATGATTTGTTGCGTGTATTTGGACCCCTTAAGCGTACGTGCGTCGCAAACAACATTAACTCTTGGCACTTGCGTTGGTGAGTGTGTCTGTGTGTGTGTGCGAGAGTGTGCAAATTTATTTACCGACTGACCGTAAACGCATTGAAAAATCTCACAACAATTTATTCTATTAGCCAAAGTGCAAAGCGGAGTGAATCCCGTTAAGAAAATATAAGAAAAAAATTCGCAATACTAAATGCGAAAATACAATCTACGGAGTCCGTTTCTTTTTCTTTTTGCCAAAGGATAACAGGAAATCCAGCTTAAAGGCTATTTAGAATAAAATATATACGCAGTGCTTACAAATGTGTTTTCTTAGCCATTCGGTCAACTACAGTTGTTACATTACTGCTTACATTTATTTAACACACACACATATACACACATAAGCATGTGTATTAATGTGTGCGAGTACAGCAAACAGTGGCCGTCGTTCCATCGATAGGTCCGTTTATACATTCCTCGAACTTATTGAATTGCAAATCAGTGAGATAAGGCAGTCGAGGAATAAATATCAAATCCGTATATGCTTATCGTCCTATCAACTTCGCCCCCAACGGCTGCGGCAGACATTTGCAACGTTTCGTATATAACGGTTACACTTGTTTACTAGTCAGTAGGTTGTTGGTCAATAGCTCGGCTGGGTCGCCGCTACAAAGTGTTTAAGCTTAAACATTTGACCGAGTTGGTCATTTCTTATTTCGAATTGTTTGCAATTGTTGTTGTTTCGAAATACGTACACGAGTACTGACTGCATGAATGCAGCGTGTGAATTAGATATTATTAATCAAATCCCTCCCCATCCAGCTTGGCATCAAATCCATTTTGCAATCTAACAATTCCTGTATTGCAGATTATTCGGGTTGCTGCCATGGCAAATTTCGGAGTCCATTCAGTTGAAGTTTGGGATTTCTCGATAGTCTCGATAGTCTGAAATTATGCCAGCAGTGGAAGCAGAAATATAGGAGACGCAAAACAAACCAGCAACAACCAACACATGCAGAAATAAAGGGTTTTCCAATAAGATGTGTCATTCCCGTAAAAGATCGATGTTTTATTTGCTTGTGTGGCACGTAGCGCCGTCTTGTTGACAATAAACGTTGTCCAGACTAATACTATCCAATTGCGGCCATAAAAAACCGTTAGTCATCTCTCGATAGCGCTATCCATTCACCGTAACTGTTGCTCCAGCTTCATTTTCAAAAAAGTAAGGTCCAATGACTCCGCCGGACCATAAACCGCACCAAATAGTCAAACGTTGAGGATAGATGGCTTTTCAACAATAATGGATTTTGTGAGCCCCAGATCCCACAACTTTGCTTGTTGACGAAGCCACCGAGGTGGAAATGAGTCTCATCACTCAAGATGATTTTTCGATGGAATTCCGGATCATTTTTATGCATTTCAACGACCCAATCAGCAAAGACACGACGTTGTTGATGATCGGCCGGCTTGAGTTATTGTGTTAACTGGACTTTTTAAGCCTTAAGACTCAAATCTTTATGCAAAATACGGTGTAATGACGTTTGTGGAATGCTTAACGCCAAAGAACGACGAGGAATGGACAAACCTGGCTATTCTTCACATTACTAACTTGCCCCAACAGCTCGAATTTTTTCACCTATTTCTATTTTACGTGTATCGTTCCTTTATTATTAATGGCGTAGTTTCTACTTGTCAAATATAAAAATATGACAGCTTCAAAAGTGACATCTACCGAAATAGCGGAATAGCCCGCTAACACCTGTTATTGGAAAACCCTTTATAAACGGCACACATTCAACATCGGTCTTTACGGCAAAATCAGTCTTTAAGGCAAAGTACAAAAGCACGGGGGTTGTCTGCTATGTTTAACGCAATTGCAGCGAACTCTTAACGCTGCTTACAGGAAACGAAATGTAATGAGCCGGGTACAAGAGAAACCCCTATAGCATATTCTATGCTACATTTCGGTTCTCTCGAAAACTAGACTATGCTACCCGGGTGCCCTCAGTTGCAAAAGACTATAATCTATCCCTGAATTGGCGCTTAAGCCCTCCCAAACATCGCGAGCAACACACGCATCTTGAGTGATACATATTTTCGATACCCTGATTTGGTATCGCTATGGATCAAAATGATCTCTGCGAGGCTTCGACCAGCCAGTATAACCTAACTCATTTGCAACACTACGTGGAACGAGCAGTAGTTCGATGTTTTTTATAGAAAACTTACATATAACGTTTTCACTAACGAGTTTTATTTACTCTTTTTTCAGTGAGCTGAAGAATTAATTTCGCCCAAAAGTTTGAATTATTAGGACTTTCGACGTAGACTATCGAAACAGGAACAGCTCGAACAACTTACTTTGACTTTTGATCTTAAAGCAACACACTAAGCCTAGTTTAACGTTTGTACAACGAGTTCCAATGCGGCCGTCCATCTTTGTATAGATGCATTTTGTGAAGGCTGTTCAAAAACCGTTGTTTTATCGAAAATAATCGATGCTGTACGTCAATTGATAAAACTAGATCGTCATGTGTTACTTCGCAAAATATAAGCAGCCTTGAACATCAGTGGAACTAGTCCAGATTCATTTTTGGAAGAACATTTCTTCGTGAAAAAGATTTGTTTTCATCCAATACCTCGTAATTGGAGAATAGCCCAAAATTCGGTTTCATTTCGATTGATGTAAAGAAATGTTGAAGAAATTCAGCCGCAGTGGTGCAAAGTATGTCCATGTCATCATAACAGGTGAAGGGTCTTGGATATATGCATATGAGCGGAAATGAAAACAGTAATCAACAGCATGGCTGCTCCAAGCCAACCGAGACGGGCTCAAGAAAACTTCACTACTTACAAAATTCTTAATATTTGCGGAAGAAGCACCTCAAGCAAATGGTCGCCTGTTTCTTCGAAAAATCGGGTCATATCGGAACCATACCGCTAGAGAAACTTAAAACAGTCAATTCATAATGGCATATTATTATTTGTTCGCCAGAAGTTTTCGGAGAATTAAATAAAATCAACCGCCGAAGACTAATCATCATCCACCAATACAACGCGAACTCTGACGTATCAGCTCAATCGAGAGTAGTTTTGAGCACTGAGAAGATCGAACTTAAGAACCATCAAACAGCTCGTTTGGGATATATCCGCTTCTGGATGGTTAATGTGATTTAAAATTTGGTTCACACAAGTACAGAAGTGTACTGGCTACCAAGAAGAATATTTTGAAAAACAATTTAGTACTTTCATTAATATTTTACCATGTTTTCCTTATTAGACGCAAAATGTAAAAGGCAAACATTGTAGTATATCATCGTAGGGCTTCATCTAGCGTTTGGAGTTTTCCGAGATAAACCTGAAACTTATTTTGCGTATAGCCTTTGACCTTTTTCTGACGTACTTCCTGAAACAGTTAAAAAAAAGATATTACTAAGGTTTTAAAAACAAAATGATTCTATATTTTTAGACCTGTTCCATATATAATACATCTCCATAGAAATATTAGCTCACCTTTTGTTTTATCCGAATTTCACAAATTTCAGAATCGAACACCGAACAAGTGTCGCCAAGTCCTTCTCCACCTATTATTTCCAACGCAAAGAAGGCCTTCCTCTTTCTTTACTACTATTAGCAGGTACTGTAGCGCACACTTTCAGAGCTGGAACGGTTGTATCCATTCGGATAACATGACCTAGCTGACTGGGTATTTTTTCTTGTTAATATTCGACGGACCTATCTGGCAACCCTATATCTTTTGACAGAAACGTCAGATCGCTTAATGACGTAACGCGTTGGAAGCGTCAGTCCAAGCAGATGTTTACCATAGAACAGTACACGCCACGCAAGCGCTCCCAAATTGTTGAAATTAACATTCAACAAAAGAAGTCAATTGAGAAAACTCAAAGTGCGTATAAAAAGTTAAATAATGTGAAAAGTGCGCCTTCTAAGAACACCATTAAACGTTTGTACGAAAGGTTTTCGACTGGTGATGCTCTTTCTAATCCAGAGAGCCCAAATCAAAACCGACCAAGGCGATCGGATGAGAATATTGCTCTTGTACGAGCCAGTGATGAGACGTCGCCAAGGACATCCCGAAATCGCCGTTCTCAGCAGTTGGGCATTGCTCGGACCAATTTACAACGAATTATCTACATTGATTTGCATTTATTCCCGTATAAGATTCAATTGACGCAAATATTGTTGCCTGCGGACAAGCCTCGTCTATTGGAATGGGTCCAAAAAACACATGGGTCCGTCGAATATGGGCAACCCTGCATGTCGTAGTAAAGCTCATATAGCTTACCGTTCCATAGTCTGTGATACTCACCGTTGATAGCATGCAAAGGCCTACAAATCTTCCGCAGCATCTTTCTTTCAGACACTCCAAGCGAGGCTTCATCGGATATTGTCACCGTCCAAGCCACACAATAGGACAGGCATGATGAGATACTCGTGATGCTCACATCATTATCAGTGTTAATTCTGGTTCCTAAATAAACAAAGTCTCCCACTACTTTAAAATCATAACTGTCAAGAGTGACGTGGGTGCCGATACGCGAGTGCGCCGACTGTTTGCTTGATGACATGAGCACTTCGACTTGCCTTATTTCACCACCAGACCCATTCATTTTGCTTCTTTATCGAGCTTAAAAAAGTAGTTCCGCATTGCCACAGCGTAGTTGATAAGGTCGATGATATCAATTTCATCGGCATACGCCAGCGTTTAAGTTTTGCGGCTCGTACAATATTTTCCAGCATCAGGCTAAAGAAGTCACATGAGAGCAAGTCCCCCTCTCTGAAACTGCGTTTGGTATTAAGTTCTAAACTCTTAAAAAGCACCCTACAGTTTTGAGAAATAGCAAATAAAGACATCGTGGCATATAAGCAACTCCTTTTCGGGCTGTCGGATGCGTCTTTAAAATCGATGATAAGATGGTGTGTCTCCTTTTATGGGCCTTTTCAAAGACTTGGCGTATTGTGATGAATTGATAGAGCAACTTTGATAAAAAAATTATTCGTATTCGGTTAGGTTGGGTTTTGTGACAGTCGGCTTAGTCAGTCCATTGTGGCACCACTATGTAGTACGGGAACCTAGTATTTAGTCATCACTGGCACTGGTAGGTTAGATGAAAAGAGAATCCCAGGTATACTACAAGTATCACTTACGTGCCATTTTGGCACCATAATGTGGGCCACTACCTGCGAAAAAATTTAGGGAAGAGAAAACTTTCTACCAGTGATGTAGTGGAGGAGAAAAAAGGGATCTAGGCTGGAAAATTTCTTTAGCCATCCCCAAAGGCACGCTAAGGAATCTCAAGCGCCTAGCCGCCAGAGACGGAGATTTGCAGAGAAAGTGTTCAACAGTCTCTTTCTCTGCAGGATCCCCAAAGTTTCTATTATACAAAAGGGGTTGTACGGAATTCCAAGCTTCTCCGCATGAGTACCGATCACCCAGTGACCAGTGAACACCGCAATGAGTTTGGCAATTGAATGGTGCGGGATTCCCATCACCTTAAGCGTTCTGTTCATATCGTATTGAGGCCATAGTGTTTTCGAAATAGCACACGCTGCGACAGACTTCCATTGGTCTTGCACTTTTTTTACAAAGAAATTGTGTAGTTCCCCTTAACATCAGTCAAAGGGGCACTGAGAATTCATTTCGCATACTTGCAGGATCGCGAAGACCTCTGCTAAAAAACGCTGCTCGTTTCCGGCAGTTTAAAGGAAATATTGGCTGATTTAGAGAAAGCCCCCGCTCCCACTCCAGATTCCATCTTGAATGCGTCAGAGAAAATAAATGTACCTATATCCGTGCAGACTCTCCCCTCTTTCCAATCTTACCTGCTCGGAAAGATAGCCGTAGCACAACCCTCAAATCCCAGTTTGCGGACGAAGAGAACAGTGCGAAGTACAGAGAAGGAAAGGGAGATCTGCTTCAAGATGCTACTATGCCCTACGGGAAGTGGCCTCCAGAGGAGAATCTCCTTCAACCTAACAGCGTTTTTAGCAGCAATGGATTTAACTTGCAGATCCACGGGAAGTAAGTGCAGAATGACGTTGACGGCAGCAGTGGGAAATGTTCTACATACACTAGTGATGTCCACACATGCAGTTCTCTGCACTCTCTCTAGTTTAGTGGTGTTGTAGCCCTTCGGCGCGAACTAGGCAACCATATGTCAAAATTGGCAGAACCATTAAGTTGTACATCGAAAGTACGACATGTGGCTTGAGACCCCATTTTTACCGAGCATGGGTTTACAGGCGTAGAAGGCTATACTGGCCTTCTTAACTCGATTTTCTATGTGCAGCTTCCAGTGCAGCTTGGGGTCAAGTCTGAAGTATTCAAAAGAAAATACTCCTAGCCTTGGAGAATGCTCATCTAAAAGCCAATCACTGGTGACATATGACACGACCTTCGAGATGTTCTCTCTTGAGAGGGTGAGTAATTCTCTTGAACTTGTCTTATCTATTTGCGGTCAAATTAGCCTGAATGTAATCAAAAGTATTTTCTTCTCTTTATGACTTACTGGACTCCTGGAGAATATTATTTTTTATCTTTCATTTGCAAGTTGACTTAGGAACTCCAATATTGACTCTGTTTTCAAACAGTGGACCCTTTCCCTTTCTGGTTAGCTCATCGGCCCTGAAAATTCCTTCAATATCTCTATGTACCGGAATCAATAAAAGACTGACCTTGAAGCTCATTTAGAGCTGCCAGGCATTCCTGAGCAAGCTTTGATTTTAGTATAACCGCCTCCTGATACCTGATCGCTAACTAGACGCTAAGACTTAAATGTGTCCTAGTTTCTACTTTCCACTGGGATGCACTCGAAAAATGTTTCTTTGCCTACTTTTAATACCAATCCAGTCGCATTGTATTTCGAATTCAACCAACGCCAGCAACCAAGCTGGAAAGCTTACAAGATGGCACACAGTGTACAGCTCTAAGAAGCGACGGACACATTGAGGTGCCAACATTGCAAGCTTTACTTGTTTTAGTGGACTTGCCTTTAGCCATAGTGCCTCAAAATCTGTTAATATGCACACTTGCCTATGCATGTATTTGTATGCATCCATTCATGTATGTGTGTACCACTGACGCATGATTGTTTGTGCCACATGCTTACTCCGCATTGTGTGTAAAGTACCTGTATACTTAGGCGTATGTGCACAGATCACGCATGCCCTTGAAGAGAGTCGTAACACAAAAAAATAAATGTCGAAAAACCCGGTTTCAAAGCTTTCAATTTTCAACAGGTTCCTAAGTAAAAATTAAGCCCGATTTTCTGCTAATGAGAATATGAAACACAACATTAAAGAAGAACTAGCGATCACTTCTATGTGCTTATTTCAAAAAAGCATATTTTGTATTATGACATTCTTCAAGCAAGCGTGCGATATGTGTAAGTGTGTGTGGGGATGCAGCAGCTAAGCAGTTGCCAACACTCAACCACTCTGGCTGCTACTGCTTATCCCTGCGGATAAGCGTCAATATATGTATGCATAAGTAGTAGTAGTAGTGGTAGCTGTATGTATGTACAGCTGTGAACATGAAAATAGCAGCATCCTTAAAAACTTGTTTAGAAGTCACGTTTTTCCCCTTATAAATCACGCAAAAGAAAATTTCAATACCAAATATCTACGACGGGTTAAGGGATTTCAGGTTTAGGTAGAGTTTAAGTAAATAAATCTGGCAACTGCGTAAATAACGGCTGTTGATTGGCATTGGTACGTTTTTAAGTGCAACATTGAAATAGCAGTGCCCTCAGTTTTTTTGATTTAAAAAAGGAATAGCAAGGAATTGCAACGAGCCATAATAAGTAGGGTATCCTTCCTTCATAAAAGAATATATAAAAAAAAAATAGAAAATACCTGGCAACCGCGGGAGTAATCAAATAGCCCATATTCTAATCGACAAAAGTCACGCGTCGTCAATACTGGACGTGAGATCCTACAGAGGCGCAAATTGTGACTCAGATCATTTCATGGTTGCCACCCATTTGCGGCACCGCATTTCTATGTGAAACAACAAAAATCAATACAAGTGGGACTCAAGTGGAATACCAACATAATAGTTAAAGATACCAGTCTACTTGAAAGATATCAGCGTAAAGTTTTCAACAATTTAATTGACGTAAAATAAGATAGCAATCACGGCGGCCGCCGTAGCCGAATGGGTTGGTGCGTGACTACCAATCGGAATTCATAGAGAACGTAGGTGCGAATCTCAGTGGAAGATCAAAATAAAGAAAAAGTTGTTTGTAATACCGGTCGCCCCTCCGCAGGCAATGGCAAACCTCCGAGTGTATTTCTGCCATGAAAAAGCTCCTCATAAAAAATATTAGCCGTTCGGATATATAATATAATATTAGCCAGCCGGATTATTATAAATAGTTATAAGTATAAGTATAAGTATAAGTATAAGTATAAGTATAAGTATAAGTATAAGTATAAGTATAAGTATAAGTATAAGTATAAGTATAAGTATAAGTATAAGTATAAGTATAAGTATAAGTATAAGTATAAGTATAAGTATAAGTATAAGTATAAGTATAAGTATAAGTATAAGTATAAGTATAAGTATAAGTATAAGTATAAGTATAAGTATAAGTATAAGTATAAGTATAAGTATAAGTATAAGTATAAGTATAAGTATAAGTATAAGTATAAGTATAAGTATAAGTATAAGTATAAGTATAAGTATAAGTATAAGTATAAGTATAAGTATAAGTATAAGTATAAGTATAAGTATAAGTATAAGTATAAGTATAAGTATAAGTATAAGTATAAGTATAAGTATAAGTATAAGTATAAGTATAAGTATAAGTATAAGTATAAGTATAAGTATAAGTATAAGTATAAGTATAAGTATAAGTATAAGTATAAGTATAAGTATAAGTATAAGTATAAGTATAAGTATAAGTATAAGTATAAGTATAAGTATAAGTATAAGTATAAGTATAAGTATAAGTATAAGTATAAGTATAAGTATAAGTATAAGTATAAGTATAAGTATAAGTATAAGTATAAGTATAAGTATAAGTATAAGTATAAGTATAAGTATAAGTATAAGTATAAGTATAAGTATAAGTATAAGTATAAGTATAAGTATAAGTATAAGTATAAGTATAAGTATAAGTATAAGTATAAGTATAAGTATAAGTATAAGTATAAGTATAAGTATAAGTATAAGTATAAGTATAAGTATAAGTATAAGTATAAGTATAAGTATAAGTATAAGTATAAGTATAAGTATAAGTATAAGTATAAGTATAAGTATAAGTATAAGTATAAGTATAAGTATAAGTTTCTGAATTTGAACGTGGTCCTACAAGCCTTGAAGTCGATCCACGTCAAAGCCGCCCAAAAACACCACCAACACCAGACCTCGTAGAAAAAATACAGGATATCGTATACGGAAATCCTCGAGTGACTGAAAGAGATTTAGTAGAAGCCCTTAGCATCTCATTGGGCAGTGTAAGCAATATTTTGACCGAAGAAGTGGGTTTCGGAAAGCTGTGTGCCGCATTCGCTAACAATGGAACAAAATCACATTCGAGTGTGGCCTCCATCCTTTTACCTTTGCATGCGTGGAAAGCTTTTTTCGTCAAATAACAGCTATGGAAGCGTATGTTGCGGCCCGTCCAGATTCTGACTTCAGGAATGCAATTCATAAATTGGAATCTCGTAGGAAAAAGTGTTTTGACGTTCAGGGAAACTTCAGTCCAGAGTATTGTTCGCAAGCGCGCGGAAGCATTTTTCCGAGAGTAAGCACGAAAAAAGAAAATCAGTAATGGATTTCAAACGTAAAAGTGTGATTGCATTATAATTGGCACCGTCTCACAAAGCTCGAATGAACCAAGAATGGCTAAGAAACAACGTTCCGATCTTCATAGCGTCCCCACAATGGCTCTCAAACTCACCAGACGCGAATCCGATGGATTACTCTCTGGGCCATTTTGAAAAGGAAGGTACGATCAAAAAGATTCACCAGTCTCGAGGCACTGAAAAAAGCGCGAATGAACGCGAATAGGCCAAAATACCTGCAAGCCACATTCGGGCAGCTGGCGATTCATTTCTGGACCGTCTCAAAGCCATATCGAGTGAAAGTAAACTGATTCTTAATTTTTTATTATTTTCACACATTTTTTAATTTGAATTGAATAAAAGTAATTTTCCAAACTAAATTTATGGCCCTTTTAATTAGTTACTCGAGTGCCAGAGCCTGTAGTACAATATTTCAAATAATAAGAAAAACTTTCTAATCACTTCATAGACAATTTTTTTTTTTAAATCTGATATTTTATTGGTGCTGCTATTTTCGTGTTCGCAACTGTATGTGTGTGTGTATGTGTAATGGTGCTATTGTTTTTTTTTGTTGTTTTTGCTTTTGTTATTTTTGTTGTTCAACTCGTTGTCCATGTTGTTGCAAAGTTAACCTTTTAACACGATTTATTTCTGCACACAAGTCACTTCCGATTATGCTGGCAACATTGAAGGCAGCAGTCGCCCACAGCAGGCCACAAACGCCATGCAGTAAGCGCCAACAAGCAGTACTTGCATATGTATGTGTGTGTGTGCATGTATGTGCATAATTTTGTGCGCTGAACGAGCGTGTGGCAGTGGCAGCAGGAAGTCTGCTAAGGAAATGAATTGCTACATACTTAAATATGCGGCACTAACATATGCGCATGCAACTTACATGTGTACCTATGTACATACATACGTGCACTCATACATACATGCATACTGATTATACTCATACACACATGCATGTGTGGCCCCATGTACAAACACCTGTATAAATTTAGTATACAACTCCGCCTCACACAACTTCGCTCCTTACCTCCTACTTTGCCCTTTCCCGCAAGCCTTTACATGGATATATGTGCATATGTCTGTTTATCGTTAAGATCAGCAACCACTTTTTTCTTCTGCTTCCTTATTTCTTTGCTCTTCGCATTTGCTATCATAGTTTACAACTTGTAGTTTTCTTTTACCGACCATTCGTGGCCCTTTGCCACGTAAGTATTTGTTTTTGTTGTTCTCTTTGTACACTTCCAATTTGCATTGGTAATGAGCAACGCAGCGTAGCGCACTGTAATGCTGTATTTCGACTAAATAAATACGCATTCACTTGTCAATGGCAAGTGGCTTTAACTAAAGTCCAATGATGGGGTGGTGGGAGGTACGAGGAGGATAAATCGAAAAAGCGATTTAACTTAATTGCGTACCTTTTAATACATACACGGATTGCTTATGCAGAGGAATTACACACAGACACATGCAGACAGCCATTTATACATAGAAACACATGAAAGGAAAAGAATGTATTTACAGGGTGTGGCAAAAGTATGTAACATTTTCCATTAGCTAATGAAGTAAAGCTAAAAATTAATCATTGGTCCAAATGGCATTGGTCTTTCGGTGAATTCCATAAAAAGTACCTTGGCACTTTTCCCTAGGAAATATGGAAGGCCTATTACTACACACTTTGAAAGGAGTTACACTGCAACTGTCTTCTGAGGCCCAATACTTAGGGATAATCCTAGTTTGTAAGATGACATAGAAGACGCACGTCGAGCAAAGGTCTCTCGAACATTAAAAGTCTTCTGGCAGTGTAAGAAAACCTTTGGCAAGACAAGGGGTCTAAGACCGGCGATAGTACACTGGTGTAACATCACCCTGATTAGACCCACTATCCAATACGCAGTCTGGTGGAAGGCTACTATGGTTAATTTCAGAGTAAAACCCCTAACCAGACTACAGAGAAGTGTGTGCTTGGATATCACAGGAGCTAAGAGTATGAGATCTGGCGGTGCCCTTAACACCATCCTGAACTTGCAACCTCTAGATCTTCAAATCCGAAAGGAAGCAGTGGAAGCGGCGCACAGACTCAAGCCAAACCGTATCTGGGAAAACAAAGAAAACATTGGCCATTGTCAGATTTGCCACCAGTTGTCGGAGCGATGCACACTGTTCTCTATGCCAGCGGACAATCAAGTGGTTTCGGTAGGAATTATGATTTTTGTATCCCAAATAGGATGGTACTTAGACGAAGACACTAAGTACTCCTACGCTCCAGGACAGATGGCTACGGTATTCTTTACGGAAGCCTATGGCGTCTGGCGTCTAATTGCGAAAAAGTGACGGGGTAGTACTATTGGAATTTTTAGTGACAGTCAAGCTGCACTAAGAGCCCTTGCTAACCCACGTTCCTCTTCGAAATTAGTCGGTGAATACAAGGCAAAACTGAACAGTGTTACTTAACACAACAAAGTTTGTCCTATCTGGGTGCCTGGACATTTTGGTAGGGCACGGTAATTTTAATATATTTTCCCAAATATTCATGGCGAACGCATGATTGCGCTGACAAGCCTTTTGTAGGAGAAGGATACCTGCTCGCTGGTATTGTCATGTACAGATGAAGCCTGAGTCTAATAACACGGAAAATTTTAAACATCGTTACGGCGCTAAGGAAGCCAGGCCGAGCCCAACAGACTTGGACGTAGCAGCTCGAAGACGAAATGAAAAGTGCGAGTTTAAACACCGAGACGAGCCAAGATGGAAGAATTTGGCGATTGCGAAAAAAGACAGCTGACTCCAAGTAAAACAGGTCAAAAGCAAGGAAGAAGAAGAAGATTCTACAGTATGTTTTTAAACGGAACATAGATTTCTTCAAATATCTCTATCTCTGGAAGAGATCTAAAGTAATATATGGTATTTGTAAAATGGTCCGAATCAGAATATGAATACAATTTCTTCAAATATTTCGATGACAATACCACCGGGAGAGCAATATCTTCACTGTGAAAAGTAGCCTATATGCTGCTGAGAAAACTCTTCTTTTCTTTTTGCATTTTCTCTATATAACGCATGCATGAATTTTTTTTTTTTATGAAAGCGAACACTCAACACCGTCAGATAAAAAATCACACAAAAATCAACGCAATTTTTGAACCACTTGCACTTTATTATATCAGAGCTTCCTTCACAATCGCACTCCATACGTTGCTTCTGCTAGCATTTATAAGGCGTAAATCTGCATCAACACCATCTGTTCATCTTCTTGGCGATCTTTCACGCGTTGTTTACTGATTATAATAGCAGAGTTGAAGTTTTTTTATCGTAATCCTGCTGTCGTCCATCCTGAGCAGGTATCCAAACCATCTCAGCTGCTGAACTTTAACAAAACTCACAATATTTTGACCTGATATCAGCTCTTCGATCTAATCATTGTATATATTGTATACTATCTTTAACCCGCGGCCCCGCTCGTGTAGGAGGATATGTATATAAAATAATTACAAACAATAATTTCATAGAAAACAATCGTTGAATAAAATCAACACAACCAATCAGAAAAATATCAAGCAAAATTATTTTTATTAATTTCTATCTCAAACCGTTTTTGAATTTGCATTTGGGTCATAGTTGAACAGCTTATGCGGATTATGAAGTCTAGAGTGTGCTATAAGTAGTGGGGAATAGGAAAAACTAAGATTTTTTAGATTAAATTTAAGCAAATATTCGATTATTAGTGACGAATGAGAATGGTAGCGCGGCCTGGGGGCTGTGGGAAGGGAGTTCCATCATAAAAACATGCCTATAACCTTCATTGGGTGAAAATATGAATGTATAAAAATTTTTACGTCATTTGGTGTTGTCGTTTCGTAGTGATGCGCGGAAAATGTACAGACATTCACCTTTATAGTATAGATATTTCTTAGGATTTTACGCTTAAAGGGAGAAAGCACAGTAGTTCTTTATGTTAGGTGTCAGTACCCATGCCTCGCAGTTATATGTTGCAACTTACGTCCTGTAGATTTGTAGGTTACATAGCCTCGATAGTACATAATTTATTTTTGAGAAGTTTCAGGTGAGCAAAATAATATCTATTAGCGGAGTGTAATCTGTCATTCATGCCGATTAGGGACCCTGCAAGGCTGCTAAGGTTTTCACACAGAAATTTAAATCTCCCCACTTTGTGGTAAATATATGAGCCGATCTCCAGGTTGTTATAGCGTGTGACTCTTAAAGCCCTAACTTGGTATTTTGTCTTATCGACATTAACTTCAAGGCCAACAAGCTTTGACTGTTATCAGCTCCAACGTACAGTCAGCAAGTGCGCGTTGGTTTCTCGCAATGATAGCGAGGTCGTCAGCATAGCCGCAGATCTGGACGCTTTCCGTGAAAATGGTAGCTCCAACGTCAATATAGCTGAATCGCTACTTTGCGGATTTATATGTTTTATGCTGAATACATTCTTGCTCTTCAGTATTGCTTATTCGTTTACGAAGGGTGACTGGAGCGATAGTTGTGAAGAATCAGATCTAGTCACTACGCATTTTCCAGAATGCATAGACTACTCAGATCACGATCCCTTGAGAGATAACGTAGCAAACATCACGAAAGAGTTTATTACAATCCAAAAAATAGAATGGGCCTTAAACACTTTTGACCAATTTAAATCGCCAGGTATAGAGGGGATTTTTCCAGCCATGCTCCAAAAGATGAGCGATCTTTTGGTACCATGGCTAAAAGCGATATACACAGGAAGTCTGAGGCTTAACTATATACCTGTTATCTGGAGAGAAGCAAAGGTTGTTTTTATACCGAAAGCGGGTAAGAACAACCCGATACTCTCAAAGGACTATAGGCCCATTAGTTTGACCTCATTTCTTCTGAAAACGCTTGAGAAAACCCTTGACGCACACATCAGAGGAAATAGGATGTCAGACTTCATGTCTAAGGCACAACACGCATATACTAAAGGCAGATCCAAAGAGCTTGCGTTACACTCACTAGAGTTAATTATAGAGAAAGCGCTAGAGTACAAGGAATATGCTTTAGGATGGTAACTAACTCTTAAAAACCACACAAAGTACTATATTGGTGCTACTCAGCCATAGTAAAGCTAATATTACTGTACGGCGCTCTGGATTGGTGGACTGCGCTAGGAAAACCAACATATAAAAACCCTATGGAAAGTATTCAACGTCTTGGTGCACTTTGCACAACGGTGCATTGAGAACTACTCCAACGCCAGCGCTTGAAATAATACTCAACTTGTCACCGATTGATATTGCGGCGGAATGCCTAGCAGCTAAATTCGCCGTAAGACTCAGCGAAGAAACTCAGGCGAATTTGCCTGTAAAACATTCGGGCATAGCTCAATAGGCATTAGTTATAGGGTCCAAACGGACTATATGACTCCGAAATGCAATTTGGTGAAGAAATTCCGAAAAACAATAGAAGAAGAGGGGTGGAAAAAAGGAATGAAACCTAACCCAAATACGCTTAATATATTTACTGACGGTTCGAAAATGATGGGCGGAAATGCGCAGAGCTGGACATCAGGCGGCCAATTGAGCATCCTGGTCACTGTAGCAGAAGCCTATGCGGTAGGAAAGGCTGCAGAAATAGCAATCGCAAACACATCAAAAAACTCCAAAATAAATACATCCGTTGGAACAACCAGAACAAAGCAAAACATAAAAAACGTGATCGGACGATATATCCGCACTAGGATATGTGGTAAATTATCAAAACTTGTCAATAAGTCCCAGTGATATAATAATTTAACGTAGTGTATACATATAAAATATATACAACAACAAATTCTTTATCGTCTTTCGAAAATAGCCTTTTATATGGTCCCCAAAATAAGATTTCTACCATTTTTGTTTTCGTTAAATTTTTATATCGCTTTTCCATTCTCTCTTTCGTATTTAAGTTCATTGGCGTCGTGATTTTGTTCAAGTTCTTTGACAGCTTCAATTTGGCCGCTTCAACAGTGATGGACACTTTTTATTGGCGTACGAGTATAATTACCTTAATTGAAAACAACTAAAGTCAACGTAAAACTTCGCATTTAATTAATTGTTTTGGTTGTAAATCCATGTAAAGTGATGTTAAGACTGCTTGTAGTTGTTTTCAGAATACCAGTGTCCATTTTTGACATTCCCTACAAACTGACAGCGATGCAATTAATTTGCTTGTTGGTCAGCTAATGTTCTGGAAAATAGCACGCATGACATATAGACATGCATATACTCACATGCATACATACATACATAGATACACACATATATACATACATAGGTAGCTGGAAGCGTACCCTGTGAGAAAAACAAAATACATAAATGACCGCCGTAGCGGAGGGTGTGCTTGTGCGAGATTTATTTCCTGGAAGTAAATTCTGAGTTGAATAAAACATATTTTGATAAAATGATAGGAATGGAGACCTTTGGCAACCTTTGTGTGCTGCCATGAAAATTTTGAACTTTAGAGCTGTGATTTTGCGGTCAAATTTCAGAGGCGTAGCGCCAGGATCTTTAAAATACTATCATAATTTCTGAAAAATTCTTTCCAATGGTAAAAATTTTGATACTATAAGGAACTTAGAAACATAAAAGCAATTCTCGAGCTACTTTAACAATATGTTTCAAAGTACTTATATAATATATGGAACTCAGTTTGTTCAAAGGTGACAATGCAGGTCGAAAATGTGGTATTCACTGCCGCTCCGATGATATTTGAATTGATATGAAAATAGAGTATAGAAGCGGCAGGAGTTTTGTTCTGATCACTTCGAGTTTATTTATTCAAAATAGTCCCCTCTGGCCTCGACACACTGTTTAGCGCGATCTAAAAGCTTTTCGAAAGAGTGTTTCAGGATATCAGTACAATCCTTTTGGATGACCTCTACGCACGTAAAACGTTTTCCTTTTCCAGCTTCCTCCTTCGCCGTATTCAGAGCGAATTCGACGAATGCGATGCAACAAACACCAAAATAGAAAATTGCATTGACGCCACATTGACGGCTTGACCCGTTGGCACGAACTCCTTGTGGACACTTCCCTTGGAATCGTAAAAACAAGTGAGGATCGTCTTGATTTTAGATGTCTCCAAACACGATTTTTTGGGTGGTGGCACGTTTGGGGCCTTCCATTCGGAACTTTAACGCTTAGTTTCAGGCTCATGATGGAAACACCTAGTTTCACACCAGTTACAATGTTGTAAAGGAAGTTCTCGTCTTTTCTCGCCTCTTTAATGAGGTCTTTCAAATGTTGAATTCTGAGCCATTTTTTCTCCTCAGTGAACTTGTGTGGAACGAAACGTGCACAGACCTAAGCCGTAAGACCAAATGATCAGTTAAAATGCGATAAATCGATGTTTTGCGGATATTCAACTCCGATTCCATGAATTTCAACAATGATTTCGGTTAATTTTTGGTAAATGTACGAACAAATTCCATGGAGTTTTCGGTGATTACTGATTTTGGGCGGCCAGTAGGTTCATTGTCATTTATATCCTCACAACCATCTATGAAACGAGTAAAGCACTCATGAACTCTGGGACGAGATATAAAATCATCGCCATAAACTTTCTTCATCAATTCAAATGTTTCAAACACTTTGAGGTTTGTCATTGCCTGTCGAGGGGAGAAAAAACGTTTTCTTTATTTTGGCTTTTCACCGAGATTCGATCCTACGTTCTCTCTGAACTCCGAATGGTAGCCACGCACCAACCCATGAGCCAGGATTGCATGAAGACGGTAGTTTCAGCCATCGTGGATCCATCGTAAGGTTTCATACACCTTAAGCCGCCGGTGTCGTCAGAGTTATTCATTGCTTACGTGCAAAAAGAAATTAGTACAATAAAGGCATGGTTCTAATTATTGCACACAAAAAAAATAAAAATTTAATCGGTTTTCTTTTCTAACTTATTATTTTGTACTCTTGTCGTATATAATACAAATTTAATTCGTAAGTATATATGTGTAGGGTAAGTCCTAATCCGCTGGTTTTTAAGAGGGGCATTACCCAGCCATATACCTATAGTGTTTTGAGCGAGGAGGGTGCCGAAAGAACCTGATGGGGCCCCCGGCATTATAAAGTCGGAGGATAGTTCTGCACGCATTACCCGGCGGATTGAGGTGGTTGAATAAAACCGTGGATCTGCCAGCCGTATATTGGTGTATGACCCCGCTGCTGTCGAGTCGACGTTTTGTAACGTGCCGACGTGCTGGTAGTCGCTCACGACAGCGGCATGCATGGCGACGCGTTTATTGTTGCCATTCCGTCCCCTCATCGTAATGACGTATCCCCTATGGCCTCTCACCTGGGTTATATGCAGTCTCAGTTGCCTTGTTAGGCCGCTAGAGATCATCGTCGATGGAGTGCATACGTCGGCGCGTACCTAGTGTAGCCACCCCCAGCCTCAATTTTTACGGCGGCTATTCAGTAGATAGAGTTCCCGCTCGGAAATCGGGCGGCCGTGGTAGCTAGCGAGGCCTAGTTGCCAGTTTGTTTTGTATGTGTTGTTCACTAGTTCATCCTGTAGTTAGGATCGGAGAGGCCTAGTTTCCATTCCCCTGGTTTTATTTAAGCGGAAAGACCTTGTTTCCGCTCTGACTTTTATCGGGCGGGAAGAACTGGTTTTAACTGGTGATATTTAAAAAACAGGTAGGTTATGTTTGACTAAGTTATATAGAGCAAAGAGCACACCTGCATAGTTGAGTAGAGAAATTGTTTATTTAAAAAAGAGAGAAAACAAGGATAGGAAAATTGGTTGATATATGATACATACAGTCTGTTGAAAAACTACCACGAATTAATCATTCAAAAAGCTCGAAGTAGTTTGCGACGTATGGGATTTTATGAAGCAAATTCGGCATAAAAACCAAATTGGTGCCAACATTTTTTTAAATTTAGTACCGCTGTAATGCACCGTTTCGTAAGGATGTTAATTGCCAGCGAATTTATGACCAAGAACCCAAAAAACAGACATTATCAAGCAAGTACTTTTTCTACCTGATATGGTACTCTGGCTGACTTTTTTCACTTCCCAAAACTCAAATTACTACCTCGAGGTACTAGTTTTTAATCGTGCAAAGTAAAAGAAAATTCGCAGGAAGAACTGAAGATTATTGTGGATGTTGTATTTGACTTGTTCTGATTTTTGCATTATTCGTCTATTATTTCGAAAGTGAACTAACTTGAAGGTAATACAGTAAATGGGAATGATTATTTAATTAATACTCACATATTGAGTTCACTGATATTATTGATCAAAATATTACATTATTGATCAACTGCTGGTACTTTTTTGACAGAATGTATGTTAATTTTCTTAGGAGCAGTTTTAACTTATTAACCCATCAGCATGGTTTTGTTACACAGTTCCCAATTTAGCCGTTTTCACTGAATACTGTATTGCTGCCTTCTCAGAGGGGCAACAAGTCGACTACAACTATGTATACTAAGTTTTCAAAAGCGTTGGATAAAGTCTCAAATACAATTTTATTAGATACATTTCTTGATTAATATTTCAAATATATCATTATAAATATGTTATTTATAGTAAATAATATTGTAAAATATTTTAGTTTAAAATATTGATTTTATTTAAAAATATTTTATAGTTTTAATCAATAATTATTTATTTTAAACTTTTACAGAGGTTTTTATAATTGCTTAAGGGGTTAGGAGTAGGGGTAGTAAGAATTTTCAAAAAATTAGATATTTTTTACATTTTCTTAAAGTATAATATCTTAAAAATATTGAGTGAAGATTTGAAGTGAATCCGATAAATAATTTTCGAGTTATTCAACAATTAACAAAAGGCGCTCGGGCGCTCCGGATAAGCCACAAAAACTTTAAATGCGTTTTGCTAAAAACTATGTTTTTGAACTGGTGATCACTGCAACCTTAAAAACCGCTTGGAAGATTTTAATAAAATTTATGCTGCTTTTGAAAAACATAAAAAACTCGTGCCTGATCGAAGAATTTTTTTTTTCAAAATTTGGACTTTTTCAAACAAATCATACGGTTTTTTTTTCTCGAAAATTTGCAAAATATTTCCTGAGGCCGCCATATTGTTAGTTTTGAAAAAAAGATTCATTCAAGCACAAGATTATCTGTTTAAAAAACCAATTTCTCTTGTCCGATTGATTTTAGATGAATCTCCAAGGACGTGTGATGATCACCGCAAGGGACTTCTGGAGAAACGGGTTCCACACAAACAGTGATAACTTTTATAATTATTAATATTTTTTTTTTTGAAATTTTGTTAAAGTCAATTCGAAACATGATGCATTAATGATATGTTTTTATTTTTGTAAAATAAAGCAACTGACTAGCAAAAAAAAATTATTGAAAATCATCATTTTTCGGGCCTCTGACTACACCTAACCCCTTAATTATGTGAACAGCGCAACATCTAGTGTCCGAGCATCATCAGCGTGCAAAAGTGAGAGTCCCGTTGCCCTTTTGGGTGCCAGTTACAAGCCTACCTAACGTGAGTGGAGAGTACCCAGCATTAAGCCAAGTTCATTGATCAGTTACATATCTCATGTCCTCGACACTTGGGGTTTCACTAAGTTTTTCTAGATTAGAGGCAATCTTACTCATATAATAAGCATTGTACTCGTATAGTTTCCGTTGATCGTACCTTGTCTGTAAGTATATAAGGTTCTTTGCTTTTGTTTTATTTATCAGTGATATAAGTATTTAGTTGTTTTTCTTTTGCCAAATTCCTTCTGTGTGCAGATGATTTAAAAATATATTCTATTTTTCCCAATTCGGCTGTAACCATAAACTGCTGATATTGAAGTAGAATTAATGACAGCATTTAAATTTTTCATAAAAACACGTATAATTTTCCACTAAGTCAATTAATTTTTCATCTTTCATTTCTAATATTAAAATTTTTTCGCAAATATCAAAGCAAATATAAAGCATTTCGCAGCTGCTTACGGTTACGGGGAAAAACCAAAATTCAATAGATACATAAGGCTACGGTTATGATGCAACACCTATAATCGTTTACAGAGATGCCCATACATTTGATCAGAACAGCTATCAAAACATGGTTACGGTTACGGCTAAGGTATGACACCACTAATTACAGCTTCAAGTTGCTATTTACTGCTGTTGTTCGATCTACATTAGAATTATTATGCCGTGTTTATTTGGAGACCTTACCACCAATTCTACATATATTCACAGAATTAAACGAATTCAAAGAGTTTTTCATATATATGCTCCCTCTTCCCTTAATTTTTCGGATCCTGCCCCGTCATATAAATTCCGCTTACTTCTTTGATCTTAAACAACTAGAAAATAGAAAATCGATTTATCTGCTGTTTTTTTTTTGTTTAATATTATCAATGGTGAAGTTAACCGTTACTCTCTTTTAGAAATGATTAACGTTTTGGTACATACCAGGTCTCTACGTAATAAATATCCGTTCCATTTGAATAGGTTCAGAATAAATTATGCCTGCAATGCTCCTATTGCTCACTCTCTTCATGAACTCAATGACATCTGAATTCTATTTAATTCGAATTTACAATATCTAAACTATGTTTCTCTATTCAATTAAACTGTGTATTGCAGTTTAATTTTTTGAAGACGATGTTTTTCTAGTACTTGGTGAAAAAGAACAATTATAATTTCACATATATTTTCTTTTTTTTTTTTTGTTAAATAAACTTTTGTAGTAAATAGTCAGTAAGAGCAATTGTTTATTGATTTTAGAAGAAATAAATAACATAAATTGGTTGTTCCTCCGGCAAAGAAATTAGTCAAAAAGAATACCACATACTTCAGGGTGCATTTCCTACAAGGCAGTAAAAGCTAAAATGTTGCAAAAGTGCAGTAACTAACAGACATACATACGAGTAGATACGAATTATATGCTTATGATTTCCGCTTTCGTTATAATTAAATGCAAAGCAGGTGTGCGTACTTCAATTTCCAGCATATTTAAATTGCATGTTGCAACAACTACTTAAACTACTTATACTTGTTCCTCTAGAGCTATAATTTAAGTAAGAAATTTATTGGTGTTAAAAAGGTTAGTTGCATTCCAATAGCCGGTAATGTTTTACAAAGAAGTTTTTAGCTTTCAACAGCATAATCAATAAAGTGCGCAATGAGAAACAAGCTGAATTTTTGAACTCTGCACCGGAGTGAGGTACAGTGGGGAGCCGGTTGCAGAGAAGAAATTTTCTCATTAATATGGAAAGCGTAAACTCGTTTCAAGTAAATAAAATTTTGTTCTTTGCTTCACTCGTTTGTAAGCACTCTCGTTCTAGTCAGCCATTCGTTTTCTAATACAAGTATAAGTTTGCTGAGAATTATAGAGACTAGAGCAGGCAACTTAAAGCCAAGTGCTATAGCAACTCTAATTTTAAGAGCTTGTTTAAAATTATAGAGCAGGAAGGATCAATTAAATGTTAACGCACGGTCGTCTTATTGCCATTCTCTTCCTAGGCCAGTAACTAGTAACGATTTTACTGCTCAACCGCTTGGGGGCTCTAGTGATTGCTGGGCATTGATGTAAAATCTTTAACATGTAACGGAAAGTGAAACGTAAAGCTCTTTGGTGAACATTAAAGCTCACAGTAAATTTGGGCAATCAATTATACCACAGACAATGTCATTGATACTCGTAAACATCAGTGAGTGTATTATAAGATATGAGGAAAGTGATTTTAAATATATTAAAATGCAATAGGACCCATAAGATGGGCGTAACTCGTTAAAATGAGGAGATTGCAGAGCAAACCGAGCAAAGTAGCGTTAACATACATCTTTAAGTCACAGCTATTAAGTCCACTAGTTAAATATAAGAGGACTATGGATTTAAAAACTTAGAGTTTTTGAAGAAAGCAATCATATGCAAGAAAATGAAAGTAGTGCAAACAAGAAATGAATAAGTGCTATTTAAAACGCTTTAATTTTAAACACTTCAGATTTTTATTAACTACATTTGGCATATACATTTTTGTGACCGTTTGGTTCGTCCCGGAATCGATGACCATATGGATGTATGGGTTTTTTAATAAGAGGTGATATTTTGATATTCAATAATTTGCTTTTTGAACCACCTTTTTTTTTTGAGAATGGTAACACAGTCAAATGTGTTCACAATTTACTTAAAGGTTTGACATTTACGAAATGGGACGCTATACGCTTGAACAAAATTGTGAAATATTGAAAACCTATTTCCAAAGTGGTGAGTCTTCTTCTTGTTTTCACATCGCTGGCTACGTCAATAAGCAAAATTGTCGGATTTGGGACTCAGAAAATCCACACGTTACTGTAGAGAAGCAAATGCATCCACAACGAGTCACTGTTTTGGTGCGGTTTTTGGTCTGGCGGCATCATCGGGCCATTTTTTTTTTCGAAAATGAGCGAGGAGCCGCGGTTACAGTAAATGGCGTGCGTTACCGTGACATGCTCAACGAGTTTTTGTTTCCAAAAATTGAAGAGGATGACATGGACGACATTTGGTTTCAACAGGACGGTGCAACTTGTCACACTGCCAAAGTTACACTTGAACTTTTGGCTACCGTTTTTGAAAACCGAATAATCAGCCGAAATTCCGATATAAATGGCCCACCCTATATATTTAAATAACGCCTGTTATTGGAAAACCCTTTATATATGGTATACACATTATGTATATCGCAGTAGCCGAATGAGTTCGAGCATGAATACTACTAAATAAGTCCTGAAAAAATAAGGAAAACCACCAGTTAAAAATTCGTATTCGCAATGGTTTAAAGGTCTTTAATTTGACACTTATTCCTTGTTATTCAATTAAAGTTTATTACAACTTTATTTACAAATTTTTGCAATAAAATTTAGGTGGCGTGTAAATATTAAGGATCTTCTAGAAGACGTCCTTAGATGTTGTTTAAAAAAACTATTTGTAAAATTTAGATTTAGATTCTTTCAAGTTTCACTATTTTTTTTTTAAACGCGGCTTTTAACAGTTATAATTGAGGAATTACATCAGTCTCCACCATGCATACAGGTAGAGTCCGCGAAGCAGTCGGTTCATGAATGCCTACTTGTTGAGAACATCGAGATATCGGAGAGGTTGTTCAGCAACTCTTTGAGCTACATCAGCAATATTTTTAACAGAACATGCAGTTTATGGTCTGTCAATCCTTTTTCTTTTTTCTTCTTTTCTTCCAACTCAACGATTAAAAAATAGTCTTCTTAAAATGTTGGATCTACGTCTTGACAGAGCAAGACAAGAAAATGCAGCATGTTCTCTTCCTCATTAAGACTGCTTCTACAGAAGTCAGATGTTTGCACACTCATCCTCTGGAGCGCCCATCTGCTGCCTATAACAGAATTCAGTATACTAAGACTCCACTTATTTTGGCTTAGCAGAGATTCTGTGCATTTGGCATTGAAAGTCGGCCACAATTGTCGTACGATTCTGCAAGTTGGTCTATTCACCGTCTTTCACTCGCTGCTCTTATAATTTGCTGAGAAACAAGTATGTCATTGTCTGTGTACTTGTCAGTCAACTTGGTGCCGAGTTTCGCTATTTCAACGGCCTTACGGTGAAATGGCTCAACAGGGATGTGCAGCATTTCATAACTACCTTGAAGATTGTTCACTGCTTTGTGAGGTATTTCATCGTCGCCTGGCTATCAGTGAAAATTTAGATATCATCTCCAGGTATCGCATCACACTGTACCAGTGCCACGGCTATTATTGAATTGACCACTTAATTGCAGAGTTTCTGGAAATTTTCATTGTCTTAATTTGCTGAAATTCATATTGAGATTGTTTAACTGATTCGTTAGATACTGGGTTGCCCATATTTGACGGACCCATGTGTCTTTTTTTAAATCAAAGAAACACACAATTTTTTTGATGTTGACGATAATAATCATTTTATTTGGTTCAAGAAGAAGTCAGGTGGCGTTAAATCGGGCGAACGCGGTGGCCAGTCAAAATCACCATTTTTCGACATCAAACGATGAGGAAACAATTTCTTCAAAAAATCGATTGTGGTGCGAGCTGTGTGTAGGGTGGAGCGCCGTCTTGTTGAAACCAGAACTGTATCATACGCTTTCGACGAATAATTGGCATCACAAAAGAGGTTATCATATCGCGATAATGCTCCTGATTGACGGTAACAGCTTCACCATCTTCATTTTCGAAGAATAACGGCCCAATAATCGTTTCCGCACTAACGCCGCACCAAACGGTGACTTTTTCGACGTAAAGAGTTACGAGTACCTCTTGAATTTCGTGCGGATTTTCAGTGGTGTAAATACGGCAATTTTGCTTGTTTACCGTCCCATTCAATAAGAAAGGAGCCTCATCGGATGTGATGATTTTGTTCCAAAATTGCTCGTCATCTTCAGCCATTTCGATGACTCTTTGGGCCCATTCCAATCGACGAGGCTTGTCCGCAGGCAACAACCTTTGCGTCAATTGAATTTTATACGGGAATAAATGCAAATCAATGCGGATAATTCGTTGCAAAGTGGTCCGAGCAATGCCCAACTGCTGAGAACGGCGACTTTGGGATGTCCTTGGCGACGTCTCAACACTGGCCCATACAAGAGCAATATTCTCATCCGATCACCTTAGTCGGTTTTGATGTGGCCTATTTAGATTAGAAAGAGCATCACCAGTCGAAAACATTTCGTACAAACGTTTAATGGTGTTCTTAGAAGACGCACTTTTCACATTATTTAATTTTTATACTCACGTAGAGTTTTCACAATTGACTTCTTTTGTTGAATGTAAATTTCAACAATTTGGGAGCGCGCGCGTGGCGTGTACTGTTCCATGGAAAAAATCTGCTTGGACTGACGCTTCCAACGCGGTATGTCATTAAGCGATCTGACGTCTCTGTCAAAAGATACAGGGTTGCCAGATCGGTCCGTCGAATATGGGCATTCCTGTATACGTGATTAAGAGTAACCAATTTCTTTTTTTGGCTGAATAACGGTAAATTGCAAATATCTCGAAAGCTTGTTAATAAAGAAAAAAAATTACTTGGTTTTCGGAATCAGGGGTCGATTGATTGTACATGCCCATTTTTTGCTGTGTGCAGTGTAATTGCGCAAGTGAAAAATATTCATATATATATAATATTATTCGTTCATTTCTTCAATTCACCTCATCATTTAATGTTGCGCGAAACTGATGATACTGAAACCCCTTCGCTGCCATTTCAACACTAAACACCATCACTTCCCATAAAACCTTACCACTTGGACGCGCTTACCATTGTCCCCATGAATACGTGTGGTCAGCGTGGAGCATTCGCCAAACGAGGTTATCTGAAATCCGTTGCATTGGGGAAAATTAGGAAATTGTATAGCCATTTTTCGATTTGCAAACGCATTTTGCTAGCAGTCAAACAAGACTAATGAAATCGCAAAACAACAACAAATAATACGAAATACGAGTACTCGTACACCTCTAAAACTATGGCATGGCACAGCGTGCATGACGCATATATATACGAGTATGTCTGTGTTAGTGCGAGTTGCGTGTATGGTTTTGGGAGAATCTCTGCGATATTAAATTCAGCTATCTGCATATGGATTTCAATTTAGCCATAGCTGCCGCTCATAACAGCAATGGCAAATAATAAAGTTTACAACAACAACTTCAATCTCATCATTTGTCGGTCGGGGCATATCACTCATCCACAGGTAAGTTGCCTCGAGCTTACACAAACAAGCGCGTACATGCAATTTGTGAAAGCTGTGGCCGACTATTGTGCCGTAAAGCATACATACAAGTATACATACACACATACATACATATAGGCAAGCATTCATACACACATACATCCATACAGGCATGCATGCACACCAGAGACTATTGAATTGGAAATCAAACAATTGAACTCATAGGCGCCACCAGTGTCTGGATAATGCGTAATTATTTGTTGCTAGTTTTCACTGTAGGCATACGAAATTTACTACCCACAGAGAGACAAAATTTTACCGCAATCGGATGAAAGGTTTCGGAGTGTATGAATTCGAAAAAAAACAGTTTTTATATTTATTATGAAATTTATTAGACACATATACGGTGATTTTTTGAGAGGTTGAGAACTTAAAATTATAAAATAAAACAAAAATGTTGTTGGAAGGTTTTTTTATTATAATTTGGTAGATGATTTTATGGCATTTGCTCTTTGAATATGATATCGGCCATATATACGCCGCGGTTACGAGTTAAATGCTCCATTCGATGAGTCCAATTTTTGACTACTTTTTCCAATAAATCTGTTCGCATGGCGTCAATTGTGGCTTAGATATTGGTTTTCAATGATTCAAAAGTAGCTGGTTTGTCGGCATAAGCCAATGAATTAACATAGCCCCATAAAAAGTATTCCAGAAGCGTTAAATAGCACAAACGAAAGGGCTAGTGAACAGGACCATACCTGGAAAAGAAAATTTATATGAATTGACTTTGCAATAAATCGATTTTCAAGCGCGCTGTATGGCAAGTTACGCCGTCTTGTTGGAAATAAGTGTCGTCGATGTTTAACTGATTAATTTTGAGAAACAATATTTTTCGAAAATAAAAATTCAGTTTGCATAGCTCGATAAAACTTATAAGTCACCGAAACGGCAGCTCCTTTCTCATAGTAATAAATGAGAACCTGCTTTCGAAAGAAATAATGGCCAGTCCTCTATGAACTTCGCGAACAGATTTATGCAAAAAGACCTAAAATTCAATAATTCGTCCAGCCCATATGCCGCACCTAACGATTGTTTTCAATTGATTTAATGGCTGTTCTTGAATGGCTTCGGGTTACTCTTCAGCGCGAATATGGCAATCTTGCTTATTGACGTAACCACTAAGTCAAATATGCCTCATCGCTGAACAAAATTCGGGTCCCATGCTGCGGATTTTCGGCGTGTTTTTCAAGAGCTTAACGAAATCAAATATCAAATCTTGGAGTTGCTGTATTTTACACGCTTTCAAATCAAAATTTTTGCGTAAGATCACCTAAGTAGTGACATAGAATAGGCCAAGTTGTTGAGATCGGCGTCGAATCGATTATTCCGGATCTTCGGCAAAACTCTCATTTACAGCCGCAATATTTTCTTCATTTCGGGCCGATGGTTTGCCGAATAGTACCATCCGTAGGATGGTTATGTGCGTCATAAGTTGGCCTGAGCGCGTGATCATCACTTCTCACAGAGCGTCAATTAGCCTAATGCAAATAAACGATTTTCAAACGTTGTTGAGGCATAAGTCTTTCCATGATGAAATATCAATGAATACAAAGATCGGTGAGTTATTCAAAATTTAGTTTTCATAAAAAATTTCATAGTGAATGTACGTTATCAACTGTTCAGGAGAAGGAATCCAACGACGATGGCCGCATCTCAGAGACACCGGATAATATTAAACCAAGTAGAACAGTTGAGATTTTAACAAAGTGGTACAGTTGGCTTGCTATGGAAGCGTCGGCCAAAATGATATGGATATGAATCCATTGAGGCGTCTAAGGGAGAAAGCTGTATGTTCTAGTACAGTAGGTTCTGTTTTTATGCGGCTTTTTTTTATGCGGTTTTGAAATAGTGCGGTTTTTTTTTTAAATTACAAAATGCATGTCGACCTATCGGGAATTGTACATATAAACAAGATTCTAAACCAGCTAAGCAAAAACTCATCATAGATTACATCAGAAATGCTAACCCTACAAGTATGGAAGATATATAAAGATATAATTTTCAAAGATACAATATTTTGTTTATGCGATTTTATTTAATTATTTCAGATTCATGCGGTCTATGGAACGTATCTATAGTAATAATATGGGACTAGTGCCCTTTTTTATGCGATTATTTCAGATTTATGCGGTTTTAGCATTTGAAACGTATCTATAGTTTTACTATAGAACTAGTAGCTTTTTTTATGCTGTTTTTTTTTATGCTGTTTCTTGCAGAACGTATCTACCGCATAAAAACAGAACCTACTGTACTAGGAAAACAGAGGACACAAAAACAGATGACTAATTTTTTTTAAATAAAAATTTCTTTGGAAATTACATTTCTTGGCATACAACAATAAAATGTGATTTTAACCTTCGGTAGACGGAACTATGTTTTTTTACGTAAACGACACACATTGGGGTAAGTTCCACCCCAGTTCATATGCTTTTTCCCAGAAACAGAGGTAAAGTTTTTATTCACAGCTTTTTTTTTTGGAAGTACTTAGATAAAATAAATTTAAAATCAATTTAATTTATTTTAAGATATCAGATATTCACAAACTAAATTTTTATCTGAAATGGGCTTTGTTCTAAAGAAAAAATATTATCGACCTTAGAATACTATATAAACAAAATAAATTAGTAAGAATAACAAAAAATAGAAAACTTCATAAAAATTAGTTAGTAATAATTCATTCATTCAATAAAAGTTCATTATTGAGTTACTTTTTGTTTTCTTGTAGTAGCATAAACTATATTTTTAGTTTTATATAAAAAATTAAAATTAAAAAATAAATAAAAAAAATCAAAACATGTCAATATATGGTGTACACTTTCCTTTGAAACTGACTGTATGTACGTACATGCATTTAGTCTTGCCATAAATTCTGTGACAACTTTAAGAATACGTACGGCGAGAACAAGTTCGCAAATATTCTTTTCACAGATAAGAAAATGTTCACTACTGAAGAAGTTTCTAATAAGCAAAATGACAAAATCTGAGCTAAAACTTCTTAAGACGCAAAAATATTGTTCCAAGGGTTCAGCGCGGCCACCACCCAGCCTCCGTAATGGTTTGGTGGGGAGTGTCTTATAAAAGCGTAACATCACTTCATTTCTGCAAAAAAAAGGATTAAGACCGGAGCAAAAATGTACCAAGAGGATGTCTTAAAAGGTGTGGTGAAGCACTTGAGCAGTACTTTCTTCAATGGAGAGCATTGGGTCTTCCAGCAAGATTCCACTCGAGCCCATTTTACAAAAACCACCCAAAAGTGACTATTTTTTAGCCATTCCTGGGTTCAAAGCCGCAGAAGATTAGCCGTCTGGGAGACCAGATCTGACTACAGTTTGAGAACAGAATTGGAGGGCATAGCCTGACGAAGACCTCAATGAAATGTGCAGAGTCTCAAACAGTCTTTGGCTCGAGCAGCGACGTCAATATCCATGGAAACCATGCATGCAGCAATAGTTGAGTGGCCTAATCCGTTTGAAGGCTTGCGTATGGTAGAAGCAAATGGTGACCATTTCGAATGAAAATTTAATTTTTTTTTTTAATTTTTACATGATAAATGAAACTAAGTTCATTAAAAAAGATATTATAATTTTATATCTATAATGGGCTCAACTTGTAACAGAACTTATGGCAGGACTAAATATTTAGGTTAGTTTTGTCAAATGCAAATTTTTATCATTTTTAATTCCATTTCTATAATTAGTGATTTTCTCTTAGAGCAACAAAGGCAATGACGTCTAGAAATCGGCTTCTTAAAGAAAGCGAGGTGGAAAGTTTTTATCTGATTACTACGTGAATTCGAAGAGTGAATAGGCTAAAAGCTATTACCAGATGTTAAAAATAAACAAACTACAATCCATCAAACATTTTGTGTAGTGTCTCATACCCCAGTGTATCTACCGAAGGTTTATTGCGGATGTATATATTGACTTTATATATGCTTTGCATTCTTCTTCTTTATTTGCAATTCGTTACCGAATGTAAGCGATCATGCTTAAAATATTATAAACAAAATTCAATGCATAAAAATAAAAAGAGTACAATAATGATTAAAAATATGCTTACAAAACACACTTAAAGATATATTCATAATTTTTACAATATTTGGAAAACTTTCTCTGTTCCGGACTAACTCCAAAAGATGACCGATATTTTGGACTCCGATCCACTGACGTATATTTTGCAACCAGGATAAAATGTTTTTTCCGAAGCCTCGACTTTCTTCAGTTTTTCCTTGGAGTTGCGGGATATTATACAATACTTATAATTTCGGCACATATGACCCATGTAGGCTGTTTTCTGCGTTTAAGGGGACAGATACCTGTAAATTTTCGAAAAAAAAATTTTTTTTCATAAAATGTTAATATAATCCTTTAAGAAATGTCAAAAAAAATTTAGAACGTAAATTGAAGTATTTCTTATAGATCGTCAACCATGACGGCTTTAATATTTGCGTTCGAGCGCTGGGAGAGGTGTAGTTTCGTTTTATTCAAACTTTAGACACGTTTTTCTCGAAACTATATTTTTGGAATTCGCGTACACGATAACTCGAAAAGTTATTGACCGATCTCCCTGAAATTTTGCACACATGTGAATTTCTATGTGAATTTACAATTCGAAAATTGTTCGAAAAAATAAATTTTCGAAGCAAAAATAGTAGGAAAATTCCCCACAAAATTAATTTTTTTTTAAGCATTTTATTCCGCGATTTTGGTTTTTCGTTCGTTTTTAATTCATATAGAAATTATGACATTAATATACAAACAAAATTTTAGGTTTTTGTATTCAGGGTCACTGAAGCCGATGCTACAATGCCCGCCGATTAAGAAACCCCGCTGCGACCTTTCTGAAAGAATTGAATGTACATCCGGCACTTTAAATGATTAAAATAAATAAACAAAATTGTATATTATTTTAATGTATAAATAAACTGTATGCCAATCTTGAAAAAATATATTGACTTCTTCTTTTCAAATAATTTTAATAAAAAATATGGCCTTTTACAGGTATCTGTCCCCTTAAAGCTCCGTACACATAGAAGCTCTCTATCGCTTTTAACTCTTCCAAGTACTTCAGAGTTAGAGATACAGTCGGTCTACGGAATTTTAAGTAGTCTTCTTAGTATCCACATCTTGAATGCTGCTATGCGATTCATATCAAAAACTTTCATCGTCCAAGTTTCCATGCCATATAACAGAACTGATAAAACTTAACATCTCACAAAGCAAATCGTGGTTTCTTAAAAAACAGACGTATTTATAAAAAGCAGCTCTAGCCATTTGCATTGGGAGACGTGAAAACATTTATTAATGTGAACTTTCTTGGTTTCAATTAGTTCACGTTATCGAAAGCGCATTGTACAACGGTTTAAAGCAAATGTAACATAACCTCAAATATGACCAAACATTTTTTTTCACATCTTCAAAGTTTGACATTCTGCAGCTATTCTGAGGACAGATTGGTATTTTAAGCTCGTCACACTTTGAAAAAGTATTTTCTTATTATTGATTTGGACTTTGTCAGCTTCGTTGTTCACTTCAACCTCAAAGGTAACAACGGACTTAAAAAAATCTCATAAACTCTTTGATAGATTATCTATATATCCTAACACTCCTGTTTTTCTTTAAAAAAACTTCTTTATAAAAACTTCGCCCTTTTTCAGAATGAAATCAACAGCAATTCTTCATGTGAAGTATTTATTAAATTCACTTGCAAATGCCGAAATCAACTCAAAGCCAGAAATGTGATTAACCAAAAAAAACAAAAGCAAAATTAACTAAATCAAATAAGATCAAGGACTTATCCAATGTACGTAGCAATTCACAGACAATTCTTCCTGTATTTAATGCCAGACATGAGTGGGTCCAGCTCCACCACCACCTCCGCCGCCACCGCCAGCACTACCAGCAGCACCGCCGCCTCCACCACCGCCGCCACCAGCAGCTCCCCCAGCAGCACCACCACCGCCACCACCACCACCGGCCGCACCATGTGCACCAGGCGCACCACCACCACCGCCGCCACCGCCAGCCGCACCAGGTCCACCAGGCGCACCACCACCACCGCCGCCACCACCTGCGGCCCCAGCGCCTCCAGCGCCACCAGCACCACCAGCAGCCACAGGCACAATCTTCACCACAGGCACCGACGGCACCGAAACCACAATTGGTCCATGTGGCACCAAACTCAACGGCAAAATACTAGCTTGATTCTGCGCAACGCAGATCAGGCAAATCACAGCCAAGGCTAAGACCTGCATAAATATTCAGAAAAATCAAAGGATTACTATTAAAAGCAGCCGACCGTTAGCTGGTTTCAATCTCACTTACCAAAGAATGCTTCATTTTGTTTGTTGTGCTATTTGCGACCGCACGACGTTCGCTCTAACTGTCGATTGGAAGCTCTATGCCAGTGCTGCTCTTGGTCAAGGCTTTTATACGAATCTGCTGCTTATTAGATGAGTAGGTGTCACAAATGCTTTAAACACCTTGACTTGTAATAAATCAGGGTTTGGAGTAAAAAGAAAAAGTAAGCCAGAATTTATTATTAGAGTAACACGAGCCAATTGCCAGCCCATTCTTGTAATGGGTGCAAGCGGATAATTTAGCTACCGGCTTTCGCATAAATATTCATCATAATTTACACACTGGCTAAGTATAGTACAACGCAGCCAAACGCTTTTGAATAACTCCGCTCCGCTTGAGCTTTTAAGGCATGCGATGTGGCTTATTTTATGGAGCGCTGCTCTATTTACGAGTATTTTGCATAAGAATCTGGTAGCGCAAACGCTCTAACATATTTACATATATGGATGTGAGCCACAGTGGCTAGAACATTTGCGACATTTACGACCTTTTGTCCGCCTTGTCCAGTTGATTAATTCTTTCAATATTTATAATTTATGTGCAGAAACTAGTAGCGGCAATCAGCTGTTATTGTTGTTAACACTTCGCTTATGGGGAAATATGCTCTAATTACATCATTTGCGCGGCGCATGCGCAAACGCGGTTGGCGAGTCGACTCGGTGCGTGTGTGGCAAGTTAATTAATAAGTCAGCAAAGCTGGTGTTTAAAATGTATAGAAAATGCATTTCGCCTTTGTATATAAATTAAATACTTTTGTTGATTTTATCAATGTACCTTTGATGAAGTGGTAGGACAAGTTTTAACTGGTCGATAAACAAGAGCAAATGTTTGTAAGCAGACATGTAATTAGACAAATGTACATTGGCCCACTGGCAGTTGCTGAAAACAGCTGGCATATAATACAGGTACATGTTTGCAAGAGATTGAGGGAACAGCGAAAAGCAATTACAGTTTTTTTTTTTTCAAATTGCATCAAAGAAATTTTTCCGCATAGTGGGATATTCTCTAATTTTTCATTTACAAAGAATATCAAATAAAATCAAATCACTAATGTGCAAATTTAGATATACAGGGTTAATAATTTCAATACAAGGGCTGAGATTTTGAATCAGAAATAAGAACGATGATATCGAGAACGAATTCTAACAAATTAAAAAGTCTAAATAGTTAAATTTTTTACCTTAGTCAAGTATATTCAAAATTGTTTCCTTCTCCTGAAATTTTACGCCTACTAGTTAAGTCCGCTACCCGTCTACAGGTTACTTCTTTAATTTAAGTATTTTTTCTTTATCGCTAACTAAAAGGAGATTCGCTTAGCTGCACTGAATATTGATGCAAGCATTTTTGCGTACTTAATCGGAACGTGAAATTATCCGGATTTTTTACATGCACAAATAAGTCAATTATTCGTAAGTTTCTGTTCCTTAACCAAACTATTCTTCTTATAAGCATATAAAAATGAATGTTTGTCTGTATGTCATCGATGAACTCAAAAACTACTGGATCGATTATTATAAAAATTGGTACGAAAGAGAAGAGCATTACGAGCCTCAGAACCAGACCAGCAACGAGCATCAAGGCTGGAAAGTCTTCCAGTACATGCCGCTGAGACCCGTTCGTCTGAACAGGGAGAAGTAATGCTAGAAACTGATAGAATACGTACTAATCAGACCCGTTCTTCTGAGGCAACTGAACTAGGGAAAGAAAGCTGCAAAACGTTTGAATAAGCACTGCTCGATCAAGACGAACACTGCACGCTGATTTGCATCTTACTGCATTCCATTATGACAGTAATTATGGTTACAATCTTCATCCAAATGTGGTCATTGGAAAAAGGGCTAAAATTTGCATGTATTGTAGTGCACTCAAATTTAAAAATGAAACACCTGAAGTGCGCTGCTCCAGTGGAAAAGTTAAGCTACCAGAATTATATTCACCACCCGAACCACTGTCAACGTTTCTATTTGGCGTTACACGTGTGTCAAAGCATTTCTTGGAAAATATCCGCAAGTACAATTCATGTTTCCAAATGGCATCGTTCGGTGCAACGAACATCGTGCTCGAAAATTACATGCCAACAATGAAAGTCCAAGGGCAAATTTATCATCGTGCCGAATCGCTTCTACCATTGCCGGGCGCAGATCACAAGTTTCTTAAAATTTATTTTATGGCAAACAGTGATGAACACATTGAACAACGATGTCATTACAATGCGGGCACTAGACGAGAAATTGTAGCTGCGTAACAAGGCCTTTTCGATCAACACAATGAATTAGTTCGGTTGTTTAAAACCGCCACACAACGAATGCCAGCCGATGACTGCGCAGTTGTGATTCGAGCAGACAAAAGACCCGTTGGCCAACACGAAAGACAGTTCAATGCACCAACAATCGATGAAGTGGCGATCGTGATAGTTGCCGAAGAATTTGAATCGCGCGACATAATTCTTCATCGCAGAAGTGGTGACATTCAGCGAGTCTCCGAAACTCATCGCTCCTACGACGGATTGCAGTATCCGATTCTGTTTTGGCGAAGAGATGATGGATATCATTTTAACATCACATTCTGAAATGTAGACAATTGTTCCATCAATATATCGTCGACAAGTACGCGAAGATTGAAACCGAACGACTCCTATATATTCGATTGAATCAAACCGAGTTGCGTTCTGAAGATTTCCATTTACGAGACTCAATCGTTAATGAAGATGCGATGACATACGTTCGCGCACTTGGTCGTCCAGATTTGTTCGTCCCCTTTACATGCAATCCAACATGGAATGTAATTAAAGAACTTCTTTTAGTTGGGCAATCATCTTTGGACCGCCATGACATTACTGCACGCGTATTTAAACAAAAATTTAAATGTTTGATGGATTGTATTCCATTGAATGGCAGAAAAGAGAATTACCATATGCACATATTTTGGTTTGGTTAATCAACAAAATTACGCCAGATCAAATTGATCAAATCAGCTCAGCAGAAATACCAGTTAAGTACATTGATCCAGACTTATTCGACGTCGTCACCAAAAATATGATCCAAGGCCCAGGTGGCGCATTCAACAAAAATTCACCATGCATGTCTGATGGAAAATGCACGAAACGATACCCAAGAAAATTGGTTTCTGATATCATCACTGTCAGTGACGGATATCATTTTTTGAAGTACGTCTAACTCGTAGGTCCCCAATGTCTTTGACAACCGCTAATGAAATTTTCGAAGGAATTTTTTTGTAGAACATATTAATCCTTTAATACATAGTTTAAGAGGGTTTTTCAACAATTTTGGAAAAATGGATTAAATAGTCATATATCAGTGGGATTCAAAGGGTTAAAATGTTCTACAAAAACATATCATTGAATTTCACTAAAAGTCGTTTAAGACGAAATTTAAGAAAAATCAAATTTTGTACTGGATTCACCATATTATTTAATATGGGATTTGTTCAATATTGCGAAATTTTAATATACCGTAAAAAAAAATTGTGACCCGGTAGACCAAAACCCAGTTGGTATTTTACTCTTCTACATGAGTTCTTTCATTTGCAAATGGTTTGATTTGAGCCCGAAAATTGCTGTCGCACAGTGTAATATTTATTTAAAACTTAAAAAAAATCTGTTATCTTGCTTTTGCTTGACATTTTTAGTATTACGTCTTCCATTTTATAGAACAAATAATAATCTTATACATAAACATTTAGTACCGATGCGGCACATCCAATGCGCAAAGGACTTCTTTTTTTTTTTGTAAGCATCATCAAGCGTCATTATTGTTATCATCGCCTTCTTCCTCTTCTGTGCTATTGCCAGCTAAAACATCCAAGCTTTGGAAAATCCCTTCCTTACTAAGTTTGGTATTTTGATTTGGTAGTTGATAAACAAAGAAATTTTCAATCTTCTTGTGCCTGAAAAATATAATAAAAAATGTTAATATCAGCTTCTCGAAGTTTATTGTTTACTTATTACCTTTTTGAAACAGTTAGCAATATTCTCTTGCTTTACCATCTCCACGCCCTTTATTGAGTTCAAAAACTCAATCGCAAAAATTTGTCGCTCCAGCGCGCACATTTGTTTTCTTGTCTGTATTTGCCTTTACTGAACTTTCAATGCATGGATCACTCCTTGCTCCAGAAACTTTATTAGCTCGGTTGAGTTAGGGGAAAGATTCTGATTCTTCTGTCCAGCTGGCATGCTATGATACTTTGTGACAAGCAGCGTTAACCACAAACAAAATAATGTTGTTGTTTCGTTTTTTCATCTGTTTATCAAGCGAAGATAAGATTTTATTCCAAATATTTGTTGTCATCCATCCTTTTCCATTAGCGAGGTATGGCAAAGGAATTTCCACATTGCGAAAACATCGAGGATTTTGTGGCTTCCCAATGAAGAAAACTTTTTTGTATGTACCAATAGCATTACACAGAAGGAGCAAAGTAAGTCGAACTTTTTGGCTTTTCCGAATGGGCAAAGGACTATCTGTGATTGATTGCAGTTACGGAAAAATGTTGCGTTTGACAATGATTTATAGAAAATCCCAGTTTCGTCGGCATTAAATAAATTTTCCAGATCATATTCTTCTCAAATGCTAATCAAAACCACACCAGTATAGCTCGGAACTCCTTCTGCATCGTTGTTTCTAACCGTACCAAATTTTTTGTTGTGGGACTTTCTCCAACACCACAGCCCGCTGAGATAGCAGTATGAAGCTTGTAATAACGGGGACCATCATTTGGAAACCATGCCACTCCAAACTACACACAAGGTTTGAAATATTCATGGTCATACACCATATGAGATCATTCCTTCTTGCAATTGGGGGTTCTTCGAAATGGAAAACTTATACTAGGCCTATCTTTCATATAGAGGTACATTTGGAATATGCAAGCACTACGATATTGGGAGCCAAATATTTAAAAATTAATATTGTATGTAGAGTAAATTTAAGCAAAATTGAAATTTAGTTCATAATGCATTTTAGAAAATTTCACTTTCAATGAAATATATATATATCCGTAACCGTTTAACCGATTTCACATTTATTTCGCGTTTTGTCTTTAGCCCCATTCGAAAATTCTTTGCAACTTTTCAATTCTGACAATAAATACTCTCACCTCCCATATAAAGATATATATGTATGACATATATGTCATAGGTGCTTCTAGGTTTTCCGGGTTTCAGTAGTGGGAGAGCGACACATTCCACAATTCAGTGAAAATTTTAAAGTAGAAATTGAAGTGAAGCCTCTTTACGCAATTTAAGCATCATCGTAACACAACCCAGATGCTTTTAAAACTAAAAGGTTTGCTTGTGCATTTTTTTTCCTGGTTCACTCCTCTTGTGAGCGTAGGGCCTCGACAAGACTCTTCCATCGTACACGGTTTTGTGCTGTTGTTTTTGCGCCGTCCCATGAGATGTCGACATCTGCTAGTTCGCGCAACATCGATCTTCTCCAAATGTTTTTTGGTCTGCCTTGCCCACAGTGCGTCGTTACTGATGGTGTTTGTCCAGAATTTGGCTTTCGACAAATTCCACCGGTCTTCCACCAACTAATATCTGCCTTGCGTTATTGTGATTAACTCTCATAGCCTTGGTCTTGGCGATGTTGACATCCAGTCCGACAGTGCGTGCCAGCGCGACTAGTCTGTCCGCTTTCGCTTGCATGTCAGAGAGTCTGTGAGAGAGGATGTCATCGGTGAAGTCGAGATACTCAAGATATCTGGTGAAACTCCTTTTTTGTGCAGGGTCAGATGGTGAAAACAAGGAGCGATAGGGGACAACCTTGCCTTACGAATGCGTTGGTAGTGAATGGATCGCTTACATCGCCTTTGTGAAGCACTGCCAGTTCGGAGTTCTCGTAGAGGACTTTGATGAGGCGGGTTATCCCTTTCTACTCAGTGCTAGCCATATTGCGTCTCGTTTGATAGTGTCGAACGCGTTCTTAAAGTCTGCGATGCGAAGTGTGATGGCTTGATCAACACAGCTTCGGTGAGGGCGAAAACCAGCTTTCTCATCTCTTAAGGAGCATTCGATATCTTGTTTTGTTTGTGCATTTATCGATACATTTATTGAGGAAGCAAGCGACATATCTGAAATAAGAATCTAAGAAGGCTTAAAAATGTTCAACCAACTAAACTCTATTTTGAAGCAACTAAGGACGGCCAGTATGGATCTCACTACCTTGTCATGTCGGTCTCCTTGCCGCGGGGATGAGGCTTAAGTGGCGAGTTAACCCCATTCTATGGAGATTAACCTACCACGAACTAAGAGGGCAGCTTCATATAGGAATTGGGTATCCACTCATCCGCGGAACGGCGGAATTGGTGGCCACCCAAGTACTATGTGGAGAGTACCGTACCGACAACCTGGCAGGAGGGATAAAATGCATTTCTTTTATTTAATGTGGAGGCTAAACAAAGATATTTCTGCACGAGGTAACTCACTTTTGGGAAATCCTCCCGTCGAGCAATCGACGGCTCGGGCATCGGATGTGCAGGCCCGAACCCCACATTCCCCTATGACCGGAACTGACACCCAGGGTTCCGGAGGAAGCACACTACTAGTGGTGAAACATGGCACATTGGCTATGCCAATGGAGAGCCGAGTGAGTGTGAGCGATACACCGCCGTCGAGACGATCGGAAGCAACTGAACAAGTTGCGGAGGATGTGGAGATGGCGGACAATCTCTCAGTAGACTCAGACGGATCTCTGGTACCAAGTAAGTCATTGACAACGGTTAAACCTGGTGCGAATCAGGTAAGTACCGGTAAAAAGACCGAAGTTATTGGAGATTCGAACGCAGGTGTTGGTCTAACCGCAAGGCAGATCAAACGAAGGAGACAGAAGGCGAGGCAAGCTGAAGCACTAGCTAAGGCAAGGACTCAAGCTCCGTCAACTTCGACACCTGTAACGGAAACGGGAAAGCGTGGCAGAACAGAGAACTCCTCTGTAGCGCTGCGCTCTTCCGGAAACGAAACGGGGTCTGTGCCAACGACCGGGAAGAGGAGAAAGGCAAAGAAGAGGAAAGTCGAGAGACGGAATTCGGAAATGCCTGCATCCTCGACCCAATCCAAGGCAGACAAACCTTTGCCTGACAAGGCAGAGGCTAAGGGACCTCAAATGTCGAATGACACTCTTCCGTCAACGTCTGGCGAATCATTCGCGAGAATGGCAGCAAAGGCAATGACGGTGGAGATACACACCGACAAACAAGATGGTCTACTGTCCAAAGGGCAACAAGACTATCTTGAAAGCTACCTTTGGAAAGCTATCGGTGAGTCGAAAGACGCGCCGACGTTCGAGGGGAAAAGCGTGGTGGACGGCATCGTAAAGGTGCACTGTTCCAATGCTTTTTCCCGAGAATGGCTAGAAGAAGCTATAGCAAAGATTCCAGCCTGTGAAAACAGCAAGTTTATTCTTGTTGAGAGTAGCAAAGAAAGGCTGGTACGAGCGAGTGTCTGGATTCCGGGTCCTTCCTGTAATTCAGCAGACATCCTCAAACGCATCCGTGTTCAGAATAAGGATCTTGACACGACTCTCTGGAGAGTATACTCGTGCACCAGGCAGAAATCCGCTACCACTTCGGAGGCGGGTTCCCACCTGGTACTGGGTATCGATCTTGGGTCCCTCAAGGTGCTTAAGTCGAAGTACGGGTGCCGTCCTCACCTACATCTGGGGCGGATCCAGTTCCGCGTCCAGGATAAGGTGGAGGACAAAGCGTAAATATACTCAGTCTCATGACTGAAGTAAAATTTACACAGATTAATCTGCAGCATAGCAAAGCGTCTACGGCTCTCTTGTGCCGTAGGCATGCAAAACTGCAAACAAACCCACACATAATACTTATACAAGAACCATGGGTATGTCACAAGCGTATCTGTGGTCTAAGTGCTATGTCGTGGGGACAAATACTTCATTGTGAAGGGAATGTGAGACCGCGAGCATGTATTATCATGCCGAGGTTGATCGAACACACGATGTTAAAAGAGCTATGCTCTGGAGATATCGTTGCTGCAAAAATAAAGTACTTGAAAAGTGGGAACAGTGTCGAAGCTATCATAGTTTCGGCCTACCTACCCTACGACTCTTTACAGCCACCTCCTTCGAGGGAGCTAAGAGAAGTGGTCAAGTACGCAGAATCCAATAATCTGGGGCTAATAGTGGGCTGTGACGCAAATTCACAGAACATTGTGTGGGGAAGCAGCAAATGCAACCCCAGAGGTCTCAAGTTACTGGATTTTATCCTGTCATCCGATTTGGTCATCCAAAACACTGGTAACAAACTAACTTTTGTGACCAGAAGGAGACAAGAGGTGATTGATTTAACACTTACCAATAGGTCAGTTGGAAATCAAATCAACCGATGGCGAGTTTTGGAAGAGGACTCTCTTTCTGATCATCGTCTTATCGAATTCCGACTGGGAATTGACACAATATCAATACCTTCCGGTAGGAATCCTCGAAATGTGGACTGGGACAGGTATGGTGAGCTTGTAACAGAGCGGTTACCAAACCTGAAAAAACTCAAATCAGCAGAAATGATTGAAGATGCTACTAAGAAATTAGAAGGTACTTTAATCAATTGCTTTGAGGAACTGTGTCCACTCAGGCAAAGCAGACAGGGGAAAGCGGTTCCTTGGTGGAACCCTGAACTGTCGAAGCTTCGCGCACGGTCCAGGAAACTTCTTAATAAGGCCTTGAAGACCAAAACAGAAGAGGACTGGGCCAATCATCGACTTACACAGAGAGAATATAAGAAAAAAGTACGGCAAGCCAAACTTGAATCCTATAGAAATTTCTGCAGTAACGTCGAAGAAATGAGGGAAACAGCGAGACTTTGTAAGGTCCTTCATTTAGACCGCACAGTAAGGCTGGATTCCATTCGAAAACCTGATGGTTCATACACCATTTCCAAATAGGAAACGTTTAATGCTCTACTCGAAACCCATTTTCCGGGTAGTAGAACTCTCTCTGAAGCTGAGAGTGGCACGAACAATGACGGTGGCAACGGTGGAACCTCTAGGTACAGCTGGTATATTGCTAGTCGGATAGTGACAAGGGAATCGATAAGGTTTTCCTTATCTTCCTTTGAGAACTGGAATATATCCAGTAATGCTTAAAAAAGGAGGAGACAGGCTGATTGAGGCCCTGAAAAGGATCTTCACAGCCTGTCTTGCATTTGGTTATATACCATCCCAATGGCGACGCGTAAGAGTAGTATTTATTCCAAAACCAGGAAAAGATGACTATTCCCAAGCAAAAAGTTTCAGACCAATCAGTTTGACATCGTTCATGTTGAAAAGTCTGGAACGAGTGGTGGAGAAACATATTCGAGTGGGGGTATTGCCGAGAAGTCCACTTAGTAGAAACCAACACGCTTACCAGAGTGGAAAATCATGTGAATCAGCCTTACACGATCTTGTTAGCAAGATTGAAGCTGGGCTGGAAGCGGACGAATACACAATGGGCGTGTTCGTGGACATTGAGGGGGCTTTTGATAATGCCACTTTCGGCTCGATATGTTCTTCTGCCGAACGACATGGAGTTAATCAAGCCATTATAAAATGGATATACTCCATGCTCTCTGAGAGGCTGTTAACCGCTGGTGGGAGCGACGACGAGCAGATCACAGTCAGGGCCAAGCAAGGATGTCCCCAAGGGGGTGTTCTTTCTCCTCTGCTGTGGTGCTTCGTCGTAGACTCCCTATTAGCGGAGATGCAGGAACTCGGCTTTCACGTCCAAGCATATGCGGACGACGTCTGTGCGCTAACATCGGATAAATCCTTAAGGAGGCTTTGCACGAAAGTGCAGAGGATCCTTGACAAAATCGATGATTGGTGCATGAGACAAGGTCTTTCCGTTAATCCGAACAAAACAACCATAGTCTTGTTTACGAGAAAACGGAAATTGGATGGACTCAGTCTTCCAACACTGAAAGGTGTGACACTTGGTCTCTCCAACGAAGTTAAATATCTAGGAGTAATCTTGGATAAGAAGCTGACTTGGGAGACACACGTTTCACTGAAGGTGAATCGTGCATTGAAGATTTTTCAGCAATGCCGTAGAGCCTTTGGCAAAACTTGGGGCCTGAAACCTGCTGTGGTCCTATGGATATACACGGCACTTATCAGACCAATCATCACTTACGCTTCTGTGGTCTGGTGGCGACGGAGCATGGTTAAGTCCACAATCCGGGAACTATACAGGCTGCAAAGAAGTGTATGTTTATGCATTACGGGTGCCATGAGTACAACCTCTGGTGATGCCCTAAATGCTATGCTTGATTTGCTCCCCCTGGATCTTAAGATACAACAGGAAGCAATAAAAGCAATGTGTAGACTCCATAAATATGGTTTCTGGCACGAAGATGGAACTACGGGACACAGAGAAATCTTTAAGCTGCTGTCGGAGCAGTATCCACTGTTTTTGGCACCTAAAGATGACCTGATACCCACAGTTTCATTCGGAAGGAAATTTGATGTCAGATTTCCATTGCGTGAGCAATGGAGCAATCCAGAATGCATGCAGGGAGGTTTGACGGATATTTTCTTTACCGATGGGTCCAAGACTGAAATAGGGTCTGGAGCCGGATGGTACTTAAACGATAGTTATAAGTATCACTATGCTATGGGGGGAATGGCAACTGTTTTCCAAACGGAAGTTTTTGCCATCCTAAAAGTAGCCGAATGGATAATCGAGAGGAGATGGAGCGGGAAACAGATTGGAGTCTTCAGTGACAGTCAGGCTGCATTGAAGGCCCTGGAGAACGCGAAGCAAACCTCGAAGATTGTTCAAGAATGTAAGAAGAAGCTTAATTCTGTCGCAAGACAAAACAGGCTTGTACTTATATGGGTTCCAGGACACTCCGGTGTTCAAGGAAACGAAATTGCCGACGAATTGGCCAACCGTGGATCAGCGGTGCCCCCACAGGGGCCAGAGCCAATAATCGGAATCAGTCCCGCAGGAATCAAGAATTGGATCAACGATTATGTAGGAAATCTACATAAAGAGCGATGGTCCGGTCTAGAACGCTGCAGAACTGCAAAGTGTTTTGTGACAAGTCCGAACTGAAAACTGTCAAACTTTCTACTAAAACTTAGAAGGAAAGACATTCGGTTGATGGTCGGCATCATTACAGGACACAACCCATGGGGTCAGCATATGACCACCATTGGAATCATCGAGGACCCGGTATGCCTGTCCTGCTTGGAGGAGGCGGATAGCACTGAGCACTTTCTCTGTGAGTGTCCTGCCTTTGCTAGAGCGCGGCTACGGGTATTGGGTTCCGATGTCATGGGAATGAGTGATATTCGTTCTCTAAAACTGGAGGATATTTACAGATTCGCCAAAGAATCTGGAAAATTCTCACAGGACTAACTATCTCTATCTCTGTCTCTATTCTTTCCTATCTCTTTCTTCTCACTTTTCTCCCTCCCTCTCTGACTATCTACCCCCTTTCCAGAGCTTTAAATACAATGGGCTTTTTAGCCTGAGTGTTTTAGGAGTCACCAAATCTCCTGGTGCTCCTTGGCTCGACCTCTTCAAATTCAAATTCATTCAATTCACTACATAGGTGGAGTTGGACCGCATCAGGAAAGTTCCTTAATCTGTCCTTAGTACGCTCTTTTCACCGGTCTAAACTGACAGTACTGCCGTTAAGTTCATTTTTATTTATGAATTTCGAGCTTCAGTAACTTAAAACCTATTTTCTGTACAATATCACTTGTGACTTTGCAACAAAAAACACAACAGTTTGAGTTTTCATATCTGGAAGTTATAAACTCTCACTAGGGAACAGATTCTCGTTTCAAAATAAGTGAAGCATTACACTGACTTACTCTTGTACCCTCTTGAAGAATGTCGTTGAATGATATTTTTAAAGTAAAGTACGATAAGCTGCTTTTCTATTATTCTTTCAAAAAAAAAATTGCACAGCAAACCCAGTTTGCACAAATAAATCAACTCTGCTACAAAAGAGCAACGGAATATTTGAAATAAGTAAAGGGATTTTAATTTTTTTTACACATAAACACTTTTATTGAATCTATGGACTGACAAACAGCTTTCCATGATCAACCATCGCCAAAAGAATTTTCTCCCTTCAGCCACCTTAGTTTTCGATGGCAATAATATTGCATTTTTGGAATGCAATTAAATGCCTTCGGTGCAGATTTGCAAACTACAAACACAAAGGCATGCAAATGTAGCCAAAATCTGTAATTTCAGCAACATCAGCAGCCAGCGCACAGAACAAAGGCAACAACGCTTTGATAAGCTCATGCAAATTTTATATATTTATATGTAAGCATGTGTACACTCATAAACTCGTATGCAGTTGTGCGCCCTGCTGGAAAAATTTCTATTGGCAAACTGGTTTGCTTCTAAAGAGTTCGGTTTTCTAAATTGTTCCCTTTTTCATCTAAGCGACAGATGAGTTGTACACAATGAAAGCCTAGGAGTTGTCTATTAGCCTCCCTTGCATTGATCTTACAAAAGTTCGAAAGTTTTATTAATATTATGCAGATAACCCTGCGTAACAGCACTCTGGCACTTTTATGGTCTAATAAAGGTAAAAAAAATGTGATAAGAGAGATTTCTTATAGTTATGCCCTCAATTTTAGGAAACTCCGAAAAAGTTTTTTCTAATGGCGATCGCTCCACGGCAGGCAATGGCGAACCTCCGAGTGTATTTCTGCCATGAAAAAGCTAATCATTCAAAATATCTGCCATTCAGAGTCAGCTTAAACTGTAGGTCCCTCCATTTGTGAAACAACATCAAGACGCATACCACAAATATGAGGAGGAGCTCGGCCAAACACCTAACAGAAGAGTACGTGCCAATTATATAATTGCGTTACAGTTGTGCAGTAACTGGTAGCTGAATTAATAACTTAGTGTTCTTCTATTTGAAAGAAAACTTCATTATTTTCCAGTCCTCCACGCATCAGCAACTTACTGCGCTAGCCGCCGCACTCATCAAAACATTGTACAGTTTTATAAATAATTTAACGTCCCATTGTTTCAACCTTCGCCAGGCAATATCAATTGATATCGACTACAGAGTGTCGCTTAACAAAAACAGGAGAATCACACACTGTTACATTGAAGAAATCCGATGCTAAAAATAATGCTTCGAAATTTTAAATTATGAAATTGAATGCATAAATTGTTTGTTAAATCTATGAATGAAATTTTTATTAAATCAAAAATATTGGATATTTTTATTACATGCGCATGATAAGAAATTTCTAAACTCATTCATTCTTATATCTCTCTATGATCTCGGCAAGCCAATCACATTACAGTATTATTCGACGCAGAGAGCTGCCGATATACGATCTTACTCACACTTAAGTCTACGCATAGCGCTGTTCCCTCGCACTCACGAAAATATTGTCGCATCCTATCAGAACATTCTGTCTTTTTGGCAATATTTTTTTAAATTATAAATAATATGTGGTAAAAATTTCCACGTGCCACAAAAACATTTTTCCATTTTTTAAAAAATTAATAGTATTTCGCTGAAGCAAAGCCCATGCTTCAGCGTTGACATGTGTACTTAAACGTTGCCTGTGGGCCAAGGCATACTTTTTCGCCACGTCAGTGACGAGTAGCATACCAAGATCACGATAAAGGTCGAAATTCCTCACATAGTATGGAGCATTGACAATGTTGCGCAACACTTTATTTTGGAATCGTTGGATAATAGTCATGCAAGGTTCGCTTGAGCATCCCCATGCTGAATGCCGTACGTCCAGACCGGTTTGAGAATTTGAGTTATATAGCAGTAGTTTGTTGTTTGTTGACAGAATAGTGTGTCTACCAATAAGATAAAGAAGGTTTTTTGTTTTTAATTCCAGCTCTTCACGCTTTTTCTTCCAACGCAGTTTAGCATCAAGGGTTATTCCAAGATATTTTGCCTGTTTGACGTGCGGTATATTTACGATGTTTATGTAGACTTTCTTGTATTGCTGCTAATTGTTTTTTTAGGCCGAATGCAAAGTGCACTGATTTTGAATTATTTAATTTGATACGCCATTTTTTTTTGCACATGTTGCAATAGAACTCACCGGTGATTACAATTTCATCGTTGTAGTCTCGATCACTTCTCTAACTGCTAGGATAGCCATGTCATCTGCAAAGGTGGCGGTAACGTGTTGCTCGTGAACCGGTAAGTCATGCGTATACAAGAGGTATAGAATAGGGCCTAGGATGCTTCCTTGAGGTACCCCCGCGCTTGCTTTTTGCAATGAAGAATAAGCGTTTTCAAGTCTGACACGCAAGTATCTGCCATCAAGGTAAGAAGAAAGGATTTCGCAATAATTCCTGGGCAAAATCAATTTTAGTTTGTGGAGTAAGCCCGTATGCCAAACTTTGTCAAACGCCTGCGAGACGTCAAGGAACACCGCTGCGCAAATTTTATTTTCTTCTATCGCACACTCCATGGTTCTAACAACCCTGTGAACTTGGTTGATTGTGGAGTAATTTTTTCGAAAGCAAAATTGGTGCGTTGGAATAACTCTCTTGTTTTCTATAATCGGCAACATTCGAGTCAGTAACAGTCGTTCAAAAAATTTGGACAGCATTGGTAGCAGATAATTAGGTGGGTATGAAGACACATCATTTGGCGATTTTCCGGCTTTCAGAATCATAATTACTTCTGCTGTCTTCCAGTACATAGAAACATATTAAAAAAAAAACTCAAATTAATCAATTGAGACAGACAAGTAACACAATGGGCAATCTCTGAAGAGTTTCTGCAGTTATGAGGTCGAGTTAGTGCTAATGAAAATTTTTTGATTTTTATAAAATTTGATATTTTCAAAGTGCAAATTTAATTTTTTGCTCCTTTTATGGTTATGCAAGAATATTAAGGGGTTAGGGGTAGTCAGAATTTTCAAAAAATCGATTTGTGTTTTTTTGCATTTTCTTAAAGTATAATATCTTAAAAATATTGTGTAAAAATATGAAGTGAATTCGACAAATACTTTTCGAGTTATTCAACAATTTACAACGGGCGCTCGGGCGCTCCAAAGCAGATAGCTAAACTTTATATGCGTTTTTCTCAAAACTATGTTTTTCAAACTGGTGAACACTGTAACTTAAAAACCGCTACGTAGATTTCAATAAAATTTATACAGCTTTTGAAAAACATAAAATACTTGTGCCTGATCGAAGGATTTTTTTTTTCAAAAACTTCGATTTTTTTTTAACAATTAATATAACTGTTGGTTTTTCTTTCTAAAATCTGGAAAAAATTTTCTGAGGCCGCCATTTTGTTCATTTTGAAAAAAAAAAAAGCTTCGATCCGGCCCGAGATTATCTATTAATAAAACTAATTTCTCTTGTCTGATTGGTTTTAGATGAATCTGCAAGGACTTGTGATGTTCACCGCAAGGGTCTTCTGGAGAAACGGGCTTCACACAAACAGCGATAACTTTTGCAATTATTAATTTTTTTTTTTGAAATTTTGGTGAAGTCAAGTTAAAACATGATGTTTTTATGCTATGTTTTTATTTTTGTTAAATAACTTAATTAAGTAGCAAAAAAAATTTCGTGAAAATCATCATTTTTTCGGGCCTCTGACTACCCCTAACCCCTTAAATCTTCTTCTCTCAACTCCCTTAACATTGAGAAGCTTGTACAATACTACATACATACTAGTCTTGTGCAATGCTCGTGTTTTTGTGTGAGAAGTGTGGCATTGAGCGAGATTCTTATACTCCATCTCTGTTACGACACATCTTCAAAATCCATCATTCACGCCTTAGCACCTATCGTTTACGTGTCTCAATGTTGTTTCAATGAGAGCACTTGCACTGTTAATATTTTATTTTGAACATTTAACATTTCTACAGCAAACGCATACATTGTGATCGTATGCGAAAGCCATCGTTGGAATATGAAGCAGCAGCAGAGATTGTGAATGTAATAAGAAGTCAAAAATTTTACTGTTAAGTAATTTTTTTACAACAACTCTGGTAGCAGCTCATAGTAATGCAGTTGTGTTAAGATTTTTGAAGGGTCTCTTAAGGGGATACCAGTAAACGGCCATATTTTCTCTGATTTTCATTAAAATTATTTAAAATGAAGAAGTCAATATATTTTTTTTTTCAAAATTGGCATACAGTTTGCTTATATATTAAAATACTATAAATTTTTTTTTTTAATCACTTAAAATGGGAAAGGTAAACTGAATTCTTCCAGGAAGGTCGCAGCGGGGCTTCTCAATGGGCGGGCATTGTAGCATCGGCGTCAGTGACCTGAATACAAAAACCCAGACTTTTTTTGTTTATTAATGTCGACGGCCGCCGTAGCCGAATGGGTTGGTGCGTGACTACCATTCGGAATTCACAGAGAGAACGTTGGTTCGAATCTCGGTGAAACACCAAAATTAATAAAAAAAAAAAAAACATTTTTCTAATAGCGGTCGCCCCTCGGCAGGCAATGGCAAACCTCCGAGTGCATTTCTGCCATGAAAAAGCTCCTCATAAAAATATCTGCCGTTCGGAGTCGGCTTGAAACTGTAGGTACCTCCATGTGTGGAACAGTGTCAAGCCGCACACCACAACTAGGAGGAGGAGCTCGGCCAAACACCCAAAAAGGTGTACGCGCCAATTATATATACATATATATAATGTCGTAATTCCTAAATGAAATAACAATAAATGGAAAAAAAGAAAAAAATCGCGGAATAAAATGCTTAAAAAAAATTAATTTTTGGGTCGAATGTTCTTACTATTGTTGCTACGAAAAAATTATTTTTTCGAAAAATTTTCGAATTGTAAATTCACATAGAAAATAATATCATAAAAAAAGATGTGCCCAAAATTTCAGGGAGATCGGTCAATAACTTTTCGAGTTATCGTGTACGCCAATTCAAAATATGTATATAGTTTTGAGAAAAATGCGTCTAAAGTTTGAATACAACGTAGCTATACCGCTCCCAGCGCTCGAACGCAAAGAATAGAGTCGTCACGGTTGACGATCTATAATAACGCGTTACACACATTCTGTCCTATGAACCAAATATACTTTTTCGGCAAACTTTTTCTATAGCAATAGTCGCACACGACTTCCGGAATATACCACAAATAAGGAACATAAGCAGTCTTGAATATTTTCTGAAACGATTAAACCACTGTTTTCGTAATATTTTTAAAATTTTTACTTGGAGCGAATAAGCCACAAACGTAACAAAAGTTATTTCGAGTCGGGCACTGCATTTTTTGTAAGATGAAATATACAGAAAGACGTTTTCGCGCAACAGAACTTAAAACAATTGTCAAAGTATACGTCTCCTAGTAGCGCAATGTCAGATGATCGGAACTTCCGGAACTGTAACAAACACACAAACGGCACAGAATGTGTTATATGAAACAATAAATTAAAGGTTAATAAGTTGTTTAAAAATTTGGAGTCCCTTCAAGTTATGCCGAAAATTTAGAAAAAAAGTTTTTTTTTTTTTAAATTTAAGAAAATCTGAGAATTGATACAATTTTTTTTTTTTAATTTTACATAATAAAAACATTTCCACGAGTCTGCCTGCAGAAATTCAGCGCGATTGGATCACCAAAAAAGGGTTAAAAATGTATCCAAAGTTTTTCACACAGGCGTAGTCCGCCTATATTTTATACATAAAAAAAAACTTCTGACGTGTACATGAAAATCGCCGATACACGTGTATTTTTATTTTTTCTTCCCTTTCGGAAAAAGTATATTCGGTTCATAGGACAGAAAAAAGTTCGTTTTTGTAACGCAGTGTAATGTAAGAAATACTTATATTTACGTTCTAAAAAATTTTTCACATATTCTTTAAGGATTATATTAACATTTTACAGGTCTCTGTCCCCTTAAAACGTTCGTGGCTTAGTAGGGAGAAATTGCATAATCACTAGACAATTTTATTTTAACAGTGTTTCCTTTTAACATATCGCACCCTAAATACAAAAGGGTCAAAACTCAAAATTTTCCACACTCGAGCTTGACTTGTTTACAGTAGCACAGAAAACAAACTATGTGACATATCACGCTGAAATTTGCCATGTAAGCTTATAACAGTCCTACCAAAAAACAAAAAATTTATTTTTGCCATATGTCATCCGCGGACCGTTTTATTGATAACGTCTCGTTCATATTTGAGCAGAGGGAACATTTTGAGTTGTGACCCTTTTGTATTTAGGGTGCGATATGTTAATGTGTGAACAGTGTAGTCTTAAGATGCGAAGCAAATTCACTAGCAATTGGCGAAATCTCACAAGTTCAGCACAAGAAATTTTCTCCACTAGCTCACGCTTTTCTTGCATGGGGCTTTTCAAACTACACACAAAAGTATTATATTTGTGTGTGTAGGTTGTGCAGTGTTTCTAGCAATGAAAGTATTATATTAATGCTTTAAATAAAATATTTGCAGAGATATTTCAAAACTTTTGTAAGCTTCTTTATTGAAAAACTGTAAAAGGTCAATAATAAAACAATACTGGTGGAGAAGACTAGTGTCAGGAACTGCTTATGCGTAGTTTTATCAACTATATTTGCCTGCTAATATCATAAATTTCAAATTATTTTTCTGCTGACACCTTTCGGACATAGAGCAGCTGCCGCAATCGGGTTCTTCATGTGCACATTACAAATTTCACTTCTTTTCAAATACCCACACGCCCAAGCGCTGGAATGAATTACTTGAGGCACAAAGTAAAAGTTCTGTATCAATTTCATTTAAATTTTTTTTTATTTGTCTTCTTAACGAACATTTCATTTATTTTATCTATCACAAACCTTACACTTGCAACGTCACGCATGTCTGCCTTCCAGATGCCCCCCACCACCAATGCGCTGCAATCGAACTTAAAATATGTGCTTTCTGCAAGCTGTGTCGAATTTATAGAAAATTTTAGTATTGTCTGTGTTTATTTTATCGAAATTTTTTGCCTCTTATCCTATTTCCTGCATATATTCGCATGCATATATTTCTAATCGCAAAACCCGAAATTTGAATACAAAAGCGCTGACGATAGCAAAACATATACATACATACATACATACGTATGTATGTGTGTTCATATATTGGAGGTATATCCCGTGCATGCGATATCTGTCACATCCGATTATAATTTTTATTACATTTACCCACATTTTTTGGCCTGTGTGGATTTATGTTACACTGGCGTGTAGGGTGGGCCGCTGCCTGTGTAGGGCCTTTTGTGGTTTGGATGTGAATGTTGCATGCCCGTTGTTCTAAATTTCCAAATTTCAAATATGCTGATTGTTGAATGTTGAATCCTTTTTTGTGTTTGACTAGAATTTACAATGTGCGCGTATGCTTTTTTCTAGTTTTTTTCGTTTACGCTCGCAAACTCTTTCGAATGATAAACGCATTATGTCATACCCATTTACACTAAACTCTGCAGCACACACGCGTATATCTGTATACACTGGCGGGGAAAATAATAGAAACAGGAGCGACTTGCAGCACTGACGTGTAACTATGTTATAATAATATAAATGTAATATTCAAAAATTTGTCCGCTGTGATTCCACAAAGAGGGAGGGAAGAGGAAACGAGGAGGGAAGAAACCAGACAGGAAGAAATGTGGCTTTGGATTAGGTGATGACGATCAACGGCGGTGATTTACAATCGCATGAACCGCTTCAAACTACTGATGAATTTCACCACGTGTGTGATATTTAAACACTCAATGTCCGCAGGTGTAGTGAAAAAGTGAGCGCCCAGATGCCTTAACTTTTGCCCGACGAGAGCACGGCAGCTGCGAAGAAGGTGCTGAGATGACTCCACCTCGTCCTCCACACAGTTTCTGCTGAAAGGATTTGAAGCAATCCGAAGCCTCACCGCATGAACACCTAACAGACAATGTTCGGCAAAGATACCTACCAAATACGAGAGCTGCAGCTTTGTTAGCCTTAAAAGTTCCTTCGAGCGCCCCCGATCTATCTGTGGCCAGGAGCATCTCACGAATTAGCACATTTGCGCACTAGCCCAGCACTCGCTAAGTTGACGTGAGGCCCATCTTTCCAGAAGCCGATCACAAGTTCTCAAGGGATTCCCAATCCTCTCATTTTGTGATGAAACCATTTACAGGGCTCCCTGGTACAGGGTTCAGCCAATTCATCAGCCCAGCAGTTTCCCTCTATGTTGCTGTGACCGAGAACCCAAATGAGAATAAGGTATTCAGGTATTCGGACGCATTCGTGGGAGAATACAGACATTCCCTGACTAATTTCGAACGCACAAACAACGAGCCTAAAGCCCGCTTTTGTCGCTTGGCTATTGGATTGGATATCCTTTACTGTAATTACAAAAGTAAGCAACCAATCCACTACTTCCTTAATTGCGGCTACTTCCGCTTGGAAAACACTACAGTGGCTCGGAAGCCTACATTTGAGCTTGATGGGAGCTAGCGTAGAAGAACAAAGATCCAGTGCCATGGGGATGAACTCAAAGTTTTTAAGAATACTAGAGTGTCCGTAGCTTAAGTTTAGCTTATGATCCGAAAGCCTTAATCTGATTTCGGCGCGTGCAGCGGAAGTTTTCCTGCAATGTCCACTGATGACATATTCAGCATAGCGTTGAGCGCTAAAGTAGAAGTGGTCCGATTCCAATGAGAGCAGATCTTTGGACCCTCTCCAGCTTCTTAACTAATGTCATCCTGTCCAGAGAGTTCCCCCAGGTAAGGGCTCAGTAGAACAACATTGGCTTTATAAAGCCAAAATGTAACTTTAGGCGAAAAGCCACACCTTTTGCCGATAGCGCCCCTTCAATCATGGGCCAAATTGCCTCCGTCAAAAAATGCTCGAAGAAAAAGGTGGTCACAGCACCACGTACATGTAAATAAAGGAGGGACAGAAAGCATAAAACTACAGTTCGCCAAGCCAAATTGATCATAAGACAAATCCAAAGGATCCATTCAGCACTTAAGAGGAGATAAACAGAAATGTGCAGTTAGAAGAGATAAGCCGAAGAATGAGATATAGGTTAGCCAGCTTGCTTGCCTAAGACAAGTCACTCAGTGGACCTAAGGCCCATTGTGATACCTGCACTTGATTTCCATCAACTAACTAAGTTGCTTAAACCACTTAGATCTCTTTAAGAATGTTACTCGTCCACCACGACCTCCAGTGAGATATTGTGCAAATTTTGCAGATCTTCAAAGAAATAATCGACAAGATATTTGGTACAGTTTCTTTGAAGTGCAGGGCATTCGCAGAGGAGGTGTTGTACTGACTTAATTTCTTCTTCATCTCCACAACACCTGCAGAAGTCATTGTGAGGTATACCCCTTCTACTGGCTAGGGTGCCAATAGTGCAGTCCCCCGTTATAACAGCTGTGAGGATGCTGGTAGTCTATCTGTTAAATCCAAGCAAACATTTTGTCCTTTTAAGATTCAGTTTAGGCCAGAGCGCTTTGGAAACCCCGCAATTAGTAGTTAGATACGACCGTCTGTTGGTTTTCGCGATTGCGTTCAAGTCCATCGTAGTGTACAATTCTTTTAGAGGATTGTTTATGTCCTCTACCACTAGCTTAAGGTTAAGCTCAGAGCCTTTCCTTGCACACTTGCCTGCTCTTTCATTTCCGTCCACGCCAGAGTAGCCGGGAATCCAATAAAGTGTGGTGTTGTGTTGTTCGATAAGTAAGTGGGACCTTCTGCGTTCTTTAACACATCTTGAATTGATGTGCGCTGAGGCCAGGGCCTAGATCTTTGCTTCACTATCAATAAAAATTGTACGACTTACTGGAGGTAAGTCCATCAGCTTATCGGTTTTCCTGTTTTGTCTATAGCGTAGATCTCAGCTTGGAAGACGCTTAGAAGATCTCAGCTGGTTGTCTAAAGGAGCAATTTAAGGATAATCGTTACCAGCACACTCCCGATCAAATGCAATTGTCCTTCTTTGAGCCCTAAATATAAATATGATAACACTTTCATATGATTTAACTCTGGTCTGCCAATCCTTCGTGTCAATTATTCGTATTTTATAGTCTCTGTTCTATCTTGAATAGTCTGTTTTCAATGAGTCTTGCAAGTGCTCCACAGATGGTAGGACTGATGCATGACTGTACGTGTTTTCTTTTCGCATGTCTGCTCCTTTACTCCTGGAAAGATTTGGCCCTTAACACATATATTCATGAGTTGAATAAGCAGCATCACTTCCAGCGCCGCCTGAGGCTTTGATCGGAACGCACCTGTTATTCCTACACAAGCTAATCGATGGACTTTTATGAGATTCTTTAGGTAGGGTTGCGGACCTCCCATCACACGAAAGCTCTATAAGTCAAAATGGGTATCTTAATCGTCTTGTACGCCCAGAGTTTAATATACGGTTTCAGGCTCCATTTTTTGCCAAACGCCCTCTTAGAGATAAATTGTCCATTGCAAGCTTTCTTCATTCTTTACTCTATTTTCCTTTTCCAAGAAAGCTTTGAGCCCAGAATTATATCAAGATATGACTAGAGACTTTCATTAGTGTTACGACATTTGCATCGCGAACACTGGCTGTTTGGGTATACTATGGCCAGATAAAACAAAGATAAATATGTGCGGATCCGAAAGAATATATTCCGTGCGGCACCCAAAACCACAGCGTGCGATCCTACTTACTCCTGCCATAAGTTGTGTTACAAGTTGAGCCCATTTTAGATATTAAATTATAATACTTTTTTTAATTCATGCAAGTATTGAAGAAAAGAAATTTAAAATTTCATTCGAAATCGGAACCATTTGTTTTTACACAATCCTTCAAATCATTAGGCCATTCAGCTTTGCAGCAGCACGGCTCCCATGGATATTGACATCGCTGCTCAAACCAAAGATTGTTTGAGACTCTCCAAATTTTATTGAGGTCTTTGACAGGCCATGTTGTCCTATTTTGACTACAAACTGTAGTCCAATGTATTAAGATCTAGACTTCCGGAAGACCAATCTTCTGCGGCTATGAACCCAGAAATATTGTTTTTTAGCCACTGCTGGGTAGTTTTTGCCTTATGAGCTGGAGCGTAAACTCGCTGAAAGATTCAACGCTCTCCATTAAAGAGAGTACTGCTCAACTGTTTCACCACACCTTCTAAGACATCCTCCTGGTGCACTTTTGCCTCGGTCTTAACGGCTCTTTTGCAGAAATGAAGAGATGTAACAACTTAATAAGACACTCCCCACTAAACTAATGGTTTCGAGGCTGGATGGAGCCACGTTGAACTCTTGGAACAACATTTTTTGAAGTTTTAGCAGTTCTTAGTATAGAGTTTCTTTAGAAGTTTTAGCATCGATTTTGCCGTTTATTCTTATTAAGAACTTCTTCAACTGTGAAATTTTTTCTCATCTGTAAAAAAAATATTTTCATGGCCGTTGACTGCGTGCCACCAAAGATGCTGCTTGCTTCTGTCGAATCTAATTTTCTTCAAGCGCGTTTTTAAGATATGATCAGTTGAGCGACGGAAGGCTTTCATGTGGAAGTCAACTCTAAACAGATTTGCCGTAGATCTGGTCGATAACTAACTTCCGAGGACATAATTTTTTCCTTTCTAAGGGGATTTCTGCAAATCCATTTTCAAACGGCTTTTATAGCTGCACTGGTTCGAAACACGCGAGGTTGACCACTGCTTTTTTTGTTTGTTACTTCAGACGTTTGAGAAGAACGACTGATCGTGCGGTAACCAAATATACTCGAAATATTTAGCTTTTCCAGCAATTCATAAATCTCACTTGAAGTTTTATCACACTTTTACTTTTACCTCTGTAATACAATCACTGCACTGCGATTTTCCTTAGCTCCCCACTCCATTGTCCTCCTCCAAGCGAAATTTACTACGAAACTGAGTAAAATTTATGAGTAGACAAGAAGAAAAGAAAAATAACGGAACTTTTTCTGCGAATTCGTTCTCGCCAAATTCAGTGTAAAATTTGTAACAGAATTTATGGCAATACTAAGTAAATCCACCAAAAAAACCAGAACTGAAGACTATTTCTTTAAATTATTTAAGTTGTTTTCTGGTTTCCTCAGTTTTTAATCTTGAATGCGTTTCCAGTTAACGACACACATAAATATTTTTTCAAAAAAATAAGAACTAAAAGAGAAAGCGCTCAAAATTTCCTCGTTTCTATTATTTTTTCCACCACTGTATGTGTGGGAGTGACGTTATCTTTTCACCCTTTCTAGCTTTTCAACTATCCGCTTCGATTACTCAACCAATACGAAAAGCGAGGCCGACAGAATTTATGTATTTATCTCTGTTACAGTTTTTGCGCTGCACGAATGAGTTTTTGAAAAATTCCCGCACTCTAAATGATCCAATATTGCAGAGTGCAAAGTTGTGCATATCTTGACATTTGATGAGGGTCCCTACATTCCACAGCAAAAACAAAAGGATTAAACTCACTAATACACAAACATAACGCCTGCTGTGCATTTGCAGTCCTTTCAACGCAAACTTAAATGGTTACGTGGTAGTGGTAAGGGGAAATATTTAAAAAAATTTCACCTGTAATATTTCGTTCATTTCATCCATGTTTTTTCAGCGATTCCTTTTGCTGCTCTCTGCTCGCCTTCTCGTCTGATTGGTTTTTGGCATCTATCAGTGCTACTTACATATGTATACATATGCATACACAAGTACATATGTATTTGTATGTAGATAACATCGGCATTTCAACGCCATTAATGGCTCATCGATTGGTCTGTCGACAAATTGGCAGCCTAGCGGCTTTTACTGCTTTTATATTCATATATTCACACACACATATACACACACACATACATGCGAGTATATAAATTACAAAAGTAGTAAATCGTAGAGGTAAAAGATTACCAATGACTGCGATAAATTATTAAGTGGAAAATTTGTAAACGAGCGAACAGCTGACAGCCTTGTCAAAGTTTTTATTTGTACCACGCCGTGGCATTAACTGTACTTCGAGTACCGCAGGTGCTTAAGTGTTTTTGGGTAGGCTGAGCGTTTGCGTAAATAATTCGTATAAACTCTGTAATTTTAAATTTTTGCATATTGAAGCAATTTTGTTGTGTTTATTATGCAGGTTGATTGACGAAAGTAGCAATTGTTAACTAGCAGAAAAATAAACTTTATAGGTACTTACCCAGCGGGTCGGGGAAGAGAATATAAGTATCAATCCATCGTAAAGCATGCCCATTGTAAGAGGCGACGAAAATCCTGCAGGAGAGGCCACACATATCCTCGACTCGAAAGGCCTCACATACCCAGAGAACCTCCAGCAGCAGGGTTGTAAAGCTCATCAGGATCAAGCTCAGTAATATCCTGGCTGATGAAAGTACTATTATATCACCTCAGTATCTCAGCACTTCACTGAAATGACTGATATGCTAATGCTACAAGTGCCTCTGTCCCGTTAAAGTTGTGGCAAACCTTCGGGTACGTTCCTCACACGCCACCATTTGATTGGTGATGCAGGCTCAGTTGAGAAATCCAGACTAGTTCCTGGCCTGCCTCTGAACTCTATTACCATGTAGCATTGAATCAATCTTCGCATGGCCTCCTTGCTTGTCTACATAGATAATCATGGAAACACTTGGGCAAACTGCACTTTCGTGTGAGGATAGCGGCCTGAAGTCGGGACTCAAAAGAACTGAAAATGAATAACCAAAATCAAAAACAAACAACCGAGGAAAAAACTAGAAAAACAAAGCAGAGATAAATCTCGACACAGTGCAACAAAGCGAAGCCTCACACACAGAGACACAAGAAGACGAGCCTGTAGCATGGAAGTTGGCTACAAATACGGTGGACCCACACGTAGGTGAATAGAATTGGTCCTTTATTCCTTTGTTGGTGCTGTTCTGGTCCCACTCGACGTAATGCAGAGAGTAATTCCGCAAAGGATGCCCCTGCCGAGAGAAGGGATTATGTTATGACCACTCAACGCAGTAGAGGACGGTTGCTGTAGGTGCGAAGGCATTTGGAACCCTACCTCATCCACCAAAAAAAAAATATATTGGTACGTTATTTTAATTTTGCACCTTCAGTTCAATCTCTCAATTCACTTTTTGCTTCCAAGCCATTTGAATTTGAGGTTATTTGCTAATTTTTTTTTTTGCACGAGGCATGAGGCCTGTCAGTGGGCATTTTAACTCTAACTAAATATCCTACCGTCAACGCATCAGTCCCTTCCTGATACTGCGATTAAGTAAATCGTCCGGAGGCAGTTGAGCACAAGGCTCTACTGCAGTTATTCTTCACATGCAGTCCATCAAAAGTTGCATGCACTTCAATCCTCTCCCAGTTGTGTGTATTTCCGAAGGAAACCACCCCAGTTGGGCCTGTCCACCCTCTCCCACCATATTTGTCTCACGCCGACTTAAAAATGGAATGTTTCCTCGTCAAGTGCCGTCTTTTTAGCAGTCGATGCCTTCGTAGGCATCTGTGTGCTTTTATGAATGCTGCATATCGCTGATTTCTGACGAAATCTTATGCCACGCACACTTTGAAGTCATCATGATGTCGACTATGTTTTCTGGTATTATCGGATCTTCTGATAGTTCCCTTGCACATGCCTTACATCTTACTCTTCATCGTCCCGGTACTGCGTTAGCTTTTCATCGAAGACAGAGAAGATCCAAGTAGGCGTTCTGATAAAGACGGCCTCTTCTACTCTCCCAGTTTCAGAGCCAACATCATGCTATCGGCCCATTTTCTAATTAGCTAAGGTTAGCATATCGGTTAAGCATCATCAAGTGTTTGGGGGCGAAGGACCTACTCTATGTACGTGCCAATAAGTTGCCAATTTTCTGCACTTTCTTTCATTTTTTCGATGGTGTTGTCTGCTCTTAAGGAATCGAGCCTGCATTCGACAGCTTTCCGATCTGATTTCCATCTCTCACATTTGAGGAACGTATGAGCTCCATCGTGAGGTGTTTTTTTTTGTTTTTTTTTATGGAGGTGGCAAAAAGCATTGAAAGCCGAAAAGTGTGAGACTTGTCTTTCGACTCACCCACAAAAAACCCACCCCAGCTCCGTTTCCCTCCCGCGGGACGACCGTTAGGTAATACTTCGCGGGAGGGGGAGTGGCCTATTGCCTCTTCACGTGAGGTGCATCTTCGCAGGCGCTTTCAGTGGTTTCCGTTTCCCCTATTTTGTTTAGATGTTTACGAAAATACGTATGTCCAGATATCATCTGGGTAATACAGAAGTTCACCTCTCTGAATTGTCTGTCATACCATTTATATATGCTTGGTATGAGTTTCGTGATCCATCTGCCTTTCGTCTCTGACTCCCAGCGCTCTTGCCATATTTGTAGTGCATGTATGCTTTAATTTGTTATTTTGCGCTATTAGTACTGGCGCATGTGTCGTCCACTATGGCGCTTACCGAGCCCTCTTTAAGTAACCATTAGTTCTCTTCTATCTCTATCGCTAGAAGATATAGGTACCGAGCCGCTGTTGATGAGCGCTGCGTCTGATACCGTGCGGTACGCTGAAGCAACACGGAAGGCAGCAGTTCTTTGGACCTTGGCATTAATCTTGCGGCGACACTCAGCTTTAAGCGTGTCCGCCCATACTTCACATTCGTGAAGTAAAATAGATGCCGTCATATCCATGAGAGGCTTCCGCCTGCTTGCGATGAGGCCTCCGATATTAATCATTAATTTTGATAGCACTGAGATTGTTTTGGCAGATTTGTCAACAGCCTAGTGGATTTGTGCCCAATAAGTCAGCTTATTGACGAATCAGAAGCCCAGATATTTCAGCACATTTGAAGTGGTTATGTTCTCTGTGTAAACCGGCATATTTACTAGAGTTATGCGCATGCTCGTAAGTAGAATTAGTTCTGTTTTTTGGGAGCCAAGCTAAGATCGTGCGAGTCGAGCCATGTATTGGTCCTTATCGTCGCTTGTGTAAGTTTCCACCTTGCCGCATCTGCATCGAGTGCAGTAATAACTGCTCCAATATCATTTGCATATCATACAAGATAACAATCGTCGGGCATGTCCTTTGTGAGGATGCCGTCATAACTGGTCCGTAAGTAACTAAAACGGCTTTCGTGGTAATCCAGCATATTTACTAATTCATTTTCTTCAGCCAATATAGGTACTTTCCTTTTGCATGTACAAATATGTAGCTTTCTTCATATATATCTCGCTGCCATAATCTCTTAAAGTTCTATTCAACTATGCACAAGCAAGTAGACGTATAAATGTGTACATACATCCGCATATGCAAATATATTTTTAAGCCTGCACTTTTCTCAGTAGCAGTTTAATTGGCTGATAACGGAACACATAATTAATCAAATACTTAGAGATTAATAATTGACCTTTTTTGCACTCTGAAATATAAGTATTAGGGCGGGTCGATTTAAAAATCGCTCATTTCTCTGTGAAAATCGTACTCTAGGGATCAAAATAAGAAACTTTGCCGAAGGAACCATACCTCTAAAACGAATTCTGATGTCCTCCAATTTGGGTCGAACGAAAAATCCCACTTTGACCCATTTAGAGTGCTCCAATCGAGTCCAAATGTATGACCGACCCCCACTTACTTTGGACGGCCGATCCACCCATGCCAGTGGCACACCCCCTGGAACTCCCCTGGGGGGTTCCCCATACAATCATTTCAAAATATCACCATTTTTGGCCTTTACATGAGAAAAGAAACTAAAAAGTTCGACCCAAATTGGGGGACATCAGAATTCGTTTTCGCAAAGTTTCTTAATTTGATCCCTAGAATATGATTTTCATAGAGCAATGGGCGATTTTTTTGTCTTCAAACAAATCCACCCCGCCTAATAAGTATCCTTATATTGTAATATTTTGCTTAGAAGCAGTTATTAAGGAAGTAAGGTATTCAACCAGTTAATTTTAATTAAATATTTATTTTTTTAAATAAATGCATAATATTAGGGGACCATTTTGTCACAGCCAATTGGAGCAAAATTGATGAAGTTATGAGTAAGTTGCTCGAAGCCGAGTTTCCATATCTACTCAACCTTCTTTTTCTAAAACTTGTAATTTTTGAAGTCCCTGTACGCCATAGCTGCTGGTGTAATCATTTTAAAATATTTTCATTTTTGGTGAACACTTTTTTTGGCTTCCAATTGCTACGAAAAATAGAAAGCCAAAATTCTTCCAAGTATACCTCCAGAAACATCTCCTTTAATAAATCCATTTAATTGTTTTCTTCCTATTCCGCCAATTAACTTTTCTTGAAGCACTTCCGGAGATGCATTGTCACTTGCTCACTTTCCAATATTTTGTAACGAAACTTAAAAAAAATATTATCCAAAGTAGATTTAATCAAAAGGCGGAACATTTACAAATGCCCAGCGATCGAGTTTTTTGTAATTTTGGTAGGAATATTACAAGAATGATAGAAAGAAGATTGCGCCCATCAGAGAGTGCGTGACGTCACGTTTTTCCGAGTTGTGCAGTATTGCCAAACATTTGCTCTTCGCAATAAATTTAGTGCTTTTTTATGTATCAACATGCGAAAATTTCTAAGTTGGCGTTTGTTTCTTATTTTTAATTTAAAGCTACCGAAACTTTAAGTAAAAAAAACTGTATTATTATACAAAAGAAGGTTAAAAAAGGCCACTCTGAGAAGATTTTAGTGCTAATGAAAATTAGTTGGTTCTTATGAAATTTGATATTTTGAAAGTGTGAATTTAATTTTTGGCTCCATTTAAGGTTATGCAAGAATATTAAATGTCCCTCTCTCAACTCTTCTTAAGATTGAAAACCTTTTTACACATTTTAAAAAGCGTTTGAATTTATTGAATGCGTATTAAAACCATAGAGGTGTAATCGTTTCTTCCGGCCATCAATCCTTAGTGGGACATAAGGAATCAAGAGGTGTATTCATTGTAAAAATAAGCCACAAAATACCAAAAAATACTAAAGAAACCATACTGACATTTTTACAAAAAGAGTACCTTATCTAGTTACATAACCTCAAATATAGCAAAAAAGTCGTCCCCTTAACAAAAGATTCCCGCCTAACAAAAAAAACTCATAAATTAAATTGTACATAAGCATAACATATTTATTGAAAAAAAACGCACATTTTAACGCATATAAAGTTCTTTCAGTGATTCAATAAAAATTTTGTGGGTTATTTTCTTTGAATGGGCATTTTAGTGCGTTTTTATATCCAAAGCTAGGCAACACTGCAGTAGCGAGAGAGAGATTTGACTGCCGAAAGCAGACGAACACCAACAGCACCTGCAATCGCGGGCAATGCCACCAGATATTAAAAAAAGTAGAGCTAAATAAAACTAAGTGAATTATTTAACTAATTATTAAAAAATGTATATTTTAAAAAATTATGAACATTACTTTTAATTAGAGCAGGCTGGAAAAATGTCATGAAGAAAGAACTAAAAATCCGAGACTACATAACAAAAAAAAAGCTAAATTAAGTTGTGAAAATGGTAATCTGGTTACACTGGTGCTAAAATCAAGTAACTCATTGTCAAATTCGCTTAGCGCAAAATAACGGGACCACGATACCGCTATCTCTCTATTCTTTCCATCATGGGACTATTATTCACAGATATGACAACCTAACAAAAAGCACTCAACTCAAATCAGTTGACTTAGAGCGTCACCTGGCGGTTGTTCCGGAAACTTTTATGTAGCTTTACTGCCAGCGCTTCTTTGTAGTCGACGATGAAGTAAATATTCATCATATATTATATGACAAGTCATAATTCATAAAATTGTTAGTACCTTTAGGGACTAATCAAACGTTATGTAGATAAATGAAAATTAACATTTCATTAATAATTATCCTATATTTTTACAATTATTCGAACTCATACAGCGCAGTAGAGGACTGCCAAAAGTCATGTCGACTGTTTCATCTTGGGCGCTATCACGATCAAAGTTGTCAACCGCTGGCTACACCGCATTTTGCGAATTTTCTGGCTCCTTATAATATCCAACTAGGACCTGCTAAAAAAAAATAACCAGCTTGATGTGGTGACTGAAATTCGAAAAAAAGCCAATAGACAGCGCAGTTGAAAGCCCCTTCTACTGGCCGAGGAGAGGGTAGGTCATGTACCGCCTGGAGACGCTCAACAGAAGCCGAAATGAACTATCTTGGTCTTACGTGAAAAGAACTGGGATATAAAGCTCTTAAGCGTGTCCGTTTGCGAAGAGTCATTATTGACGCCCTATGCTCCAATACGAGTCATATGAAAGCATGTTTCCCGTATAAATATGTTATTAATAAATTTTATTTACAAGTTTTAGTAACTAAATAAAAATAAAATAAATATGCAATTGAGAGTCCAACACCAATGCCATATTCCAATACTGATCTTACTAAAGTTGTACCAACTGAATTGTTTTAGTCATCACTTTATAAAGACAGCAGCAGCTGTGGATATCTCACATACATAGATCTGCTTGATGTGTGAATATTGCGAGTACTAAGTGCTATACTACTGCCTTTGCTAAAGGTCCCTGATATGACTATGGCATTCCGCGAAAACATGCGCCGGGTAGCTAGAGTTTATTTGATTATGGATTGTAGATTACTTATAAATTTAATCTTCAAGTTTCAGTATTTAACTGAAAGCCAACGGGCGCGGTTCAAAATAAATTTTTTTATATTATTTTTTTGCGCTTGTCAGTAAAACAAAAGCTTCGAAAAATATGAAGCTAATATACGTAGTATTTTTATTCGTTTCTCTTGCTGCAGCGGACGAGACATTTACCGGACCAGTTCCAGTACAGACAAATCATTTAGCTCTAAATACTAGACCACGTCTCGACTGCCTAAGGGTCGATCATCGCGGCCAATGCATCAGCAATGGACCACAAAGAAATGTGTTTCATATACAATTGTAAACATAAGCAAATACATCTGTGTATCTCTTTATTGATGCGAGCCTTAAATAAATACATTTATTATGATTTTTCCATAAATTAGAATTTGCGTTTATATTCTTTGTTATTATATGATAATAATCGTTAAGTGTTTAGAAAGTGAAGTGTTGAGAATAAAAAATTACAATCTATTGGCGTATTGGAAAATAAATATAAATAATTAGAAAAATTTATTAGTTGTTAATCAGTTCACATAGATAAGCAAGTAAGTATAAACGAGGGTCGTTTGAAAAGTGCGTGCAAAAATAAAAGCTACTTAATTGCTTGGGGTAAACCTTTTTTTATTTTTCCACATAAAGGGTGTTTTTTTTAGAGGTTAGGTTTTCAAGATGAAATAAAACGTATATAATTTAATGTTATGGCCAAGAATTTAGCTTTATTATAAAGAAGAGGGTTTGCCATTTTGTTTTAAAAATGATTTCGGGCAAGTGGCCGCCGCGGCTGACTCGAATAAATTCCAGCCGAGAGGCCCAATTTTCGCAGCAATTGGGGCCGTATGTCAGCAATAACGCGCCGAATATTCTCTTCCAAGACGTCAATCGTCTCGGGCTTATCTGCGTAGACAAGCGACTTCACATAGCCCCACAAGAAATAGTCCAGCGGTGTTATATCGCACGATCTTGGAGGCCACGCCACAGGTCCACGGCGCGAGATAATGCGCTCACCAAAAGTTTCCTTCAATAAATCGATTGTTGCGTTGGCTGTATGGCATGTTGCGCCGTCTTGTTGGAACCAAAGGTCGTCCACATCAACATCGTCCAATTTAGGCACGAAAAAGTCATTAATCATGGCTCTATAGCGCTCTCCATTGACTGTAACATTATGGCCGGCTTCATTTTTAAAGAAATATGGACCAATGATTCCCTCTGCCCATAGAGCACACCAAACAGTGACTTTTTGAGGATGTAACGGCGTCTCAGCAATGGCTTGTGGATTATGTTCACTCCAAATGCTACAATTTTGCTTATTGACATACCCATTCAACCAAAAGTAAGCTTCATCGCTGAACAAAATTTTCTTGTGAAAATCGGGATCGGTGGCCATCTCGTTTTGAGCCCAAATTTGCACGATTTGCAAACGTTGTTCAGGTGTAAGTCTATTCATTATGAAATGGCAAACCAAAGTGAGCATGAATCAAGCGACAGCTGTCAAAAAGACCATCTACGAAAAAAGTAGTGCCAACTTGAAAACCTAACCTCTAAAAAAACACCCTTTACAAAAATTTATATGAATGGAATTTCAATTCCACCAGTAGTGACCAATTTTTAGACCCAAAAGACACTTAGAGAATTAATTTTCTGCAAAAATATTATTTCTAAGGTAACCAATTCAAATCTCGAACCAAATCGGACCATGAATACGATTTGTAAAAGTACCGTGTGTCTTTTAAGGGCTTGAAAACTCGAAATGATAATACAAAATAGAAATATTGTTGGAAGGATTTTTTTTTTCATTTTTAATAAAATCTGGTAGATATTCTCATGGCATTTATTTTTTTTAGGGAATAAGGGTAACCAGAGGCCCGAAAAAATTATGATTTTAAATATTTTTTTTTATTTGCTAATTTTTGTGCTTTATTTTACAAAAATAAAAACATAGCATTAATGCACCATATTTCGACTTAACTTTAGCAAATTTTCAAAAAACAAAATTAATAATTGTAAAAGTTATCGCTGTTTGTGTGTAGCCCGTTTCTCCAGAAGTCACTTGCGGTGACCATCACAAGTCCTTGGAGATTCATCTAAAATTAATCGGGCAAGAGAAATAAGTTGTATTAATAGATAATCTTGTGCCTGATCGAAGCTTTTTTTTCAAAATTAACAATATGGCGGCCTCAGGAAATATTTTCCAGATTTTTGAGAAAAAAACCGACAGTTTTTTGTTAAAAAAATCGAAATTTTTGAAAAACAAATTCTTCAATCAGCCACGATTTTTTTATGTTTTTCAAACTCAGTATAATTTTTTGAAAATCCAATTTTTTCAAATTGTCCAATTTTTTGAAAATTTCGACTACTGGACTATCCGGCATATGTCCGCCGCGTCTACGAGTTAAACAGTCTATCCAATCAGTGCAATTATTGGCAACTTTTTCCAATAAATTTGGTCGTATGGCGTCAATGTTGGCTTGCATATTGCAATAAAGCGGGTGATAAGCGCGCTGTATGGCAAGTTGCACCACCTTCTAGGAACCAAATCTAGTCAATGTTTAGCTGATGTCCCAAAATTTTGGCTCGCCATTTGCCGTAACGGCAGCTCCTCGCGCAATTCGAAAGGAATAAAGGCCGATGATGTCGCCAGAATGTCGCTACGAACTTCAGGAACAGATTTTTTTTTTTCAAAGGAAATTTACAATATTTGGAAGCGCTGTTCTGACGTTATATAGTTCTTGATGACTTGCCAAACCTTACTGAACATAAATGTCAGCACTGTTTGCCATTTTCAGCTGTCAAAAGAACCCGGATTTATATACGGCCAATTACTGTCACTCCAGCAGCCTTCCCCGTCCATGTATGGGGAATGTTTATGCTGTTATAACAACAACAATAACAACAACATACCATGCAGCTAAACAACACCTTATTTATATATTTTTTCACCATCTCAACTATCTAAAAAGGCCTGAAAATTAGTGCATAGCTGCAGGTGACTATGCACTAATTTTCAATTTCACCGGACAGACAGATGAACAATCAATTTTATATGGTTTACAAAAGTAATAAAAAAATTGAAAGTTTTTAGCGATTTCTCAAATACCAAAACGATCGTTTTTGATTCGAGCACCGATGTCTCTACAAAAAAAACCATATTTAGGTCTACAGAAAAAAAACAGCAAAATGAAGCTGGATGAAAAAGTTATTCAGTGACTTAGTCTGAAAAAAGGTTTTCAAGTCTGTGGATCCAAAACGGTAAAATGAAAAAAAAAATGGGAAATTTATTTCTCATACTAATTCTGAGAATTTGTGATACCCCTTCACTTGTTTTGTTAAAATATCTCAAAATTAGAGCCTTAATATAGTCACTATTTGAAAAATCGTAAAAAAATGTTTTTTTTTACCACTAATAGAGGACGTTTCTAGAGGACTTTTCTAATGAAGCAATACTGGGAACAGTTCACAGTGACAATCAACTACTCAGGTATATCGAACATAGAAAAATATCGTATCTGAGTATTGGGGGCAAGCAGTTTTCTTGATTGAGCAACACAAGGCAGTGGATCGGTATACAACGTGTGGGTCATCTTTTTAAACCAGCTAGAATTATTTTCAAATGCACTCATAGCTCAAAATTTGTAATACTTATAAAAAAATGTAATAAGATATTATTTTTAAATTATATAATAGCTTGCATGCGAATACGAATAGCAAATAAATAAGAAGAAAATGGTATATGGTCCATTCGAGGCTTGAAACATAATATCCTTGACGGTCTGAAACAACACAAAATTCACAACTACTGCTGACTTCATTACGGCCCATAGAGCTTTCGAGCACTCTACTTTTAAACATTCCTTCATAAGCAACAACTGTTGGGAATGAGTCCGGATTTACTGAAAGCACTTTGAAACCCATCAAGTGGGCGAAAAATGTACTTCCATTTATTCAATAATCGCCACACTCTATTTCTATAACAAATGAAATTCATCGAATAATGTCAAAATTATGGGCAGGGTGTGCAAAATGAGCAATCAAAGTAATTTCGGTACTTACGCCAAACACTTTGAAAACTCTCAAGTGGTCACAGACGCTCACCATATGTGCATTTTAAAGCACTTGACATACATACAATCGCTCTGATGACTTTCACTTTCCATAAGGTGCCCTTCCATTAAGCACAACAAATCGACAAAAGCCACGCGCCCATATTTATAATGCACCAATTTTTTCACTTTCTCTAACTGAAAAAGATTTTGATAAGTAACGAAAAGTAAATAACAATACGATTTAATTTTTACAGCAACCGACGTCAAGAGTGACCTCCATTTGATTTACTCCCCGCCCCCTCGCGCCCAATCAACTTCCTTAAAATACTTGGTGTGGCTTTCCGGAGGATTTCAGGCCAGGCGCATTCGGCTTTTTCATAAAATATTCATTGACTTTTAACAAAAGAACTATTAACCGGCGAAAAAATGTACGGATACACATGTGAAGGTCCTGTGTAATGGAACGTGTGTGTGTGTGTGAACACATATGGATATACAAATATAGGTATGTGTAATTGTGTGTGTAAGTGTGGCATCAGCATTTCAGTGGTACCCGGAAATAAATGGCGGTTGGCGATGCCAATGATTGTTTTTCGAAGGGATAACCGGTGAAGGAGCAGCAATTGGAAATCACAATATCGGAAAATCACAATTACATATACAAAAGTAAGCTGGTGAGGAGGTAAGCCTTGCAAGAGAATCTACTAGTACTGAACTGATGCGCTTCTAGTGAATTTAGAGCCATGACTGGTTCACGCGCCTGCTCATTCCAGAAAAGCCGCTGCTAAATTTTATGCTGGTCAGTTTTGCACAATGAAGTGCGAGGTGTCTCTGCTGAGCTGTATATGAGAAGGTGCCATTTCTTGGCTACCTGTACCATTTTACGTACATGATAACTACTTTAATTATTTTCAAAATTATTAATTCTAAAACGGCAAAATGAAATAAAAATAAAAAATAAAATATAAAATTTATTTCACATTGAATAATTGAAAAAAAGATGTACAAAAGCGGCCAAATCCTATATTTCACTTATGCTTCCATGTAGCGAAGAACTTTGTTAAAACATTGAATATACGCGCATAAGAATGGCAAGAATTAGGGCAATCATTACAAAATGTCGTCACCCATTTTATGGTATTTTGTGCGAAAACCAGAAAAAAGTGCTGAACAAGTCGAATCATATCGGCCCATCAGCCTATTGCCTCGAAAGTAATGGACTCCCTTACAAAAACCCAAAAAAAAAAAAAAAAAAAAAAAACACAACATCGCTGGGAGCTTTCATTGCAAATAAGGCGTCTCTCGACCAATATTACCTTATTTCGGGCAATTTCAATTATCCCATCCAAGTACTCAAACCAAACAATACCTTAATTACATTTTTCGAAGTTAAAATACAATGACTTAATCGCACAGCTCTATTTTGTTGTAATACTTGATACGCCTATATGATTGTTTGCTCTGCTATCTCGTGAAATAAGTCTTCCGTTATGAGTAGTAGAAACAAGTTGTCTGCTTTGTTTCGAAATTCAAGTGGGATGTGAAAGTTTCAATTTGAAGCTGATTTCCTCTAGGAGCAAACCAGACCCTTTGAAAAATAAAGAATTTTCCAATAAGAGTTGTTATTTTGATAAAGGTAGGTAGGTAGGTAAGGTGGTTCTCGTAAGACACACTTAGACCTTCCGCAGGTCCATTGTGATAGCACTGAAGCTTATCCTTACTCTACGTGTTCCTTTTCAAACCATCCGGTTGCTTTAATAAATGAGCAGAGCTTCGTTAGTTTTAGATGGGCTATATCTGCTACATCGGTTAGAAATGCTGTATCAAGAGTGCGCAGCCTTCTCATAGCTAAGCTTTCACACTCACATAAAAGGTGTCTGACTGTTTCCTCTTCTTCTGTATTAAGACAGCTTCTACAGAAATCGATGTAAGGGTGTCCTAACCTTCTAGCGTTGCTGCCTATTAAACAATGACCAGTTAATACACCTATCATTTTTCTTATAGATTCTCTGTTGAATCTTAGCAAGATCTTCGATCGACCGCTGTTCCAGTTCGGCCATGTCTGTCTGCTTAGTTCGCATGTTGTGAGGTTTTGCCAGATTGTATTTACCTTTTTGATGGTTTCCCTGTCTATAAGTAATTTTCAAGTGGCTATGGGCGTGGGTATCAACGCCTTATCCGGTTCGAGATCGAGCATTGTACCGGTTCTTGCAAGTTCATCCGCCTTACAGTTTCCTGCAATGTTCCTGTGGCCTGGTATCCAGATAAGGTGCACCTTGTTGCATTTAGATACGTCATCTAGTAGTTTAAAACATTCTAGAACTGTTTTTGACGAGTGCGTTTTTGATTCCAGCGCTTTTATTGCTGCTTGACTGTCCGAGTAAATGAAGACTTCATTTGTGGATAATACTCTCGTTTTTATTTCTTTAAGTTCCTCTTTTATGGCAGTGACTTCCGCCTGAAATACACTGCAATGATCAGGTAAGCGAAATGATTGGCATACTCCGAGTTTGTCGGAGAAGACCCCTCCACCTACTTTGTTGTCCAGTTTTGAGCCATCTGTGTAGATGTTTAAGTCATTTATCTTAACAATGAGCCCGCTATCCCATTCCTCTTTGGAAGGAAATACTGTGATTTATTAAAATTGATGTCCTTGGTCCTACAGAAATCCGTTGTGCTGAGAATGCAGGGAATTGTCCTAAATTTGAGGAGTGTCCTCTTTGGTTCGTTCTGAGTAGGCCGATTTCTCTTAGTCTGAGAGTTGCTTTGGCAGCTGTTTGCTTACCGTACTGCTCTATTGGTAAAATGTTAAGCATAATATTTAGTGCATCTGTGGGTGTGGTTCTGAGGGCCCCGCAGATGCAAAGACTGGCCATTCTTTGTACGTGTGCCATGGTTCTTTTAATGTACAATTTATCTAAAGCTGGCCACCATACTAATATGCCGTTTGTTAGGATTGATCTGACAATCGCCGTGTAAAGCCAGTATACGATAGATGGGAAGAGACCCCAACTTAGTCCTATCAGCTGTTTACAAGAGTATAGTGCTATTGTCGCGCTTTTTACTCTATCTTCGACATTTGCCTTCCAAGTTAGCTTTCGGTCTAGTATTAGACCTAAGTAGCGGGCCTCATCACTAAATGACAGTGCCGTTCCACCTAGAGTCGGAGGTGCTATATTTGGAATTTTGTGTTTCCTGGTAAATAGGATAAGTTCAGTTTTATTGGGGTTGACGCTTAGCCCATTTGCTTTTGACCAGTTTTCAACCATGTTTAGTAAATCTTGCATGACTTCTCTAAGTGTATTGGGAAATTTCCCTCTTACTACCATTGCAACATCGTCCGCATATGCTGCGACGTGTTGTCCTCTCTGCTCTAGGCTCTTTAGCAATGAGTTTAGTGCCCGCACCCATAGGAGAGGGGACAGCACACCGCCTTGAGATGTTCCTCTGCTATATTTTTTCTTGATCTCTGGATGCGATCACAAATCTGCTCAAGAGCATTTTGATAAAAGATCAATGTTTTCGTTGCTTGTTTGGCCCGTAGCGCCATCTTGTTGAAAATAAACGTTGTCCAGATCAACACCATCCAATTGCGGCCATAAAAAATCGTTAATCATCTCTCGATAGCGCAATCCATTCACCGTAACTGTTGCTCCAGCTTCATTTTCGAAAAAGTAAGGCTCAATGACTCAGCCGGACAAAAAACCGCACCAAACAGTCACACGTTGAGGATAGAGAGGCTTTTCAACAATAACTCTAGGACTTTCTGAGCCTCAGATCCGACAATTTTGCTTGTTGACGAAGCCACCGAGGCGGAAATGGGTTTGATCACTCAATATGATTTTTCGATGGAATTCCGGATCATTTTCATGCATTTCAACGACCCAATCAGCAAAGACACGACGTTGTTGATGATCGGCCGGCTTGAGTTCTTGTGTTAACTGGACTTTACAAGCCTTAAGACAGAAATCTCTATGCAAAATACGGTGCAATGACGTTTGTGGAATACCTAATGCCAAAGAACGACGAGGAATGGACAAACCTGGGTTTTCTTCAACACTTTCGGCTACAACAGCAATATTTTCGAGTGTTCTTGAGAGACGTGCACAGATTTTATTCTTCACATCACTAACTTGTACCAAGAGTTCGAATTTTTTCACCAATTTCTGTGTTGCAGTCCGACAAGGTGCTTCACGATGACCCAAAAATGTTCGAGTTTTACGAACCGTCTCTGCCAAATTTTCACCATTTTTATAGGGAATTTTAATAATTTCAATGCATTGTTTAAGCGAGTATTGTTCCATTTTGATTAATGGCGTGGTTTCTACTTTTCAAATATCAAAAAACGACTTCTTCACTATCCGCACACTACTCGCGTCATGAGTAACAAAGTGCTGCACTGATAACCAAATCGTATTATTTCAGAACCACAAATTTTCCTCACTACTTCGGGTTTTCTCTGCCAGGTATACACCAGCACTCATCTGTATAAACATGCAGAGCAGGAATGTAGGTACTCACGGAAGCGCACACGAGTGTGTTTACGTTCACATTGCCACACTTGGTCACACACGAACGATTGAGAGTGGCTAAAAGAGTTGGTAGCTGGGGACAAAGTTGGACAACACTCCAGTTCATTTGACTTGAATGCGTTGTTGAAGAAGGGCGAGAGATTTAAAAATGGTAAAAAAATTTACCAAATACACCACACAGTTCAATATGCCCCTTACACCACCGGGGTTGAATAGACGCACGCGTGAGCGTCAGGAGATACGTAAATTTTATCATCGAAATATATATATCGTTCTGCGCCGTTGGGTAATCTTCCATGCATATTTCAAACGGAGGTGTATGCCATCTGTACATGTGCAAAAATTAACGTTCCGGAATGAGCGAATTGTCCTCTAAGCGAGATTGCATCCTCACTGACCCTTGAGTCCATCGAGAAACTGAATCTGTTATGAACAATTGCATCCAGCTACTTTTGGGTCCCAGGACAAAGGGGTAAAACTGGAAACGAAGTACCGGGCGCATTGACAAAGCTTACAAAACCATTAGACGGATAACTCAACGCCTACATTTCTACTTAAGTTTAGCTCTCGAAATTCCCGAAAAACTCAATACTGAAAATCCTTCAGGTGATAAACGCAGCACCCAGTATCATGACTAGGAGCCATTTGAAAATAATTGCTTGACTTGGCACACTATCTTTCATTAAACCTAACGAGAGATCTTCAGGAGACTAGCGACCACTAATGAGGAAGTGAAATTTAAAGAAGGGGAAAAGTCTGCAGCATGCCGTGGATTGGAAAGTGAACAGAGTGGCAAAATATTCTTTGGAGCGATAAAACCAACGAGAAATTTGTTTTGAAATGATGCCAACAGAACTGTACGTAAGCCCCTTTGTAAATGATTCCATACAAAATTCAAAAGAGTATTAAATAGGGCGGCGAATACATAGTAAATTGTTTTGAAGGTAATTCATTTTTTTTTTTTTTTAAATTTATTTTTATTATTTTTTATTATTATAATTTTATATTATTTATTTTAAATAGGATTAATATGGCAGAAACGAGAGGCCGAAATACGTGAGTGCGAGGAGCTTGAGATGCTGGCCAATAGGAACAACGCCCGAAAATTCTACCAGAAAGTTCGGCAGCTTACAGAAGGTTTCAAGACCAGGGCGTTTTCCTGTAAGAACAAAGACGGCGATCTGGTGACTGACATCCAGAGCATTCTTAAATTATGGAGGGAACACTTCTCGAACCTATTAAATAGTGACAGCTGCGCATGTCACAGAGAATGTGAAGATCCCGTGGTAGATGTGGTTACAAATTTAATCTTCAAAATAATAGCCATCACTAGCGACACATTTTTCCCATCTCTCAGGCAAATTGTGGATGCCGCGCCAAAAAAATTGGCCGTCCTTGTCCGCAAACCAATCATCGAGCCATTTTTTGGCTTCTTCGTAAGAGTTGAAGCCCTGCTCGGAAAGTTCGTGGGCCATCGATGCAAACAAATGATAATCAGAAGACCCCAAGTCTGGTGAGTAAGCCGCATGCACCAGCGGTTCCCAATCGTACGTCTCCACCAATTCCCGGGTCGCTCTTTTTCGATGTGGCGGTGTATTTTCACATTGTCAGTTCATGCGGCACCCATCTTCCGACCTTTAGAATTATGCACATGTCTTTCAAGTATTTGGAAATTGTTTTTTGGGTCACTGCCAACGGCTCTGCCATCATTTCTTGCGTTTGACCATCATCTTCATCCAACAATGCTTGCAATTCGACGTCCTCAAACTTTTTCGGTGGCCGGCCACGGTCCTCGATCTCCACGCTAAAATCACCACTTCGGAATTTTTCAAACCACCTGAAGCACTGTGTTCTACTTAGAGCATGTCCACCATAAGCTTCTATAAGCATTTGATGAGCTTGAGAAACGTGTTTCTTCAATTGATAACAGAAAATCAACGATGTCCGCAAATCGTAGTCTGAGGGCACGAAATTCGACATTTTTAAGAGCGACAAAAATGCATTGTTGTATGAAACGTAACAAACAATGAACTGAATATTGTTGACAGATGACAGACGAAAAAAACAAGACATTTTGGAAGGTTTAAAAACACTCCTAGCGACATCTATGAACTAATAGCTGAAAGTCTCATTTGATAGGTATATACCGGTAGGTTGCTCAATAAGCTTTGCGGTTCCATAAAAAAACATAATTTTATGGTTTGAAATGCACTTAAATAATCAGTACAGTCACCCTAAGCAATAGTACATTTGTTCCAACGAGATGCCAATTTATACGCTTCCTAAGCTGTTATGACCTGACCATTTGATGAAAAATGTTTTCCACGCATGCAGTTTTTTAAGCCTGGAAACAGATGGAAGTCGCTACGGGCGAAATCTGGTGATGCTCCAGTGCAGTGGATGCTCCAACAATTCGAAACTTAATTCATGGATTTTAGCCATTGTCGAAATGCTCTTGTGAGACGATGCATTGCCCTGATGAAAGGAAATGTTTCCTTTTGCAAACTGGGTATTTTTTCATGGCTTATTTGCTCCAGCCCGATCTAAAAGGTTACAATAATATTTAGAATTTATTTTTTCACCAGTTTTCAAGTAATCCACACACAAACCTCCTTTCGCAATCCAAAAAACTAATGTTAACATCTTCTTGGCCGATTTCTGGACACGAACTCGTTTTGGAGCCGAAGCACAAGGTTCACACTACTCCCTACCCTCCTGGTGTGATTTAGGATCCTGGTGATACACACAAGTCTCATCCATCCTGATTAATCGATGCACAAACTCCACTTTATCCCTTCAAAAAGCTCTAGTTGTTGCTGAGAAAGTCGCATTCGAATGTTAGTAAATGGGGCACACAGCCTTCTAAAACCCAAATACTTCAGTCAAAATATTGCTTATACTGCCCAATGAGATGCTTAGGACTTCTAGTCGCTTTCAATCACTTTACGATTTTCCAATATAATATCCTGTATTTTTCTTTGAGTTCTGGTATTCTTGCTATTTTTTTAATGGCTTTGACGTGGATTGTCTTCTAGGCTTGTACAACCACGTTTAAATTCAATAGCCCATCTTTCTACTGTAATAAGTGATAGTGAAAGTCCTTATACACTTTCAATATTCATTCACAAATATCCTTTGCTTTCAAACCTTAAAAAAAAATCAATCACTGCGAAATACTTGATTTTTTCCATTGTAGAAAAGACTCGTCGGTACTAAATAGCTTGTATACAAAAAATGAATTGACGGATTGAAATGGAACTTCATGTACGAAGAAATTTCATATGAAGAGTGTATAAAATAACACACAAAATATTAGGGTATTACAACGCCCTCTCTAATTGAACCACAAAACGTATTTATGTGTCTAAATGAATATTATGTCGAATGTAAATTATATAAATTAATTAATTGAAGATAACGTTTTCATTATTTAAAAATTTAAGCAAGAAAAAAACACGTTGCTCAATTTCCAATATGAGAATCATTAGACGCAATAATTTGAGGTCAATCTGAGAATTTGAATTTCCAGAAAGGCTTTAAACCCTGTTTGATGGGGCATTAGTTCTCAAAACTACTCTTAATAGATTTATATGTATATATGTGAGTAGGTGTACATATATACGAGTACGTATGTATGTTTTTATATCTCTCCATATGTGTATCTACTTGCCTGCTGCCGCACTGTGAATTGTGCGACCAACCAAGCGACTAACCGTTCAAATGGGCAAGCGTCCAACCCGCCGCTAAACCAGCAGGATATATTCAAGTGCAGGATAAACGTGTAAATGGATGCGACATCGAAGACGAATGGAATGCAATTCATTTTCAAGTGGTTTTTAACGAAAGCGCCAACCGGCGAACACCGTCTGACTGGCTGCGAACAGCGGACAGCGCACAGCTTCGCATCGAGGATAGCTACAATTGAAGCAACCGGGGGGTGATATGAATGATGTCAATATACTAACCGGTAATGGAATTGGTGGGCGATGCTGGATCCGACTAAGAGCAGTTAAACTACGACTATCATATGGACAAACTACAACGTAAGCGAAGCAGGTAAACGCTAAAAAAACGAGCGAATTGGCCAGTGCATTTCATTAAAGTGGGCATTTTTACTGCGTTCGAACGGTGATACCGGGTTAAATTGCTGATAAATGTGGTGTAATGCTTAAGGACATATGTTGTACGAGTATGAACGTAAGTAACTGCAGGTATGTGAGCATAAATATGAACACACACACCCATGCATGTCGTCATACACCCAACTACCCTGCAGGAAGAATAAGAGTTGTGGACTAAAATACTGCCAATTCACTTTCCAGCTCAAATTCGAGGGAGTGAAGAAGGCTCCAAGTATTGGCATCACTGGGTCGTATAGAACATGCCCCACTGCCGCCTTTAAAGTCATTCTGCACTTACTTCCCGTTGGTCTTCAAGTTCAACCCATTGCTACCCAGAGCTCTATTATGTTGAAGGAGATGAACCTCCTGTAGGACATGGTAGCACTTTGAAGCAGATTCCTTCTTATTTCTTTGTACTTCGTACGGATTTCTCTATCTGCAATCTGGATTTAAAGGGTTATACCAGGGCTATCTTAACAAGTAGGCTGGATTGGTAGTAGAGTCTGCACGGGCATAAGTACCTCTTTTTTCACCGACAGATCCAAGATTTAATCCGGAGTTGGAGCATAGGAATTCTCTAAACAAGTCAATATTTCTTCTTCTTCTTTTTCTTCTTCTTCTTTTTCTTCTTCTTAATTGGCGCGATAACCGCTTACGCGATTTTGGCCATGCTAACCGGCGCTAGTTGGGTACACCAAATGAAGGCAAGTCCTTGTCCTCCTGATCTTTCCAACGCAAAGGAGGCCGCCCTCTTCCTCTGCTATTACCAGCTGGTACCGCATCGAATATGATACTTTCAGAGCCGGAGCGTTTGTATCCATTCGGATGACATGACCCAGCCAACGTAGCCGCTGGATCGTTATTCGCTGCGCTATGTCTATGGCGTCGTAAAGCTCATACAACTCATCGTTCCATCGTCTGCGATATTCGCCGTCGCCAACGTGCAAAGGTCAAAAAACCTTACGCAGAATCTTTCTCTCGAACACTCCAAGCGTCGTTTTATCGGACGTTGTCATCGTCCAAGCTTCTGCGCCATACGTTAGGATGGGCACGATGAGAGCCTTGTAGACTGTTAGTTTTATTCGTCGAGAGAGGACTTTACTGCTCAGTTGCCTGCTTAGTCCAAAGTAGCACTTGTTGGTAATAGAGGTTCTATGTCGTCCTGGCCACTCCTAAGTGAATGGCGATCATTAACTTTCCCCACTTGCGCGGACTGCTACATATGGAACCATCCTCCCAGTCAATATTTCAGTCTGCTTTAAACTGCCGAAAGCTAGCAACGCTTTTCAAGCAGAGGTCTCCGCGACACTGCAGGTAGGCAAAATGCTTAGAGATCGCTGTTGTTCAAAGCGTGTTAAAATAATACAAAATTAAAAATCAATTTACCCGAATGTGATTTGGAGGCATTTTGGCATACTCGAAGACAATGGCTTTTTTCAGCTCATTGAGACTGGTGAATCTTTTAAATTGGACCTTGCTCTTCAAAATGGCTCAAAGAGAATTATTAATCGGATTCACGTCGGGTGAATTTGAGAGCCATTGTGTGGACGTTATGAAATTCGGAACGTTTTTTTTTGTCGGGACAACTAGCAAGTGCAGCACTCAGACATTAATTAAGTCCATTGTACTACACTTGGATTCCCTTTTAATTTTCTTCAAATCTACTCGATCTCCGAAGAAATCTGAGTAGATCTTGTGGTGCCAAGGAGCCAAGATGGTCGCTTCTTAACACATCAGTGCCAAAGACCTCAAACCTGATTCGATCGAAGGCGGTGCAGACACCCAGGAAGTGATCCGCCGTCTCATCCTCCTCTTCACAAGCTGGGCAGAGTACACTGTCTGAGATGCCCAACCTTTCCATGTGCTTTGCCCACAGAAAGTGACCCGTCATCAGTCCAACCAGCCGTCTGCACTCCCCTCTGCTTAATGGCAGAAGGGTTTGCGACAGTTTTGTCCATCTGCAGCCTCTCTCAGATTGCCAAGCTCGCTTGTGGGTCTTAGTTACCCATTTGCTAACCGTGGCTGTGATGGCCGCAGAAGGGAGTGGCAAAACAAGCTCCGGGCGAAAGAAGTTGGCCTCAGAGCCCATCTTAGCTAAGGAGTTAGAGGTCTCGTCAGCCGCGATACCCACGTGTCCCGGGATCCATGTTGGCATCAGGCTATTATGTCTACCGACATAGTTCAGCCTGGATTTACAGGACTTGACTACCCCTGATGTGGTTGGAGGGCTATCTAAGGCCATACGCGTAGCTTGGCTGTCGCTGCAGACACATATAGATCTGCCTCCCCATCGTTTTTCCACAACAAAGATCATTGCTTTTGAAATGCATACACCTCCGCTTGAAACAAAGATGCACGCATTCCAAGAGCAAAGTGCAGTTTGGTCCCGCTGGATTCCACGTAGACACCAGAGCCGGAGCCATGCTCGGTCTTGGAGCCATCCGTAAAAATGCGAAAACAGTGTTCGCGGGCTCATTTTCTGAGTCTCCCCACAACTGAGCCTCTGGTAGCACTACACTGTATCTCTTTTCAAGTACGACTCTTGATGGCATGGAGTCAAGGGGCATGGGGAGAATCGTTGGATCGATGTCCATGCCTTCACTGTGTTCCAATGCCGGACAAGGGCCGTACCAGTTCCCACTGTATTTCAGTCTGCAGATGGCCTTCTTGGCCTCTCCTTGGATGAAAGCATAAAGTGGTGGTAAACCAATCAGAGCATCTAGTGCCGGGCCTGAAGTAGTCGGAAAAGCTCCGGTGCAACAGATGGCCACAGTGCGTTGTAGTCTCGATATAGTCCTCCTGACTCCCACGAGAGAGAGTCTACTCATCCAGACCACTGATGCTTAAGTGATAATGGGTCTTATCATAGCCGTGTAGGTCCATAGGACCTTGCTAGGAGAGAGATCCCACGTTTTCCCAAAGACACCTTTGCACTGCCAGAATGCTGTCAGTGCTTTGGATGCCTTTGTTTCAACGTATGATTTCCATAGGAGTTTACTATCGAGGATTACTCCAAGATATTTAATTTCCTTGGATAGCTTCATTGTGACTCCTTTTAGCTTTGGCAGAACGAGTCCATCAAGCTTCCTCCTTCTCGTAAAGAGGACAATACCAGTCTTGGCGGGATTTGCCGATAGCCCATTCGCACAGCACCAAGTGTCAATCCGATCCAGAGTTTTCTGCACTTTCCTGCAGATGTTCATAAGCGAAGTTACCAAACAAGCAACATCGTGCGCATAAGAGCAGAGGATCGATTACCATGCACCAGAGCAATGGAGACAGCACACCGCCTTGGGAGCAATCTCTATTAACCCCAGAAAGCTCGGAACGTTGTTTTTTAACCATTCTTGATGCATTCAAGCTTTGTGAGACGGTGACAAGTCCTGTTGAAACGCCCATGGTCTGCCACCAAAATGTTTGTCTGTCGACGGCTTCAAAGTAACTTCCAGAATGCCTTCCCGATAATATTTCGTATTTCCCTTGACGCCACGGCCGATGAAAACGATTGGAGAGCGCCCATCTGCAGTTACAGCGGCCCAAACCATTACCTGTGGCGGATGCTGCCTCCTGATGGCCGATCGATGACTAAAATTCTCGTATGAACGGCCGATCAAATTAACCCTATCATTTTAGGCAAAATTTTCTCGTTAGAAAACACAATGTTCGGTAATTAACTGCTTTGACCAAGCGAAGCAACTCCTTCGCTCTCTCAAGTTTGATTTGTTGCTGCTTTGGTGTAAGATCATCCGCCATTTGGTTCTCGTAAGGCTGACTTTGAGATCATTTTTCAGAATGCGTCGGATGCTACGGTCAGATATTTTCAGTTGCTTCGCCATTTGATTGGCACTTTGTCGACTCAAGTCGCTTCTTCACTTTCTGAACCATTTCACGTGACGGGCTTGGAAACAAAACTCTGGACTGTCATTTAGCCAACTAACAGACAGCTGAAGTTGGTTACACTTCGAGTGCCGGACCCAATTGGCGCCTGCACCCTTTATTTGGTGCTTGGCTGAGCTCCTACTGCAATTTTTCGTGTGCGTCGGCATGTTTTCCATAAATAGACTGACCTACGCCGCCTCCGAATGACAGATTGTTCTTTATGAGGAATTATTGCATGGCAAACCTCCGAGTGTGTTTTTGCCAAGTAAAAGCTCTTCATAAAAAAACATCCACTGTTCGGAGGCAGCATTAAATTGTGAACCTCTCCATTTGTGGAAAAAACTGTAAGACCCACAACGCAAATAAACGGAAAATCTCGACCAAATACCCAATAATGACGCACTAATTTGATTTCTTCCACTAAATACCGGCATTCTGAACTATAATTTCTACACACAATCTGGCTTTTCCCTACAGGGTGTAAGTCCACCATGCATAAGAGCGCAAACATACACAAAGCGCTCGAAATGTAATTGAAGATTTGTTTTTGCAAGGAAGCGAAATACTGCCAAGAGCAAACCGAGCATCAGCAGCTGCTGACAAGCAGTTACATGCAAATTTTTGCATAATACACATACACACACATGCTCTTACTTTCCAAGTGTATTGAGAGTGTCGTTTTACGCATTGCTGGCCAACCAAGCTCTGTTTACCAATAAGTCTGTTCTAAATTGCCCGGAGATGTTGCATTATTTATGAGCTTAAAATTTCGAGCTCAAACTAATGGTCAACTCGTGTGGTGTTTGGTTTGACTTTGATTACTACGTTTGTTGTTGTGTGTGTGGCTGATGATTCTCGTTGATATTATTCTGCCACACTCAAACTGTATGCATATTTCACCTCAAAGATTACGTTGCTCATGCAAACATACATACACACATACAAATGCGCCCGTTTCTCCCACCAATTCTTATTCATCATTTGAATTCCATTTTCTTAGAATATTGCAAATTTGCACATTATCTACGTACGCGGAGATACCTCGCATCAGCTCACAAATCTACATGCATAAATATTTGCTTTTCTACTATTTATGTGCATACATACAACCACACATTTAAGTATGCCTGTCGTAGCATAAATAAATATATTGAAGTGAACTTACGGACAAATTGAAATGATTAGTACTGATTAGCTGGATAGAGTGGCGGAACACACACACACACGTGCACTCGTTATGCCTCTTTGAGGTTTGAGTAAGAATAATTTTATTATCGCATGAAAATACATCGCTTTTTGATTTACTAAAAGCTTTGCGTGAATGATTGATCGATCCATTTATAAAATACATTAGGGTGTATTATGAGGAAATGTATGTGCAAGTAGATATACATATATATATACATACATATGCGTCAGTATGTGTGCATTATAATGTATTCTATCTATGTACTATAAAATACATAAATAGGCCATTTAAGTAGCGAAATTTGCATATTGAAATACGCATGAAAGAGATTATTTGAACAGGCATTAAGCTTAGAGATGCTCAGATAATACACAGGTTGCATATATTAGCGCAAGTTGTTTGCATGAGAAGAGCCTAACATTGTAAATATTCTCAAGGTTTTCTTAGTATGAAATTTAGGAGTTGTAATTTGAGCGCATAATTAGGTACAGGTACTGCAAGTACTTTGATGCGCTCTCCTCTGGCACTGGTCAGAACAAGTCACAGAGTTGTCTTGTATAACAAGAATGGTTCACTTGATCTCAAATCCAGCATGTCAATGGGCCCTACATCTGAAATATTTAACTACAGTTACGAACACGAAAATAGTAGTACGAAAAAAATATTACATTTTTTCCGGAAATGTTTAATCTATGCTATGATTAGCAAATTCTTGTTATTATAATATTTTGAAATTAAAATAAAATTAATCTAAAAAGTTTCAAATACTATTTTATTCTCTAACAGCCAAAAATAAATAACGTTATAAAAAAAAAAAAATAAAAAAAAAATAAAAAAAAAAATAAAAACAAAAAAATAAAAAAAAAAATTAAATAAAATAATTTTTGGCCGCCATATTGGATCCGCTATTTTGAATTCTTGAAATATGACTCCAGAATCGCAATCAGCGACCCCAAAAACCCTTTTAAAACAGGTTTCAAAAAAATCGAAATAATTTTTTTATTTTTAACCGCCATATTGGATCCGCCATTGTGAATTTAAAAAATCTGACTTCAGATTCGTAATCAGCGACCCCAAAAACCCCTTAGAAATACATTTTAAACAAATCGAAATAAATTAATATTTTCGGCCGCCATATTGGATCCGCCATTTTGAATTTTGGAAATCTGCTTCCGAAATCGTAATCTGCGACCCTAAGAACATAAAGAATCAGTATTACTTTTTTTTCATTGCTCCTGGTTTTCTTAGGAGCACACAAGATTTTAAATAAACTCTAATTTTTAGTCAGCTTAGACGCCATAATTTGGACGCCATATTGAATTTCTCAATGGGCCAGACGGCTTTCAATAGTGGATATTCATACGATCATTTTGAGACCTTGGATTTCAAAATCGGTCCCATAGAATTTTGGACCGGCTAGTGTACCGGTTGACGTGGAACGTCCCATATATATAAATGGTGGTTAAATTTTAAGGGCTGATCTTAAATGTGAACCACACCTAAACGTCAAGTTTTTTTCTGCATTTCATTTGACATTTTTCAATTTCAGATTAATTCAATTTGAACAGTGGAAAGATAATCGAGCAACGCGTTAAAGTTATTCAGGCTTATTATGAAAACGGCGGTTCAAATAAAAACGGGCGTTCGAAGAAAATCATCTTCAGTGATGAGGCACATTTTCACCTCAGTGGATTCGTCAATAAGCAGAATTTCCGCATTTGGGCGAATGATAATCCAAGAGTGATTGCCGTAAAACCAATGCACCCACAAAGAGTGACTGTTTGGTGCGGTTTATGGGCCGGCGGCATCATTGGGCCGCATTTTTTCCAAAATGAGGCCGGTCAGGCAGTTACTGTGAATAGTGTTCGCTATCGTGAGATGATAACGAACTTTTTATGGCCCGAATTGGAAGATATGGATGTGAACGATATGTGGTTTCAACAGGACAGTGCCACTTGTCACACAGCTAACGAAATAATGGATCTTTCACGCGAAAAATTTAATGGCCGAATAATCTTACGTTGCGGCGATGTAAATTGGCCGCCAAGATCATGTGATTTGACACAGTGGGACTTCTTTCTTTGGGTTTATGTGAAAGAAAAGGTGTACATCGATTAGCCAGCAACAATTCAAGAGCTAAAAGATGAGATAATTCGGCATATTAACGGCATAGACCTCAATTATGCCTCAGCGTCATCGAAAATTTGGACCATCGGATGGAGGTGTGCCGCCGAGGCGGCGGCGGTCATTTGGCCAATATTTTCTTTCACGCGTAATTGAGCCATACCAATATTATCATAATAAAGAGAAATGATAATAATTTCCTAAAAAAATTGTATTTTATTCAAAATCAACACCTGCCCTTGAAACTTAACCACTCTTTATATACATATATATGCCGTTAATAGTGGAAAGTAACATCAGGCAAACGACCACCACGACCACGCTTACAGGACAATATCCTTTTCACGAAATTTTCCATAACCGAGTTGCAAAGTGGCTGCCCTATGTCCTCGATAGCCTTACGAATCCCATCTTTGAGGTTTTAAATCGACCCTCGCCTGTTGGCGTAGACCTTCTCTTTCACATGACACCAAAGAAAAAAGTCACAAGGTGTTGAATCACAAGATCTCGGTGGCCAATTGTGATCACCTTTTCGAGAGATAACACGGTCCCGTAAAAGAACAATGGTTTCGTTGCTTGTGTGGCACTTAGCGCCGTCTTGTTGAAAATAAACGTTGGCCAGATCAATATCATCCAATTTCGGTCATAACAAACTGTTAATCATCTCTCGATAGCGCCATCCATTCACATGTAACACCTGTTATTGGAAAACCCATATTTTTAAATCAATTCCATAATGAAACACACAAAATTTTGTATAACAAAAGATAGAAATACAGGGGTAATATTAAAATAGCAGTGGTCATATACAAAGTCCGGTACTCGAAGTGTAACCAACTTCAGACTGCTCGCGCAGCTGATGCACGGATATCATCTGTCTATTAGTTGGCTAAATGGCAGTCCAGAGTATTGTTTACAAGCGCGCGGAAGCCCTTTCCCAAGAGTAAATACGAAAAATCCAAACCATTAATAGATTTCAAACGTAAAAGTCTGATTGCATTCTATTTGGCAGGAAAATCACAACCAGCGATTGTTCGTGAGCTCGAGCACCTTAAAGTAATTTAAAAAAAAAAGTTTCTGTTTATCGCACCGATACTCGTTACAATGAGGCTGGTGGCAACGCGAAACGCTATGGACGTAGTCATCAAAACACTACAACCTCGCCTGAAATGGTTAAAAAGTGAAGAAGCGACTTAAGCGAAATCCCCAACGAAGTGCCAATCAAATGGCGAAAGAACTGAAAGTATCTGACCGTAGCATCCGCCGCATACTGAAAAATGATCTCAAAGTCCAGCCTTACATGGTCCAAAAGGCGCATGATCTCACACCAAAGCAGCAACAAGTCGAACTTGAGAGAGCGAAGGAGTTGCTTCGCTTGGCCGAAAGCGGTCAATTTCCGAACATTGTGTTTTTAGACAAGAAAATTATTCAAATTGAGCAATTCGTAAACTCCCAAAACGACCGTTCATATGAGAGTTTGAGTCATCGATTGGCCTTTAGGAGGCAGCACCCGCCATAGGTAATGGTTTGGGCCGTAACCGGAGATGGGCGCTTTCCAATCATTTTCATCGAGCCTATGGTCAAGGTAAATGCGAAACCTTATCGTAAAAGTATTCTGGAGGTTGCCTTGAAGCCGTGCGCAAACAAACATTTCAGTGGCAGACCATGGACGTTCCAACAGAACTCGGTACCGTCTCACAAAGCTCGAGTGAACCAAGAATGGCTAAAAAACAACGTTCCGAACTTCATAACGTCCACACAATGGCTCTCAATTTCACCAGACGCGACGGATTATCTCTTTGGTCCATTTTGGAGAGCAAGATCCGAACTAAAAGATTCACTTGTCTCGAGGCGCTGAGAAAAGCCATTGTCCGCAAGTGGGCCAAAATATCTGCAAGTCATATTCGGGCAGCTTGCGATTCGTTTCTGGACCGTCTCAAGGCCATAGTCAAGTCAAAAGGTGGTCATATCGAGTAAAAGTAAATTGATTCTTAGTTTTTTATTATTTCCACACATTTTTTACTTTGAATTGAATAAAAGTAATTTTCCAAACTAAATGTATGGCCTTTTAATTGGTTACACTTCGAGTGCCGGACCCTGTAAGTACCGCACCCTGTAAGTACCGCATTATAGAAAAAATTAAAGGAAAACTGCATTGACGAAGTTTGTAGATATAAAGTTGTAACTAATACTTAGTTGAATTTTCCAAGTTGCTTATTAAGGCAGCACAACGGCAGGGCATTGAGTCTAATGAATTCCCCACATCGCTGCTTCGTAATCTTTAACAATTTCCCAAAGGTGTTGACTTTTACTCCGTGAGGCATTGTGTTCAGCTCTTCTTAAGTCCTCTCACCGACTTTCGATAGAAATGAGGCCCGTGGACTGAGCCAGCCACTCCATAACCTCAATTCTATTTGCGCGAAACCAATTCTTGGCTGTCCGATTCGTGTCTTTAAGATCAGTATCTTGCTGCTAGATCCATTTTATTGGCATTTTCTCTCTGCAATACGGCAACATAACATTCCGCAGTAATTCCACATAAATATGACTATCAATTTTGTGTATGGAGCCAGCGCCATAATATGGGGAACATTCCCATGCCATTAAATTTTAGCCCCTTTGTTTGATGGTTTTTACATACACACAATACACTTTGTGGCGGATTTTCGGCCCAACTGCTGAGTAATTTCGAAGCTCCTTCCACAATATCGGTGATTATTGTGGGAAACATTCCTGAAACCATAAGCCGTATGACATCCGCATACGCCAATGCTTTAATTCCATTTCGATCGAACTTGGAAAGTATATTTTTTGACATCTAATAACCACAGCAGAGGTGATAAAATTCCCCCCTGTGGAGTTAACTGGTATAATGCTGATGCATAAGCTAACAATTGACATTTCTGAATTGTAACTAAATCAGCTGCGCGGACTGGGAAACTTTGTTTCTCATACATAGACAGCGATTAGTTCGGCTTTGTAACAAAGAAATCAAGAATCTTCGGCTATTTATATCTTTTTTTTTTATTTATTTATTTGTTTTGTTTTGTTTTTTTTTTGCCTCGTCCAAGGAAGTCGTCAATGTTTTTAACTTCGATATCCCATCCCACACATTAATTTAGGAATGTTTTCGACTTCTTCAAATATTTTGCTGCAAATACACGTGACATTTTTTTACCATTAGGGTGTTTGCATAGGAACACTGCTTCAAATAGTTTTGCATACGCGGAACTCATTTTGTAAAAACAATGTACGAGGGGTGCCTTTTATATGTCGGTATTAGAGAACAAAAACAAATTTTAATCATCGAAAATCACATTATTGTTTATCAAAATATTCTCCATAGAGATCTATGCACTTTTGCATGCGTTTGAACCAATTGTCGAAGCACTTTTGCCACTCTGAATGAGGTACCTCCAAAACATGCATTCTGAATGCCGCAACCGCTTCTTCAGGTGTCGAAAAACGTTGACCTCTCAGTTTGTTTTTTACGTACGGGAATAAAAAGAAGTCATTCGGAGCCAATTCAGGACTATACTGCGGATGACTCATTAATTCGATGTTTTGGGTGCTCAAAAATGCAGTTGTTTGAGCCGATGTGTGAAAGCTCGCATTGTCCTGGTGAAGAGTGATCCGTCTTTAGCGATTTGTTTTCCTAATTTCTTGTGGTTGTGTACCACTCAGAATTTACTGTTCTGCGTTGTTCTAGTGTACGGTTGCGACATGTCCAGTTTTTCCGAAAAAACAGGCGACCATTTGCTTGGAAGTGCTTCGTGCGCGAACAACTTTTGTTGGATTTGGCTCATCTTGAAACACCCATACAGTCGACTGCTGTTTACTTTCGGGCTCATACGCATAAGTCCATGATTCATCACCTGTCACGATGTCATAGACGTGTTTCGAAGCCCCGCGATCGTATTTTTTGAGCATTTCCTTCGACCAATCGACACGAACCTTTTTCTGAGCGATTGACAAATTGTGAGGGATCCAACGCGAACAAATTTTTTTGACAGTCAAATGTTTATGCAATATTGAATGTATGCTGGTCCCACTAATGCCTAAGATTGTCTCAATCTCACGATAGGTCACATGACGATCTTGCAACAACAACTGATTTTGGACGACCTTCACGAAATTAGTCTTGGAGTGAACTACGACCACGATTGAATTCACCATACCATCGATAAACACTGGTCCTTGATGGAGCTTCATCGCCAAAAAATGAATTAAGTTCATCCATGCAATGTTGCTGAGTTAATCCACGTCGAAAGTTATACAAAATAATCGGACGAAAATGTTCACGATTTAATTCCATTTTTGGACCGAGATGAATCTTTTAAGTTACTGTAAACAACACAAATAGCGCTAGTATTTTAAAACGTTCTGAGTACGTAAAAGCCAAAAAATGTCAAACTTTGCGATACAGCTGTCAGTTGCCAGATTGCAACACCAGGGTTGCCAAATCCCGACATATACAAGGCACCCCTCGTATGACTACAAAATTTATCACAAAACTAACAAAATGGCACGACGCGTGTTGCAAAAGGGATACGCCTGTTTAGCAGCATTTGAGCTTCTTTTATAACGGAACGGAAGGAAAGTTTGATTTTTGTGGGTTACGCTTCCATTGGACTTACTGTAAGTAATTAGCTGAATTTAACATTGATTCGGAACAATCGAAAAGGTGTCTATAGAAAGCGGGATCAAACTTTACAAGGTGTCTTAATCATCATCATCATCATCATCACCGTAGCATCACAGTTCGGGGTGAACCATTTCTTCCATTACCAATCGCCTCCACGTCACTCGGTCATCAGCTTTTTGTTTGAAATCAGATATGCCCAAAGCTCCAAAGTCGCCTTCCATGTCATCTCTCCATCGTTTGCGCGGCCGGCCTCTTCTTTTGTCGCCATGTGGATTTGTTTCGTATATCTTTTTGACGTGATAACGTCTTATAATTCGATTTAACAGGCTGCACGCACGAAAAAATGTGTCGTTACCTTGCTCATTACTGTTCATATGTAGTTACCTTGCTCATTAGTGTTACCTTGCTCATTAGTGTTACCTTGCTCATATTAGTGTTACCTTGCTCTTTAGTGTTACCTTGCTCATTAGTGTTACCTTGCTCATTAGTGTTACCTTGCTCATATTAGTGTTACCTTGCTCTTTAGTGTTACCTTGCTCATTAGTGTTACCTTGCTCATATTAGTGTTACCTTGCTCTTTAGTGTTACCTTGCTCATTAGTGTTACCTTGCTCATTAGTGTTACCTTGCTCATATTAGTGTTACCTTGCTCTTTAGTGTTACCTTGCTCATTAGTGTTACCTTGCTCTTTAGTGTTACCTTGCTCTTTAGTGTTACCTTGCTCATTAGTGTTACCTTGCTCATTAGTGTTACCTTGCTCATTAGTGTTACCTTGCTCATTAGTGTTACCTTGCTCTTTAGTGTTACCTTGCTCATTAGTGTTACCTTGCTCATTAGTGTTACCTTGCTCATATGTAGTTACCTTGCTCATTGCATTGAACGAACTGCAAAATTCTTTCACCATTCGAAAGCTACATCCTCCACGAGTAACATGGATTATATTTTATTTTGGAAATAGGACTCGAGATATAGGTCAAAACGTGGACCCGGGTAACCTGCTAATGTGTATGTACAATATGGGTATCAAATGGAAGCTGTTGGTGAATGCTTTAGTCCAGAGTATTTTCCATGCCGCTCCGTGACTAGGGTCTCGAGATAGAGACCACAACGTGGACCCTAGAATGTGTTTGTACAATATGGATATCAAATTGAAGCTGTTGGTGAATGCTTTAGTACAGAGTATTTTTCATGCCGCTCCGTGACTAGGGTCTCGAGATATAGGTCAAAACGTGGACCGGGGTAACCTTTGGCTGTGTATGTACAATATGGGTATCAAATGAAAGCTGTTGATAAGTGCTTTAATACGGGGTAATTTTCATACCTATTGATGACTAGGGTCTGGAAATATATGCCAAAACGTGGACCCGCCGTGTCTTTGCACCGAATTAAACCAAACTTTCACACATTGTTAAGGAGGTATTGAAGATGGTTTCCGTATAGTTTGGATACCTATTGGTAGACAGGGTCTCGAGATATAGGTCAAAACGTGGACCCGGGTAACCTTCGGATGTGTATGTACAATATGGGTATCAAATGGAAGCTGTTGGTGAATGCTTTAGTTCAGAGAATTTCCATCCGCTCCGTGACTAGGGTCTCGAGATAGAAACCAGAACGTGGACCCTAGAATGTGTTTGTACAATATGGATATCAAATGAAAGCTGTTGATAAGTGCTTTAATACGGGGTAATTTTCATACCTATTGATGACTAGGGTCTCGAAATATATGCCAAAACGTGGACCCGCCGTGTCTTTGAACCGAATTAAACCAAACTTACACACATTGTTAAGTAGGTATTGAAGATAATTTCCGTATAGTTTGAATACCTATTGGTAGATAGGGTCTCGAGATATAGGTCAAAACGTGGACCCGGGTAACCTTCGGACGTGTATGTACAATATGGGTATCAAATGAAAGCTGTTGGTGAATGCTTTAGTACAGAGTATTTTTCATGCCGCTCCGTGACTGGGGTCTCGAGATATAGGTCAAAACGTGGACCCGGCTAACCTTTGGTTGTGTATGTACAATATGGGTATCAAATGAAAGCTGTTGATAAGTGCTTTAATACGGGGTAATTTGTTATGTTATGTTATGTTATGTTATGTTATGTTATGTTATGTTATGTTATGTTATGTTATGTTATGTTATGTTATGTTATGTTATGTTATGTTATGTTATGTTATGTTATGTTATGTTATGTTATGTTATGTTATGTTATGTTATGTTATGTTATGTTATGTTAAAGTATATTATGTTATGTTAATGTTACCTCATTCTCTATATCCATACAAAATATCTATCAAACAAATAAAATTAAAATTTTCTTTTGAAAAATGCAACCATTCCATCAATATTTTCTTATGACGTTATCACGTTAAACTATCGTCAGTAAACCGACTTTACAGACAACCTCTTTTTAAAGTTTTTAGAGCTTTACAATGTGAGAAGTAGAATTCCTATCGGGGATAGAGCTTCAGAGTTTACTAAGATTCGCAAAGACGCAGTCCCAAAAGGTCTAGCTCCATCTGGTAACACTAAGGACCATTAGGTCTATGTGAGGGCTTTAAGCCAGTCAGGTCAACCTCTCCATCGTCTGCTCGGCCGGCCTCTTCTTCTGTCGCCGTGTGGATTTGTTTCGAATAGCTTCTTTAGAGTATTTAGATCTTTACAATGCGAGAAGTTAGATAATGATAAATGTGTCTAACTCGTCGTACCGAATGCGGTAAGTACCGTTTTCAAGTCGTACAGGTCCATATATTTTTCTCAGAATCTTCTCTCTTGCAAAACAATCTAACTTCTCGATTGATTTCACAGAATTTCAGAACCCAGACTTCGCACCCGTATGTGAGTGTAGGGCTTATGACAGTTTTGTAAATTCATAGTTTCTGGTTCCTGGAAAGTAATCTCGACTTCATCAACTTTGTATGTGTGAAGTATGACTTATTTGCAGACATAATTATTGTTGGATTCGTAGCAATAATTTTTATGCTCAGATAAGGGTGCTAGTCTTTCGAGAATTCTCCTACCTTTCGGGAATTCTCACCCTAATATCTTTTCTTTCCCTTCCTTCCACTGAAGTTTCTCTATTTCTTTAGAGGGAGTCAATCTTCGGTCGGGTGTTAGCAGCATCACCACGCGCAGGCGAAACTAGGGAGTGATTGGGTGTGAGAGACGAGAGACTTCATGTCGTTAGATCTGTCATCGAGTTACATTGCGCTCCCCTTTGTGCTGTATAGCCAAGATATAACCGTTTAAAGTTCACCCATCAAAGTTCTAAAGTCACCAGAAGGTCATCTGTTTGCTGCAAGCGTATTTCCCTGAAGCCAAGACGACCATGTAAATAAATAAAGCTATGTTGCCCTTGCATTCATGTACTACATTTTGTTATCATCTAAACGCATTTATTTGAAATAAAATGTTGGTATATAAAAACATTCTTTGAATTTCTATATATATTTAAAGGTCAGAATTTCTACATAATTTATTCTCTGATTATCTACGAGAATATCCCTGCTCAGCTATTTGTTGGCTTTTCATTAAATTAATGCTCGTTGCAAAATAATTTGAGGCTGAGTGCTAATGAAATGCTTTCATTCGGTTGCATTTAACAAATGTTGTATTCTATTTTGCAAATATGTGCGTATGTGTGTGTGTGCAACATGTAAACATTTTGTTAGCAACAATGCCGTAAAGTGCATATTTGCACTGCATAAATGCTCGCCGTTGTAATTATAGTTGTTGTTGTTGTTGCGTACTTTCGGTTCTTGGTACTGCTTTCATGGAAATATTTTGAATTTGGCCTCAAATGAAATTCCTAGAAGTTATTCAGAGAAATGGCAAATGTAAGCATGTTTATTAGCATGGAAATACTTATGAGCAGGTGTGTGTAGAAGTGTGTGTGTGTAAGCAATAGAGATAATTACACCTGTGCGAAAAGGTTTTCAAAATAAATTGCACTCGAGAGCTACGTTCGCTGTGTGAAAATAGTGGAAGGGGAAAAATGGACGGCTTGAATTTTCTTGTATACAAAATTTTAGGTAATAAAAAAGGTCGAAACTCTCTATCAAAGTTAGGAATTCACTTTCGGCAACGACAGCCACCAAAAGTGTAGACCCATTGCAAGCCCATCATATCAATATCTGCAACCTGACTTTCAGTATTTGAGCGATTCCATGTCAAGGGATCCAAGTAAGTATTTTGGTTCAGATATTGAATTTTTTCAGAGAATTTGTGAATTTGTAGGTTGGATATTTGAATTTGACTCAAAACGTTTGGTGAATCCTATAGGGAGGGCCATGTAAAATTTGCTTTTTGAATCGGCTATAAAAAAAAAAAAAAACTAATCAATATTTTTTCAAACTTTTTTTTTATTTTGAAGATTGAACATTGTCATTTATGAATGAAAAATAATATCGTTCAAATGACTGCCATGACTGGCTTTACAGTAGGCCATTCGATCAACCCAATTTTTAAGCACATTTTCGATTGTTTGGGCTCCAATTTCATGAATGGCAACTTCGATTTAGTGTTTTAAAGCATCAATCGTCTCTGGATGGTTCGCATAGCATTTGTCCTTACCGGCTCCCCACAAAAAATAGTCCAAAGGGCTTAAATCACAGCTCCGAGGCGGCCAATTGATATCGGAATTTCGGCTGATTATTCGGTTTTCAAAAACGGTAGCCAAAAGTTCGAGTGTAACTTTGGCAGTGTGACAAGTTGCACCGTCCTGTTGAAACCAAATGTCGTCCAAGTCATTCACTTCAATTTTTGGAAACAAAAACTCGTTGAGCATGTCACGGTAACGGTCACCATTTACTGTAACCGCGGCTCCTCGCTCATTTTCGAAAAAAATGGCCCGATGATGCCGCCAGACCAAAAACCGCACCAAACAGTGACTCGTTGTGGATGCATTTGCTTCTCTACAGTAATGTGTGGATTTTCTGAGCCCCAAATCCGACAATTTTGCTTATTGACGTAGCCACCGACGTGAAAATGAGCTTAATCAGAAAAGATGATTTTTCGGTAAAAATGCTCATCTTCGGTCAAACGATTTTCTGCCCATTGAGCGAACCGAGAACGCATTGGATTCGTAAATGCCAAACCTTTAAGGGGGGAAGCTGGTCTAGAGCGCAAAAAATGGGCATATTTTATGAATTTATTTTGACTCAACAAAGGAATCAATCGAAAATCTGTGAAATAGGTTTAATAATATAGCTTTCATGGTACAAATACAAAATTTTTCGTCTGAATTAATTTCAAAATGGCCGCTGTCCAGCAGTTCTCCTAAGGCGCCTTTTTTTTCTAGTGGGTCCATTGCCGAAGACGTAAACTCCTTAATTTTTGTCCTGGATCAAAAAATAAATTTTTTTTAGTTTCTATATAACAACAGAAAGAGACGTACGTAGGATTTTTTCGATATTTTGTTTTTTCGCGAAATGGTGCACGTTTGAACAAAAAGTTACAATTTTCACTATAAAGAACGACATAAAATTGTTGATTAAAAAAAAAACTATGTAAAATAAATAAAAAATCCTACGTACGTCTCCGGAGAAAGGTATTTCGAATGTATTGTCAAAATTTCGTAAGAATCGGTAAAGATTTGTTCGAGTTAAGTCTTCGGCCAGTTTAAAAAAAGTGATTTCGAGAAAAACGCGTTTAAAGTTGTAAGTAGCGATCGGGGCATACCTGCGAGGCACTGCCGTCGAATGAAAAATTTGGGCATTTAGACATTTTTGCTGGCATCCCTCATTTGGTATATTATTTCTAAGACCCTAAAGCACCTTTTAAGACAAAAAAAAATTTTTCGATTTTTTCAAAATTCTAGACCAGCTTCCCCCCTTAAGTAAATTATGAACACATTTGACATGTCATTTGTGTTGCCATTCTCAAAAAAATAGATGGTTCAAAAAGCAAACGCTATAAGGCCCACCCTATACTATGACACTTACTGGGATTACTGAGCACAGTCTCAGCTATTAATGAAAGAAATAAAAACAAAAAAATCTTGTACAAAGTCTTTTCAAAAATCGAGAGATACCGGCACTCTCTTGGAAAGCCCGGTAAGAACTTTCTATACCGACGGCTTTAAGACTGAAAATGGCATTGTAACTGGGCGGCATGTGAACAATAACAGCAGAAGCTTTACTACAACGTCTTTCAAAAGTCGGAAGTCTTTACAATATTTAAACAGCAGACTGAATGATTGAGAAAATGTGGAGAAGAATTAAAATTAAAAATTGTAGTGGCAGTCAAGCTGCTCTACAGACTTTAAAAACCGCTGTCACCTCTTCAAAATTTATTTAAGAATACAAGTTGAGTTCAAGCTACTTTGCAAGGTAGAATGAGTTTAAACTTGTGTGGGTACCTGGACACTGTGGTGTTCAAGCCAATGAACTGGTAGATGAATTCACGAACTTCGATTTCTTAGAGTGTTATAATGAACCGGAGCCAAGTCTAGCCAGATTAGTCAGGTATATCACGGCTCTCACTAATAAATTTCATGAGAGCCGTTAGTGCTGTACTGTTACCTGCAAAGCAATCGAGTATTTTCTAGAAAGGCCTGACAGGGTAGTAACAAAATTACTTCTCAAACTGAAGAGCACTAAGTTACGAGCTTTGACGAGTACTAATTATCGAGCACAATCCATGTGAATGACACATAGACACCATAGACATCAACGACGATCCACTGTGCAGATTTTTTTCGTAGAATGAGAATAATATAGAAAAATTGCTTTGCCGCTACTCAGCTTTCGCCAGACTTTGATGGTATATTTTTGGGCCAGATGTAGTGAGAATGGACGATCTATAGTCTCTTTCTTTCGATAAACTATTAGGATTTAGAAAAAAATCTGTAGTGAGTCCCAACCAAAACTGTAGCTTCCTTGCTTTTAAATGATATCTCTTGGGCTTAAGCGCAATGGCAATATCGCCTGAGTGCTTGGATAAAAGTTCCTGCCATTCATAATTTCGATATATTTCATCTCATTTTACATGGATTAATATATGGTAGGTAGGTAGGTAAAACGGCACGAGTGCTACAGGCATACTTCAAGTAGCACTTACGTGCCGTTTTGATACCATAATGTGGACCACATAGGGGGATGTCAGAACCATTTATCTTAATTTTGTGGCTAGTAAAATTTCGTCTTGTTGTAATATTACTTGCTGTGTCTTAAGTTCGTTTATTTAAATATTCCACTCCCTAGTGTTTAGGGACTTTTGTATATCATTTGTGGCAGTGGAAATTCTTTTAGGAGGACTGTGTTCTCAGCAAAAGTAGCTAGCATCGTAATGTAATTAATGTATACAACGGTGGACCTAGCACACTGCCTTGGGGAATTCCGGCTCTTATCTTCCTTAATATTGAGCTACGATCATTGACCTTATCATACAAATATAATTCAGTAATATAACTTTTTAGTATTTGAAAATAGATTTTTGGCAGTAACTGTTCTAGCTTCCAGAAACGACCTTGTCCAGACCTTGTCGAATGCCTTTTTATGTCAAGATAAACTTCAATGCAAAACTTCTTATAGTCCGGGAGCCACGGGTCGGTTTTGGACTGCGTTTTTATACCGTTAAATTCTTGACTATACTTGCGATTTAGCTTTCCTGAATAACGAAAGTGAACGTCAGCTGGCGCACCCGCGGAGGGTGTGATTGTGGGAGGGTACGAAACGTGTCGAAAAAAAATGTCTACCAACTAATTTTATACCGGCTGAAATTTTTTCATGTATTGTTGATAATTATTAGAATAAAAATAAAAAAAGTCAGCTGCGCGGTAGAGGGGGAAAAACACGTCAGCTGAACAGGCGAACTTGTAAAATAAATTAAAAAGTAAAACTACTTTATGCCGATTGAAATTTTTTTACATAATTTTTGACACATATGAAAATATAATAATGATGGTCAGCTGCATTTATAGCGGTGGGAAGACCGTCAGCCGAAGGAAGAATGTATCATTGCGTTCATACATCTCAGGTCAAAACGACCCCTGGCTCACGGACTATTATTGTCAAGGTCAGATAATATTTTATGCGTGATTCGGCGAATATGGTGGAAAGTTGAATGTTTGCATCTAAATCCAAATTGATGGTCTGGAATGGCTTTTTTGTTGTCAAGTATTGGCCTTAGTCTGTTGATTAATAATTTTTCAAATACTTTGATCATTGCTGACAATAAGCTTTTAGGTCTATATGATGATGGAATAGTAGAATCTTTTCCTGGTTTTGGTGTGGCTATGACTTCCGCTATTTTCCATAGTCTGGGGAAGTATTGCAGCCGTAGCAGAGAATGGTAGAGATTTCGGAGATATTGAAGTAATTTTAAAGGTAACTCCCTTAAGGGGGAAGTCTACTGTGAATTTTTCAAAAAATCGAGTTTTTTTTTATTAGCTTAAAAAATACTTTGAACCCTCTTAAACAAGGTACAATATGTGTTACAGCTGGCTAAATTTTTCTTCGTTGAAATTTCGACCTTTTCCCGAAGCGCTCCAAAGCGCGTACCTGCAGAAAAAACTAATACTGAAACTTTAAACGCATTTTTCTCGAAACTAAGTTTTTGTATACGGTGTACACGATATCTCGAGTTCTGATAAATGAAGCAGCTTAAAAATTTAATTATATATTCTCTGTAATAGTGTCTCTCGTCTGACATAGGATTTTTTTGATATCGTTATTTGTTAAATTGTTATAAACAATAGTAACATCAATTTTAGGCAAAAAAAAGAAAAAAATTTCAAGAATTTTTTTTTCAACGCCAAAATTTTTTATCGACATAATCCTACGTCAGACGAGAGTCAATACTATGTATATGATAACAATATTTTGTTTTTTTGTTTTAGATCACCGAAACGTAAGATTTCATGTACAAAGTTTAGGCACCTAAGAAAAGCGGACCTGCGCTTGCAGAAGTGCCACAGCGGCCATTTTGAATATTTTGACTTAAAATTTTTTTATCAAAAACTTAAATATATAATAAAGATAAGAGTTCAAATAGATTTTATGTACGAGCAATATTTTGTTAGAAATAAAATCCGGAAAACAAGCCTGTTTTTTCCCTTGTCACAGTAGACTTCCCCCTTAAGAAGACGCCGGTTATCTGATCGTAGCCTGGAGCTTTATTCATCTTTATTTTAGTTTTTATGCATTTTTTATGTTGTCAGTTGTAATTTTTTGATAATTAGTTGTTGTATACGAGGATCTGTCAGAGTTCATTCCTGTTGGATTAATTATAGTCACATTGCTAGATGAGTATATCTAATACTAACTAGATTCCTATCTAATACTAGCTTCTTCCTTTTCTCTATTCGTTTTAGCCCTAGAGCCATCAACTTTTCGAATTGCCGGCTGATGAACAGTTTAATTGAGAATTTTTCTCGTTGCTTTCCATAGCGAATACTTTGCATCTATTGTGGGACCCAGTTGTTTAAGATATCTTGAAATTTTGGTGTTTTCTTTAAGCTTAAGTACGTTTTTTAGTTCCTTTGCAGCTTTGTTCAGGTTCTTTTTGTCTTACGGTGATCGCGTCTGTTGCCATCTTCTTCTCAGAGACGCCTTTGTCATTATATAAGTTTAGCTCATTGTTTAATAAAAAGCATATAAAATTTAAAATGTCATACAATACAAAAATTAAAAAAATTCCACAATCCTTTCATCAGAATTCCACAAATGGAGAACGAAATCGAGCTCAACCTCAAAAAATATATTATCAATTTTTTTAAACTTTCTGCTGAATATTCTAGAGTTTCTAGAAACTTAGTTAGTACGCAGCTTTATAGCTTATTAAATTTTAATCTACTGAAGTACAAGTTTGAAGTTGATGAAAAATTCCGTTGATTTTTTATAATTTTTTTTTTTGGCGGTGTTGCGCATTTTCTCCATATGACGAAAGCAAGCCATTTTTTTCGCTATGGGGACGGACTGCGTTGATGTGTTTTCATTTCAAACACCACATTTTCGTAGTATAGATCATATCACAGCTTACGTTGGCAAGTAGTTGCACTATTATTTTACGAAATTTACTTTGAATCGACATTGCAATATATGCAACTTTCTATAACTAAAGTATTATTCCGAACATGGCAAAACCACACGTTTTCTCATAGGCGCCAAACTTGAAAGGTTTTCTGTATATGTATTTGTATATGCCCTTTCTAAGGTCTTATTTTTACTTATGACTCTATTACTCTAAATAAATGACTTTCCATTGCCGTTCAAAGTGTAGAAGGGGAGAGCGATGGATGCCAACCAGCTTTTCGTAAACATTTGCCGTTCAGAAACCGCATACAACTGGAAGCTCCTCTATTTGTAGGACAACATCAATATTAACGTAGCGAATTGGTGTAAACGTGTGGCCCGGAATGAGTTGGTTGGTTTTGAGGTACTCCATAAAGTGAGCCAATTTCCAATTTCTCTGGATGAGCGGAAGTGGTGGCTAACCACAAATACTTCTGCAAGACTTGGAACAATCAATAAACGGAAGATGCTGATGAGGTGCTTGTGACTGCAGTGGATGGGCTAAGACCTGTATGATTTGAATGTTTTCAAATGTGCGTTAACAAAATTTGCAACTTGTAATCGAACGAAGGCATGCCAGAATATCACTCAATCGGGTCTTCACAGGGTTTCATTATATTTCTCTTGAGTTGCCCAGCTCTCGCTCATCATTAACATGATTTTAACGGCTCATAATACATGGTTTTCCAATGCATGTGATGTTAACAAATCTTTTCTATTTTCAAAGGTAGTGCGATTTCGAACGGTACCATGGCTCCTGGATCTCAAATTTTCAATGACTCTGCTGAGTAGATCCAGCTGTATATAAGCAACAGCTTGAGGTGGGGGCATTGAAGGCTTCGATCGATTGCTACACTGCTTACTGGCTTAGATCTGAGACTTCCTAAAATCCGAGAAGAAAAGGTGTAGCGGGATCAAAGCGTACAATCCTTGTAGAAAATACAAATCATCACTGCGATAGAGAACGATATCCTTAAATGGTTCAAAATAAAGTTTTATAATTTCCAAGTGCTGTCCAATCATGCTAGTTGCCATGGCGATTTGGTTTCAGGGACTAAATGACAAATAACAGACCTGAAAGATGAAGCGAAAACAGCAAAGCCACCCGAATCAGCGTCTCTTAGTCTCAGTGGAAAATTCCATATATGGCTCAACCTTGTACTGACACTTCGATCCGTGTGTATTTACCTCGATGTCATCGGTTTACTAGATTTAGCGTGGAACTTTCATTTCTTTTTAAGTCTTCCTAGCATATCAACCTTTGACTTCCTGTTGGAAGATGGCAAAAACCCCATTTTTTTCGTGATATCTAAGCAGACAAAAATTCGCATATTGAAAAACTTCTCTCGTCAGGTATTCATAAAATAACCAATTCCCTTTTTTTTGCGTCATTTTTAGTGTTTTTAATCTCTTGAAAATTGTTTGCTCTATCACCGCCTATGATAACGTTAGGGCTAAGTCAATTATCACTGCGTTAGATAAAAAAAGAAAATAAATACCTATCTGCATCTCTATCTCATCCCTGCTTGGCTGCAGGGAAGTTAATGCGCTGGCAAGGGGCAAAAGTCACTAGATTTGTGCACAGGGGGACGCTGCAGGATGGTGTCCTTTCGTTCTGAAAATCTTACATAAGGGTGGGGGTACCATACGGCGATGACGTGGTCGAGATCGTTTCCCTCAATCATGGTTCAGATTTTGAAAAGGTTGTACTCAGTCACTGGGGTGTCAGTCTACTCTGACAAAACGGAGTAGGTGCTATTTACCACAAAGTATGTAAAAGCCTCCACACTTTAGAGTTCACAAATTGAGCAATCACGTTCTCTCGCTTTCACCGGAAATTCGGTAACTTGAAGTAATACTGGACTCCAAACTCCATTGGAAACTACACATTGAAAATCGGGCAAAGAAGATCAGTATAGCCATTACTCCTGGAAATCTAATTTCAACAAGAAATGGGGACTCTAACCACAGGTGCCTTGGATGTACGACGTAGTGGTTCCGCGGGTGGGAGGCTCTTCAGAAGGGCTATCATCGAACTCACGAATTGGGGGGAGTGCTAAGGACTGCATGCATTGCCTCACCGGAACTTCGCTCTATGCTGCCCTGTTGCACTTACTTCCCATCGGCTTTTACGTTATTTCCATCGCTGCTCAAATTACAATCAAGTTAAAGGAAGTTAGCCTCTGGGGGCAATCTCTCAAGGGACGTGGAAGCATTTTCAAGCAGTTAACAACACATTTCTCTGAATTTCGGACAGATACCTCGGTGGAGTGAAGTCCGTATTGTTCTACGGAAGCGAAACATGGCTGGTCTCTAACACCATCACACAGACGCTACAATCCTTCATCAAAAAATGCCTCCGCATCATCTGCAGAATATCCTGGCCAAACACCAACAGTAACGCTGCACTGTGGAGATTAACGAGTGCTAAAGTGGCGATGGATAGGTCACACATTGTGAAAACCACTAGATAGCATCACGAACATTGCACTGGACTGGATACCGCAAGGGAGCAGAGGTCGCGGTCGACCAAAAAACACTTGGAGAAGGTCGATGGTGTGCGAACTAGCTGATTCCGGCATCTCATGGGACGGTGCAAAAACAACAGCACAGAATTGCTTACGATGGAAGAGTATTGTCGAGGGCCTATGCCTTCGAGAGGAGTGAACTAAGAAAACAAAACAAAAAACAAAGAGGTTTACGACGACGGGAAAATCTGCACCGAAGCTTGCACCTCTACCTTCACCGACGGCTCCAAGATGGAATCGGGAGTCGGAGCAGGAGTTTTCTCTAAATCAGCCAATTAAGCTATTTCCTTAAAATTGCCGAATATCGCTAGTGTTTTACAGGCAGAAATCATTGTGATCCTGCAGTCATCCAAAATGCTTAGGGAATGGGGGAGCGAAGGAGGTATTAACATCTTTTCAGATATCAAGCCGCGATCAAGACTCTGGCAACGTCATGGTGCAGAACCAAACTAGTAAGCACCTGTAAGGAAGAGATCAAATCTCTTGGTTGTGTACATTTTTCTGATTTGGGTTCACAGGAACATCGAGGCAAATGAAATTGCTGATGAGCTTGCCAGGAGGGGGACTGAATTGACCTCAGAAACAACCTACCCAATCATCGGCATTCCCTTGACTGTTGTTAAAGGGGAATTGCAGAACTTATTTCTCAGGAAAGCGCAGAAAAGATGGAGCTATATTTCTTCATGTCCTATTTCAAAAGCCCTTTGGCCCCAGTCAATAGTCCTGAAGACATCACGCCATTCAATTTCCAAACTTTTAGCTGTGCTTACCGGTCATTAGACGATCGGCACTCACGCGAAGAAGTTAGGTTTACTACAGGGTGGGCCATATAGCGTTTGCTTCTTGAACCACTTATTTTTTTGAGAATGGTAACACAAATGTGATGTCAAATGTGTTCATAATTTACTTAAAGGTTTGACATTTACGAAATGGGACGCTATACGCTTGAACAAAATTGGGAAGTATTGAAAACCTATTTCCAAAGTGGTGAGTCTTCGTCTTCTTTTCTGATTTTCACGTCGGTGGCTACGTCAATAAGCAAAATAGTCGGATTTGGGGCTCAGAAAATCCACACGTTACTGTAGAGAAGCAAATGCATCCACAACGAGTCACTGTTTGGTGCGGTTTTTGGTCTGGCGGCATCATCGGGCCATTTTTTTTCGAAAATGAGCGAGGAGCCGCGGTTACAGTAAATGGCGAGCGTTACCGTAACGAGTTGTTTCCAAAAATTAAAGAGGATGACATGGACGCCAGTCGTGGCAGTCATTTGAACGATATTATTTTTCATTCATAAATGACAATGTTCAATCTTCAAAATAAAAAAAAAAAACTCTTGAAAAAATATTGATTAGTTTTTTTTTATAGCCGATTCAAAAAGCAAATTTTACATGGCCCCCCTATACCCTATATTTAACCCCCATTGCACCTTCACCTTCACCTACCTACCTACCCCTACTATCAATAAATCTATAATATCCTCTTGAGTTTCACATGGGTGCTCATCATGTAAAATTCTCATTTAGTATTCTCAAACATTTTCGGTTGTCCAGGACGTTTCTTACCCCTCACAACATAGCGACTACTTTTAAATCATTCGATTATCTTCAGCCACACTTTCCTTTAAAATTTAATAGTTCCTTAAGTAAACTTGCCATATAAGGCAATAAGTGTTGGCAGGTAAGACGACATTACCTAGAGGCGTAAAAATTTATATTTTTTCGGTATTCCTTGTGAAATCTGTTAAGAGTCATTAAATTAAAGCTTAAATGAAAACATGACTCCCATTTAATTTTACATACAATTCATTAGTGCAAATGTGCGAGCATTTGCGAAATTGAACAAGAGACCGACAGAAGAAACGAAAAAGATCGGTGAAGCAAAGGCGGAAACTACTGTAAATGTCACATTTGTGCATACATAAATCTTCGATGGGAATCTTCAAATGACGTACATTGCAACCGCAAACAGCCAACAACAACCAGCATTAAGTCATGTTAGCTCACAGGCCGATGCTAAGAACACACACACGCACACACATTGATAATGCGCACACACACTCACACAGTTACACGCTACGAGTATAGTCGTTAATGACTGCAAATCGACATTTGCGGATGCGACGGAAGTGAACATTTTGAATACTTTGATGGCTGCCAGCTGGTGAATAATGTCGCCTTGGGAATGACAAGAGTTCCCGGAGCAACCACTGCAATTTCAGCTGAAGGAGTAGAAGACGACAGCAGTGAATCAGGAGTAATCGGAGGGGGCAGAAACAGGAAAGTTAGAAAAGGCGTTGGCATTCCACTTTGGTTGCACACAACTTGTGCCAGAGCTGGTATTGTTTTTGTACTTGATAACGCCAACAACTGTGCGAACATGGCCCATTCACCAAAGAACAATGACTACGAAAGGAGCTGGCATGGGGGGGAAATATACAAAAAACAAAAAAGCTTCGATAACGACTCACCATGCCCAGCTCTTTTTGCTGCCTTCATTGCCATATTGCGTTGTACTCGATGAATAATTCCTTAGAATTGGAATTCTCTGTTCATTCATTTCATTCATTATTTTCTATATTGCGGTACATATGCGATTGAGGGCATTTGAGGTGTAAAGAAAAATTTGTTAAATTAAATTTAAAAAATTTAATCAAGAAACGGATTCATTGACGGTTTAGCACTGCATTTTTTTAGTGTAAAATTTTGCAGTTATAGTCTTTGAATTTGCCTTATTTTTTTTGGAAGAAAATTTGCTTTAGAGATACTAAAAAGGTTAAATATTAAAAATAAACAGTCTGCTTATCACTGAAACTCTTTGACTGAGTATTACTGTTTTCTCGTGCACACCCAAGATCCGACCCGAAAATCCTTTGTTAGATTGTAAAATGCCCTGCTCAAGAATGCGCCTAAGAACTCCAGAACAAAATATAAACACTAAGTGCAAGATTAGAAAGTATCTTCCATCTCATCTTTCATCTCTCAAGCACTTCATTCTCGGTAATATTAATAACTTCTATTACTCTCCATTGCCTACTATGACCGACCGTAGTAGTTACTTTGAATTATTGCGCGTCGCATCCTTTTTGTGTCATTTGCCTTTATTGCTCATGTATGGTGGGAATTCTCCCGACAGTAAAGGAATGTTAAGATGTTGTTAATGGAGCACAAAAGTTGTTCTTATTGTTTTCGATGCCTGTCTTCTTCGTCAGCTTTGCTGCTGTAGCTCTTATTTTTGCTGCCTTCATCAATACCTTTTCCTATAACGCCACGTCATATTTTTGGTATGTTTCTACTATACTGACTACTGCACCTCTTCTTATTTTTGCTGTTATGCAATCATTGGTAATGAAAGGAATGTGCTTATGTGCAACTCACGCAATGATGCCTGCAACTCATTTTCACACACCTTACCTTTGATGTAGGAGATACGAGAATACGTAAAAGAATGCCATGCGAGAAAAATTTTGAGCCAACTGCGCGATTCGATGTGGAGTGATCCAAGAGTTTCGGACATTGTCGCGATTTTTTCTGAAAATTAATCAACTTGAAGGCTTAAATATAACAATAATTCAATTGAAAAATTTTGAAATTTTATTTATGGCGGCCGCCGTAGCCGAATGGGTTGGTGCGTGATTACCATTCGGAATTCACAGAGAGGTCGTTGGTTCGAATCTCGGTGAAAGCAGAATTAATAAAAAACATTTTTCTAATAGCGGTCGCCCCTCGGCAGGCAATGGCAAACCTCCAAGTGTATTTCTGTCATGAAAAACCTCCTCATAAAAATATCTGCCGTTCGGAGTCGGCTTGAAACTGTAGGTCCCTCCATTGTGGAGGAGGAGATGGGCCAAACACCTAACAGAAGTGTACGCGCCAATAATTTTTTTTTTTTTTTTTTATAAACTCTGAAAACTTTTGGTACAGAATTTTTTGGGAGTTACGCCAATTTTTTCTTCTTAATTTTTTAGGATAAAATATACTTATTAAAAAAATTCTAGGAAAGAAATATTTAGGGCAAATGTTTAAGGAAAAAAAAATTTTAGAAAACAATTTGTAGTCAAATTTCAATTTTTAGTAATTTTTTTTTAGGAAAGAATTTTTGTTTGATTTTCAGGAAAATTTTAATTTATTGCAAAAATTTTTACATTTAGGAAAACTTTTACTTGTTAGAAAAATTTTTAATTTTTAGGAAAATACCTTTTTTTTAGTAAAACAATTTTTCGGAAAAAATTTTCTGGAAATATTTTTTTATAATTTTTAGAAAAACTAAAAAAAATGTCCCCTAAAAATTGTGAACAAAAAAGAATATTGTTTTTTAACAGGTTTCGAAACAAGAATGAGGACAAATGTTTAAGGAAAAGAAAACTTTTAAGAAAAAACTTTTTAGGACAAATTTTAATTTTAGGAAAACTTTTTAGTAGGAAAATTTTTTTTTTTTTAATTTTTAGGAAAGTTTTTAATTTAAGGAAATTTTTTTTTTTTTAATTTTTGGGGAAACATTTTTTTTTAAAGAAATTAAGATTTCGAACCAATTTTTATGCTAATATTTTTTTATAATTTTTATTAGAAATAAAAAATGTCTCCTAAAAATTTCGAACAAAGAAGTAAATTTTTTTTTTTAATAAGGTTCGAAACAAGAATATTTTATCCTAGAAAACAAGAAAAAAGTGTAATTTTATTTTTAGCTTAACTTTTAATTGTTAAAAATTACTAATGTTTAGATATCTTCAATACTAATAATTTTGGTATAAAGTTTTCAACATTTAGACAAATTTTTCCATCTTAATTTTTTAAGGTAAAATATACTTCTTAAATAAAATTTTTTTCGACAAACTTTTAGGAAAAAAATTAGGAAAAATTTTTAATCGAATATATTTTTTTCGTAATTTGTAAGCAAAAAAGAAGCTTTTCCCTTAAAAATATTTAACAAAAAGTAAAACAAGATTTCTAAACAAGAATATTTCATCCTGGAAAAAAACTTATTTTAATTTTCATTTAACTTCTAATTGATAAAAACGAATAATTTTCAGATTTCTTCAATATTAAAGATTTTCGTATAGAGTTTTCCAACATTTATGTACATACATTTTTCCGTCTAAGTTTTTGAGGGCGAAATATACATTTTAAAGAAAATTTTTTTGGAAAATTTTAGGAAAAAAAATGTTAAGGATAGATTTTTAGGAACATTTTTTTTTATACATTTTTCGTCTTAACTTAAAACATATTTAATGCAATATATATTTTTAGGAAAAAAGTTTGAAGGATAAATTTTTAGAAAACTCTGTTTGTAATTTAAAAATAATAAGAAGTTTTTTCCTAAAAATGTTGAACAAAAACTTAATTTTTTCCCAAAAATAGGTATCCAAACAAGTTATGTCATCCTAGAAAACTAAAAAACAATATTTTTAATTGTTAATTTTAAGATTTATTTAACGTCGTTTTATATCAAAAATTTTCACATTTAAACAATTTGTTTTAGCTTAATTTTCTTCAATAAAACATACTTAAAAAATATGTTCAGAAATAAAAATGTTGGAATTTTCGAAAGAAGAAAACACTTTTCTCGTGATTTTTGAAGAAATAAGAAATTTCTCCCGGAAAAATTTTGAACAAACAAAAATTTTTTTTTGTTTCCAAAAAATGTTTTCATTTCAAAGAAATTTAAGAATAAAAATATACGAAAAATTTTTATGAAAAAAATATTCTAATAATTTTTGAAAATATAAGAAATTGCTTCCTTAAAATTTTTGAATAAAAAAGTGTTTTTGTTTTTTTTTTTTGATAAAAATGCTTTTAAAAACTTAAGGCATACACTTCAGCTCTTAAACTTTTTTTATTTTTTTCAATTTACTTCGTATTATCACCTTCTTTCAAAACTTTTTCAATTTACTTCTTATGGCCCATACTTAAACCAAATTTTAGAAAAATTTACAACAATCGCTGAACTACAGTCAAAGGAAAAATATAGTGCCTCACCATTTTCACAAGCTTTGACTACTTCCCTTTTTTGTCTTAATATTCATCATTTTTTTATAACAAAAAATCAAATTAATTCAAATTTGTAGCTTTATAAAAAAATTAGAAAAATTGGCCAGATTTTCATCCAAATTTCAAAATTTTTAATCAGAATTAGAAAAAAAATTATGTATATAATTTTACCCCATTAAATTTTAGTATAATAAAGTGCCAGTTCGATGTTGCTAGAAAGTTGACTTTTTATAATTTTTTTCCTTGACGGTGTAGTGTATTTTTTTTCATATAACAAGCCCACTCAATTAATTTTAATATGGAGAAAATAGGCAGCACGGAAAAAATTATCAAAAACCGGGGAGAATTTTGAGCCACCTTAAACTTGCACTTAATTTAATATAAGAAAATTTAAAGTCCTATAAAACCGGGTACCTGAATTTTTTTAAGTTCTGATACAGAATTTTGAAATTTATATAAATTGTAGAGCTTATGAAACCAGCAAAGTTTCGAACTAATATTTTTGAGATTTCAACTGAATTCAATTCATGACTGACTCGGAAAGTCATCAGATAACAAAAAAAAATGGGAAGATGTCTGACGCGGTTGCTATGACTACTCAATACTGCTATAAAAGTGTAAAATGTCAGAACAATGTTTGCATTAAACTGAGATTTTTGTCTCGCACACTTTTTCTTAGCAAATATGATCATTGTTAGTTTTGCAGGGGCTTTCCAAGCACTAACCTAAGAAATGATATGGAAATAATGGTGCATCTCAGACAAATACGGGCACCCACTAAGATAATAAACAGCAACTATGAACTACCTCGGCGTAAGCCAGAGCTTGTGGGTTCGAATCCCACTTAAGGCACGGTCCTCGCACTTTTCCAAACTTACCTTCTTTCCTACATTCTAGTGCCTAATAAAAAGAAAAAAAAAATCATTCCTCAACCCCAAAAACCTTATCCTCACATCCTTACTACCGCACAAAACTCAGCGTTGTGTGCATTGTGGCTGCTAACAAGCAAAAAACAAAGAAAGAGACACAGTTACACATTGCATCAGTGGCACCAGCAAGAGAAAGCGGGGAACCATGGAAATAGCACAGACACACGAAATTTAGCGAAGTCCTCAACCAATCTGTGTGGTCCTTCAGACAGAAAAATCTGAAACAGAGATGGCGCTCCTAGCAATAATAAGGCGTTGTTCCTAAGCAACGACAGATGGGTATTCTCACATTTAGAACTGGTAGCGGCAGGCTAACTAGCTACGCAAGACTGAGTCTTGTCGAGGCCCTTTGCTCCCCAATGGAGTGAAAAGGAACAAAAATGAAGGAGACCGTGACTAATGTTTGGGTTTCGCCAAATTGTTATCAGTCCGTTTGTTTTAAGTTTTGAGAGATTGATGAGTAAGTTTTGATAAGTAAGAATAAACATTTAACGTTAATTTAAAGCTTTATTCATATTTTCCGAAATATTGTCCATAAAAAGCAACACACTTTTTTGAACTATTTTTCGAGCAGTTTCTGTAGTTTGTCATTCCGAATGAGGAAACTTAAAAGCATGAATTTGAGGAGGCGGTTGATCCTTTGGCAGCAAAAAACATTTTCCTCCCATTTTATTTGCGATCTGCTTGAATAAGCAAAAATCATCGAAAACTGTATGCCAGATGACCTATCACTCGGTTTTTGAATGCTCTAAAATTCACTTGTTTGAGTCGTTGTTTGAGTGTTAACGTTATTGTGAGGGAGAATGACTCGTCTTCTGCGTTTGGTTTCCCTATTTTCCGAACTATTTTAGCAAACATATGAAGGTATGCCATTCAGAATAGCCAATGAGCATAGCAAGTTGTTCTAATGGCAAAGAGGCGGCGATATGTCCTATTATTTCAAAAACGGAAGGGGAAATCCGCTTTAAAGTTCTTCATATGCGCGCAACTTTTGTGGGATTTAGCTCACCTTAAAAGTTCCGTTCAATCGAATATTAGTTAGTTTCGGGTTGATATGCATAATTCCTCGCCTGTTGTGCTCTTATAATCATTTCTTGATGCACTACGATTGAATGAGGTCAACATTTTTTTGCTCTAATAGACACGAGCTTTCTTTGAGCGATTACTAAACTGAGTAATAGGTAGGTGAAATGGTTAAAGTGCCAATCTAGGATTCTCCAAGTAGCACTAAAGTTCCGTTTTGACACTATCTGCCAATAGGAAGATATCTACTTCTCTTATTGATGTAATGAAGAAGGTTGATGAGATTTAGATTGGCGCACTGCCCCAGGCTGTCGAAGAATGAAGCACCCAGTGGCCTCAATCGACTAGCTGCTAATCCCGGACATTTACAGAGAAAGTGCTCAACAGTCTTCTTCTCTGAAAGTTCCGCTCATCTTCTGCAATGGGGACTAATTGGTAAGCCCAGCTTTTCTGCATGAGTGGTGATCGTCCGATGTCCGGTAAATACAGCTTCGAGTTTGGAAAGGTGGCGTGGAGTCTTCAGAATTCTCTTTGAGTGCTACGTCTATTGTAATGGAGTCAAAGGGCTTTTAAAATCACACCATTTTGTCTTGTTGATAGCCAAATATTCATGCATCGGAGTTTTCTGGCACAATAACCAATTTTGGACAGCCTTCACAAAATTTGTCTGGTAGCAAAGTAGGACCACTATCGAATTCAGAAAACCAACGAAACGTGGTAACCGGAGATGCTGCTTCACCATCAAAAGTCAAAGCGAGGTGATCGATACGCTGCTATAGGTTTCATGGACGCCGGAAGTTATCGGAGGGTATGGAAACCACCCGTAAGACCACCGAAACGATGGCATGAGTGTTGGACGTCTGAGTCGCAAAATTACTAACTATGTATTGAATTTCTTATTCTTAATTTTTTTTTTATAACTGTGAAAATTGTATCTTGTACAATGTACATGAATTTCTAGGTAGGTAGTTAGGTAGGTAAGATGGCAAGAGTACCCCAGGTACACTTCAAGTAGCACTTACGAGCCGTTTTGATACCATAATGTGGACCACACCCTATGAAAAGATTAAGAGAAAAAAACAGTCTACAACCATCCAGTGCTGTTAATGTAGCGGAGGAGGGATCTAGGCTGGAAAATTTCTTCAAGTCATCTCCAAACGGACCGCTAAAGAATCTCAAGTGCCTAGCCGCCAGAGCCGGACATTTGCAGAGAAAGTATTCTACAGGCTCTTTCTCTGCAGGATCCCCACAGCTTCTGCAATAGGGGTTGTACGGAATTCCAAGCTTCTCCGCATGAGTACCGATCACGCAGCGGCCAGTGAATATCTCATTGAGTTTGGAAATTGAATGGCGGGGAATTCCCATCATCTTAAGCGTTCTGTTTCAATCGTATTGAGGCCATAGTGTTTTCGAAACAGCACACTCTGCGACAGACCTCCATCGCTCCGTCTTGCGCTATTTTTACAAAGAAATTGTGTTGTTTTTCTAGAAAGAAATTGTGTAGTTCAGTAGACAGGGACAGCTGGAACCGGTTCTGCCGACCCCTTTCTGGCAAGCTCATCGGCAATTTCATTTCCCTCTATATTCCTGTGCCCAAGAACCCAGATAAGGGAAATGTTTCCCTTAATTCGAGACGTTTGAGTTTCTCCTTACAGGAATTCACCAGAAGAGAGCTGCAATACAATGACGACTGGGCCTTGATCGCAGCTTGACTATCGGAAAAAATATCAATATCTTCCTCCTAACAGCGATCCCGAAGCATTTTGCATGCCTGCAGGATCGCGAAGACCTCTGCTGGAAAAACGCTGCTTGTTTCTGGCAGTTTAAAGGAGACTGAAATGGTGGCTGATTTAGAGTAAGCCCCCGCTCCCACTCCAGACTCTATTTTGGATCCGTCAGTGAAAACAGATGTATCTATATCCGTACCGACTCTCCCCCCCCTTTCCATTCTTTCCTGCTCGGAAAGATAGCCCTAGCACAACCCTCAAAGCACAGTTTGCGGATGGAGAGGTCAGTGCGAATATCAAAAATGGAAGGGGATATCTGCTTCAAGATGCTACTATGTCCTACAGGAAATTGTCTCCAAAGGCCAATCTCCTTCAACCTAATAGCACTCTGAGCAGCAATGGATTTAACCTGTAGATCCACAGGAAGTAAGTGCAGAATAACGTTGGGCGCAGTAGTGGGACACGTTCTACATGCCCCAGTGATGCCCACACATGCCGTTCTCTACATTCTCTCTAGATTAGTGATGTTGTAGCCTTTATGAAGAGCGCCCCACCAAACTAGGCAACCGTATGTCAAAATTGGCAGAACCACTAAGTTGTACATCCAAAGTACGACACGTGACTTGAGACCCTATTTTTTGCCGAACATAGATTTACAGGCGTAGAAGGCTATATTGGTCTTCTTAACTAGATTTTCTATGTGCAGCTTCCAGTGAAGCTTGGAGTCAAGTATTACACCGAGATACTTGACTTCCGATGAGAGTGTAAGTCACTGGTTGTTTAGTCTTGGAAGCTTAAAAGGTGGAGCCTTGTATTTCCTGGTGAATAGCATCAACTCCGTTTTGTCAAAGTTGACTCTGAGTCCGCAACTGGCAGCCTATCTACTGAGTGTAGCCAATGCGCCTTCCAAAATTCCATTCATTACTAATGGGAAGGGTCCTGAAACCATTAGGACCAAGCCATCGGCATATGCTACCACCTTTACCCCACCCCTGCTTAAGCGAGTTAAAGATTCGTCAATAACTAATTGCCATAGGAAAGGCTAGAGGACGCCGCCCTGCGGTGTGCCCCTATGTACGAATCTAGTGATTCTTGCCCCTCCTGCCACAACATTTATTTCCCTACCACCAAGTAGGGACGAGATCCAGAGGTAGATAGAATGAATTCTAGTTGTAAGAGAAATGAATCCGACAAATGCTTTTCGAGTTATTTAACAATTAACAAAGGGCGCTCGGGCGCTCCGGAGTAGTAGTGAAAACTTTAAATGCGTTTTTCGCAAAACTATGTTTTTTGAACTGGTGATCACTGTAACTTAAAAACCGTTTGGTAGATTTCAATAAAATGTATATTGCTTTTGAAAAGCATAAAAAGCTTGTGCCTGATCGAAGGATTTTTTTTTCAAAAATTTCGACTTTAATTTTTTTAATTTTGTTTTGTTTTTGAAATTTTACTAAACTCCAGCAGAAACATTGTGTATTAATACTTTGTTTTTATTTTTGTAAAATAAAGCAACTGACTATCAAAAAAAATTCTAAATCACAATTTTTTCGTGCCTCTGACTACCCCTAACCTCTTAAATAAAGCGAAATTCATCGAAAATCATCAGACGAAAATCTTCACAACTTAATTCCCTTTTTTCGAGAAATATTTATTAAGTAAAAAAATTTAACTATACAACGACAATGTAAAATTAGGCATATTCACTCTTCTCTTGCCTTATCCTAAAACTGAAGCAGCAACCCTCGTAAGTACTTTCATATGTATAGTATTCTTACAACTCTCTGCATACAGCTACATACGGCATACAGCTACACACACACACATCGAACCAATGCGCTGACTTCGACTTGCGTTTCTCTCTCCCTCACTCAACATTCCTGCTGCATTCTCCCACCGACATCCTTAACGCCACTGCGCTGTCACTCCTACTTTTGGCGTTCCTTTGCGTTGTCTTACGAACTTTTATTATGTTATTTGCTTTAATTAAAAAAGTTCGCTGATATGAACAATTGATTCGATATCGAAAAGACATTCCCACACGTAATAATTTATTGCTGCTATTACAGGAGAGCAGCAAATGAACTGAGGGAGGGGGGTGTAATTACAAACAAAAACAGCTAAAATATTTGGTGCACGGAAGTTCTACCAGCACGAGAATGTCAGTCTTCTGTTTACATGGAGATCAACAGTGAGTGACTATTGAATATGCATTAGTTTTAAATTTAAGTCGTCGACGAATAACTTTCCGGAGAGAATAATAATTTTATGGCCGGCAAAAATGTGCTCATACGTACGCGCCAGATGTTGCTTTAAAATAAAACATATAAATTTTGAGATTCTTTCAGGCTTCACTATTTTTATTCAAAATAAATACAACTCTTGATGATTGTATGTGAAAAATTACATCGTTACTAGGCGGACACCATAGCCGAATGGGTTGGTGCGTGTCTACCATTCGGAATTTGGAGTACGTAGGTTCGAATCTCGGTGAAACATCAAAATGAAGAAAAAGTTGGTTCTAATAGCGGAAACATCAAAATGAAGAAAAAGTTGGTTCTAATAGGAGGCAATGACAAATCTTCGAGTGTATTTCTGCCATGAAAAAGCTTCTCATAAAAATATCTGCCGTTCGGAGTCGGCTTAAAACTGTAGGGTGAAATAAGTGCGCGTGTTAGAAATAAAGACACAATTTTTTCAAATTTTTTTTTCTCAACATAGTCCCCTTTTAGAAAGATACACTTCTTCCAACGCTCCGGCCATTTTTTTTTTTGAACCCCTTCAAAAAAAGGATTTCTCAAACTCTCCAAAATAAGCCTCTGTCTCGGCGGTGACTTTGTCGTTTAAACTACTTTTTCCCCCGCAAGCCATTTCTTCATGTTAGAGCACAAGAAATAGTCGCAGTGAGCCAGATCCAATAACTCAACGCAGTATTATCTAGTGATCGTTCTTCTTTTTCTAAAAAAATCATGAGAATAACGCCGTTCGCATCCCAGAAATCATCTCCATGATCTTTCTGGGCGATGAGACTATCTTCGCCTTCCTTGGAGCAGATTCGCCGGGAGAAATCCATTGTTGTGATTGTCTGGTATGAAATGATGAAGCCAGGTTTCATCAAAGATGACAACTCAATGCAAAAATTCCTTTGGAACTCGCTTAAATTGCTTCACACACTGATCCGAAGTTAACAGACGCATCCGCTTGTTGTCAATTTATTCATCGCCAACTTATTATTGTAAAATATTAATTGCCGTTCCTGTCGACATACCTATGGCCTCTGGTACTTCGCGCACTTTCATTCGTCGATCAGCAAGACCACAAATGTCGCGGACTTTTTGAATGATCTCCTTCTTAACCACATCTGCCGGGCGTCCTGGTCGCTGCTCTTCAAAAATGAATGTTCGCCCACGTTTAAATTCGTTGAACCAGTATCTCACTTTGGCCATAGATGGCGAAGCGTCAACATAGACAGCATCCAACTTTGCTTTAATATCCTCGCATTTTTCCCCATCCAAAAACAAAAAGCGAATTACCCAACTATTTTTTCCATCTTAGCGAAGATCACGAAACATGTCTTACTCGAATAGATGCCATATCCAAACTAACCTATCAATCAGTCTAATAAAGGGTTTATTTTGAAATAGCAGGTGTTATTTCGAAATAGTGGGCTAATTTCGGTAGATGTCACTTTTAAAGCTGTCATTGTTTGACATTTGACAAGTAGAAACTACGCTTAAACAACGCATTGAAGCTATTAAACTTCACTATAAAAATGGTGAAAATTAGGCAGAGAAGGTTCGTAAAACTCGAACATTTTTGGGTCATCGTGAAGCACCTTGTTGGACCGCAATACAGAAATTGGTGAAAAAATATGTGCTGTTGGGACAAGTTAGTGATGTGAAGAATAAAACTCGTGCACGTCACTCAAGAACAGCCGAAATTATTGCTGTTGTAGCCGAAAGTGTTGAAGAAAACCCCGGTTTGTCCATTCCTCGTCGATCTTTGGAATTTTTGCGTAAAGATTTGGGTCTTAAGGCTTATAAAGTCCAAGAACTCACGCCGGCCGATCATCAACAACGTCTTTGCTGATTTGGTCGCTGAAATGCATGAAACTGATCCGGAATTCAATCGAAAAATCAAATCAAAATCATATTAAGTGATAGGCGCACCCATTTCCACCTCGGTGGCTTCGTCAAGAAGTAAAATTGTCGGATCTGCGGCTCAGACAATCCAAGAGTTATTGTTGAAAAGCCTCTCTATCCTCAACGTTTGACTGTTTGGTGCGGTTTGTGGTCCGGCGGAGTCATTGGACCTTACTTTTTCGAAAATGAAGCTAGAGCAACAGTTATGGTGAATGGATTGCGCTATCGAAAGATGACTAACGGTTGCTGATGAAGTTCATCAGATTTTTGTTTTCCAGATGCTTGACTCTTAGTCCCGCGAGAGCTGGGCAGCTAAGGAACTGGTGCTGAGATGATTCCATCTCATCCACCATACAGCTGACGCAAAAAGGCCTTGAAGTAATTCCGAGACTCACGGCAAGTATACCCTGCGGATAGTGCCCCGTGAGGATGCCCATGAAATTTGAGAGATGAGATTTTGTCGTCCTCAGAATATCCCTCGAACGCCTCCTATCCAAACGTGGCCAGAAGGACTTCGCGACCTTACACGCTCGTGCACTTTCCCAGCGCTCGCTGAGTTGGTGCAAGGCCCATCCTTCCAGGAGTAGAGCACAGATTGCCAAGGGGATCCCGATCCTCTCCTTTCGCGGGCACACTACCTCACAGGTCCCTTGTCTGGCCAGCTCGTTGGCTTCGCAGTTTGCAGAAATGTCACTGTGACCAGGTACCCAAATTATCTTTTATCGAAGAATTCTGATGCAATCGAGAGAGAGACCAGTTTCGAATGTACCATAATAGAGCCTAGGACCCTAATTGCCGCTTGGCTATCGGAGTAAATATTTACCTTCTTAACAGTTATTACGCAAGTAAGTAGCCAGTCAGCTGCTTCTTTAATTGCGGCAACCTATGCTTGGAACACACTGCAGTGGTCCGGTAGCCTGGATTTGAGTTTGATGGACAACGTTTATTTTCAACAAGACGGCGCTACGTGCCACAAAACGCAACGAAACCATTGATATTTTACGGGAATTACACCTCTTATTATATATATATTGTATACATATGTAATTGGCGTGTACACGCTTTCTGTGTGTTTGGCCGAACGCCTCCTCCTATTTGCGGTGTGCGTCTTGATGTTGTTCCACAAATGGAACGGCTGATATATTTTACGAGGAGCTTTTTCATGGCAGAAATACACTCGGAGGTTTGCCATTGCCTGCCGAGGGGCGACCCCTATCAGAAAAATGTTTTTCTTAATTTTTGGAGTTTCACCGAGATTCGAACCTACGTTCTCTCTGTGAGTTCCGAATGGTAATCACGCACCATCCCATTCGGCTACGGCGGCCGCCTTTTATATATACTTGTATATATATATACCTACATATATATGAACACTTCTACAGGTAAACTCCGCCAAACAGTCGCTTCAAGAATGCATAATTGTTGCGAACGCTGACATTTCGATCATAAAAACTGCTCAGCTACACTTTGCGCTACATCAGCAATATTCCCAACAGAACGTCCAGTTTTTGGACAGAACTAGTTTCTTGAGCTTTTTAGGGATCGTTAAAGCTTAAAAGCTCTTCTCAATCGGGCGACGACGGTGTTTTTATAACTTTGCTTAAAAATTGTCGGTCTATGGTGCAGCCTCTTAAACTAATTTTTAATAAATCCTTGGATGGAGGAATATTTATCGGTGATTGGAAGCTGACTTCAGTCACTCGAACTACAGCCCAATTTCTAAACTATCTCTTCCCTCTAAACAACATAGTTATCAAAGGCAAGTCATATTTTAGCGGAAAATGTCTGATTAGTCCTAGGCAGCATGGTTTTGTAGTTGCAGGCTTCCAGAGTGGATACTAAATTGATGTGTTCTACGCGGACCTCTCTAAAGCCTTCGATAAAATCGTCCACACGATTTTAGTAACTAAATTGGCATTTCTCGATTTTCATTCGACTTTACTTGATTTGATTCGAATCTATTTAGTAAAGAGGTACAGCTACTAATGTATCGATGGGGTATCGTCGAAACAGTTTATTATCACCTCTGGTGTATCATACTTCAGGGTATTGTTATTTGTTTATTAATGATATCTGTTCGTATTTTTCCATCTCTAATTTTATTCTCTATGCTGATGATCTAAAATTTCATGCTGAAATAATAAATTCTAGTCATACAGCCGTTCTACAATCTAAGTTGAATAATTTATTTTCCTGGTGCCTTAGATTACATTCGATTTGAGGGGGGTTGAAAAAGTCCAAGTACTCGATCAGGAGACCATTGTACTACACCCGAATAGAGTTCAGTAGAAAGAATAGAGAGATAGGAAAGATAAAATGTGGGTGGTAAGACGGAAAAATTAGTTTCAGGTCATTGATGAATCTTAAGAGATTCGGAAGAAGAAGAGTATGAACTTTATCCATACTCAGTATATCGCAATCCAATACCCTAAGTCTGATTCTGGAAAATGCAGGACGGCTACATAGAAAATGCTCTGCAGTGTCAGGCATATCGGGCTGTCGACAAGCCCCCATGGCAGCCATATGCTGACCACAGGCGTTGTGCCTTGTGATTACACCCACCACTACTCGCAGGTCCTTTCTGCTGAGTTTTAGGAGAAAGGTCGCTATTTTCTTGTTTGGTACTTTCACAAAGCACTTGACTACTCTGCACGAGTTCAACCCAGACCAACGTCCTTTATGGATAGACCTTATGAACTCGTCAATCCATAGTTGAATTGATGCAGAATTGACACCTAGTAAGGGTTCAGGGCCTAGTGGCATACTTGAAGAGCCTTCATTAGCCAGTTTTCAGCTAACTGGAGCCTTTCGAATCGTATACTTTTTAATATTGAAAAATGTCATAAAATCACGCAACACTTTTTTAATTTTTATTATTCTAAAATACTTGTATTTCAGTTTTGAATTAATCTAGTTTGACATAAATTGAAAAATTTTGACAACTTATTTGTTTCTCAATTAATTTTAATTAATTTCCCCACTTCAATTTTTTTTTTAATTTATTCTCATACAAAAACCATTCAAATCCAATTTTCAAAGTTTGTGCAAATTAAAAAAAAAAAACCTGAAAAAATTTGCCTCAAAATTTCAAAACTTTTAATTGGAATTTTTAGATAAATTGTTATACTTATAAAACTCAGTTAATTGAAAGAAACCCAAGTCCTTAAATGTTACCAAAAATGCTTTGAAATCCGAATAACAAATAATTGAAAACACTTTCATAAGTTGCAGTATGGATACTGAAAACATCTTCATATCCTGACAACAAATTTACCGCTAAATTGACATAACCAATATAAATATTTTGGTGTATTTTTAGCTCTGCTTTATTAGTTTGCTTGAATAGATGGCATTAAATTTCAAAAAACTGCTCTTAATTAAATTCCCACAAGCCAATGTTATTTCTCTTTAGGCTCTTTTTATTTTCCATTTAATTTTTTTTATTCGTCATGAGCCAATTTAATAGATAACAGTGGCGTCCCAACAACAAACCGCCAATCAAAAGCATATAAACAAGTAGTCAAGACGAAGCCTCTTGTCAGCCAGAAAAGTCAATATTTTTTAAATTAAATAAACTGAACGACGTTACGCCTGATTGGTTGTTAATAATGAAGACGACGGTGGCGGCGTCACGTACTCATCAGATAAAACGCGCGAGGCGAATTCCAAAGATGAGGGTTGAAATTTTATCGTATAATTTAAGGTGCTGTACTAAAATGTGGATATATGCAGCAAGCGAGTTTACAAATCTAATTACCATGAACTCCTTTGTGATTGGAAGCGGTGTAAGGCAAAGGACGCAATGTCAAACTCAATATTGAACCTGGTGTTACACTGTGCCATCAAAAATTTTAAGCTATCCTTTTCACCTTTATGTAAGGTCACCTTTTCAGCCGATCTGGTCTGACTGTCGCTGATTCAGATGATTTTGCCGTGATCACGAGAATTCGCAGGGGCATTGACGATGTTTTTACATCAATTGAAGCAAGCACGGGAGCCATCGGTTTAGTGATAAACGAAAACAAAACAAAATGCATGAAAATCTCAAAGGATAAAAGGAGAAGAAAACTGTCCTATATCTCAATCGGTGCTTATAACTTTGAAGGAGTGTCAAATTTCAATTGCCTTGGTGTTCTCATAAGCAATAGCAACGATACGAGTGTCACCATCAAGGATAGTCTTATGGCAGCCAACCGTGCCGTGCCAATTATGCTAATATTAAATTGCTCAAATCGAAATCTCTCTCAAGTAAATGTAAGCTTACCAGAAATCATACAATTATAAAGTCAGCGCTTACATGCGTTGCTGAGATTTGGTCCATAATGGCGTCAGAAGAAGAAATACTTCGGATCTTCGAACTGATTACTTTGGGAAAAATGTTTCGTCCCCTATGAGATGACAACATCAAGTACCGAAAACGGTAGAACAAAGAACTAATTGACCAATGCTACAGCGAAAACGTTGTAAAGCTTATTAGGGCGCAATAACTACACAGGGCCGGTCACTTGAAAGAATCGCGTCCACAGAAAAAATAAACTACAGGGTCCGTCACTCGAAATGTAACCAAAGAACTGAAAATATCTGACCGTAGCGTCCACCGCATGCTGAAAAATGATCTCGAAGTCCAGCCCTTTTAATTTTCTTTAAATCTACCCGATCTCCGAAGAAATCTGAGTAGATCTTGTGGTGCCAAGGAGCCAAGATGGTCGCTTCTTAACACATCAGTGCCAAAGACCTCAAACCTGATTCGGGCGAAGGCGGGGCAGACACAAAGGAAGTGATCCGCCGTCTCATCCTCCTCTTCACAAGCTGGGCAGAGTACACTGTCTGAGATGCCCAACCTTTCCATGTGCTTTGCCCACAGAAAGTGGCCCGTCATTAGTCCAACCAGCCGTCTGCACTCCCCTCTGCCTAATGACAGAAGGGTTTGCGACAGTCGATCGGACATGACAGGTAACATCAGTTTTGTCCATCTGCAGCCTCTCTCAGCCTGCCAAGCTCGCTTGTGGGTA